>JAAKBF010000030.1:600000-1106055 GCA_012656075.1 Phytophthora hibernalis | reverse complement strand
TTCAACAGAAGCCACACAGGTGACTCAACCATCAAGAACGGAGACAGACTGAGGAAAATAGCCGCAAGCACGATCGGGAATGCAGCAATGTAGCGCCAACCATTGTCAAAGTCCATGTAAAAGAACGTCGTCGCGACCAACAGAATACCGACGGTGATGCCACTGTGGAGAACGGCACCAAGCAGCGAGCGGAGGTGAGGCGGAGATATCTCGTTGATGTAGCCGCCAACGTTGCCTGTCGTAGCACCTGATGCGATACCGGCAAGCAGACGGCCGACTGCGAAAGCCCACAAGTTCGACACGACAGCCATGATAACAGCGCCGGCGATGATAAAGCTGCAGTTGTAGATGAGGACCTGCTTACGACCGAACTTGTCGGCGAACTTGCCGACGAGACCAGCACCGATCATACCACCAAAAATCCACGCGTTCACGACGATAGTCCACTGGAACTTGGTGTGGCCGGGGAACATGATGCACGTGTCTTCGGCAACCGGACGGGCGTTGCAATCCTCGACGTTGTTAAACTTGTGCAGGTTAAGCTGAGAGGTCGACCAACCGTACTGGAGCGGCAGCACGAAAGCGAGCAAGGCGCTGGTGTACAGGATGTAAGTGGGCTGAACGCGCAGGCGAGCCTCCACATCTTCCGGTTCGAGTACCGCGCTTTGGATCTGGGGCGTGGTAACCTCCGTGTAGACAGGGTCCACAGGGGAAGCGGGTAGAGACTTGTTCTCGGCCGCCATGATTGAGGAGTTGACTGCGAATGCGCTCGAGCTTGCCAATTGGGGAATGATCGATCGCTTGCACCTCGCGGAGCGCACAAGGAGAGCGGGTTGTGTCGATCAGAGCATCCTGGTTGAACAACAGCAAGCTGAAGGACTCCTTCTCAAGAGCGGCGACACGGAGCCCTTGCGCTGATCGCGTTTCGTGGGTGTAGAACGAGCGCGCGGAGTGCATCAAGGTCGAGTGTGTGAACTTGTGGACGTGTAACATTGCAATCACCGACACGTTCCCCTTTCTATGACATAAATGCCACGACTTCTCTGCAAAACTCGTTTCGGCGATCGCTTGTCCGCCAAACAAGACAACAACATCTGCCGGAATTCGAGACATTATCTTGGATTGTCTGAAGTTTGGTATACAGGAAGTGGTTAAATAAACTTTAGAATGCACTGGTGCGATCGTTCATTTACACCGTTCACCCTAATTAGTCGTGCCACGACTATTTACCGTGTACGTTTCGATCTCCTCCCAACCTTTTTGAAAACCGTCTTCTGAAAAACTACATTACCAGAGGTGCATGACTATTTAGGTCACACGACTAATTAGGGTGAACGGTGTACCATTTACCGGATGACCCTCTCTGCCCGAGGTTGGCGGTTTACATCGACTACTTGTCGACTAAGATCGAGCACCTCCGACTACTGTATATGTACTCGTCGACTAAGGTGCTCGCCCTTAGTTTTAACGATAAATTGGTGCAAAACTACTTGAAGAACGATGCAGTGCTCATTTTTCTAAGATCAAAGGCGTCGAGAGCTGCCTGGACGACAAACATCTTCTCGTGTATGCGCTCACCGATTTGCGAGATTTGTGAGCGCGTACACACGGCGGCAACTAACGAAACAGAGGCGGGCGCACTTCAGTTAGAACTTTTCCTGCTTCAGATTCCCATCATAGTTGCATATCCTTTGATTTTGGCGGTACAGCAGCAGGGCAGGTGTGGCTTTTCTCAGGCCGATGCCGCAGGATTCCTGCGGCGGCCTCGCCTTCGCCCTCGCCCTCCTCCTACAGAGTCTGTAACAGACATGTACCGTTGCCAACGGTCCGTTGGCAATGCGCGAGTCGAATTGACTGTCAATGGCCCCAGCAAGAAGTATTAGGACCGAATTAATGTTGGGTGGCTGCTGCAGTGACAATAGGTCGCTTCTCCTCTTATCGCATACCGGTACATGTATTACGTCCATCGACGTGAGCACGGTCACCACCCGCAAATCGGGCCGTAATTCGTGCTTCAACACACGCTGGCTCGCCCACGCCTTCAATTTAGATATTTCAGAATACATGTACATGTACCGGTATCGCCAGTTATACATGTACATGTACCGGTACAGTACATGTATTTTAATATTAAAGTACAAGTGTGTGTCTTTAAAGACAGGTTAATCCGCTAAGACACTGTCTTAGCGGATTAACCTGTCCTACCTGACCAATCTGATGACACTCGTGTAGCATCAAGTAGTGTACTAAGTACAGTACCTGAGATCGGTTCATGCACGTCACGCATGATGCTGTTGAAGTTTTGGCGATCCCCGCGGTCGCAGACCACGACGCGTGGTAGGTGCAGTTGCAACTTGCAAGTCAGCCAACGCTCCACGCCACATTGCCACCGCCAGCAATTTGGCAGGCCTTTGCTACGGCAGCAACTCAACTATGCGTTGGCAGCCTCGATCTCGCCGATACTTTTAAAACATCAAAATTATGAGCATACAATTTGCCGGACCGCTCGCGAACTTCGCACTCAACAGCTTGATGCATTCAAGCACAATTCAAGCAGAGGTGGATAGGCGGATAAAGGGCGCCTGGGAGATGAGCCGGGATCGGTCTCTGTATCCGACACGAGCGGACACAGCAACCACCGCCATCGAGCACCAGCACAGATATCAAGCTCCGGTTTATTGAGTGAAGTTAGGTTGTATTTCCTTCAATGTCTGAAATTGCTGCCTAGTGAACTCCGGACTGGATTACACCTACTGGTAAACACTCTAGTGTTATCTTCCTCCTGTGAAACTCCAACGCCTATCGTGCCGCAGCCTGCCGACGGATTCCTAACCGCCGACGGGGCACAACGGAGCGGGTATCGCGGAACCGAAGATCAAGCTCCGGTTTAACAAGAAGAGGTTGTGAAAATCACGCATTAAAATGTAGCGCCAGGCCAACGAGAAAGGCAACATCCATGTGGCACGCCTGGCTCAGCCACCCTTGACGGTCTTGTCTTGCTCGGCGTCGTTGTGCAGGATCTTTTCGAGGTCCTCCTGGTTCACGTGCGCCGCCTCCTCCAGATCGCGGTCGTGTGCGACGTCGAACTCCTTACCGCGCGCCTCCGGTCCGAGGAACGTCAGCAGCACCAGGTACGCGTACACAACGGCCATGAAGATGCAGATGACCTTGCCGTACTCGTAGCGGCTCTCGCCCTCCTCATTCGGCGGCAGCGGATAGTTCTCGCCAAGACGCGCCTCGATGGTTGACGACGCTGACGAGATGAGGTTGCCGAGCTGGTACGATGTTCCGACGATGAGCGTGCTGTACGACGGAGGCGACAGCTCCATGAGGTGGATCGGGACGACACCCCACGCTCCCTGGACGCAGAACTGCTGGAAAAAGGCCGCGATCATGATTGTCAGGTCATCCGTGTAGCTGTACGGGTACAGGATCGCAGCGCCGATGAATGCCATGACGATGATACTCAGACGACGACCGAAAATCTGCGAGTAATAGCCGACGAGGGTGCCACCCGTAATGGCGCCGAGGTTGGCGACCACCTGCGTCACGGTAACCTCATCGGCCGTGAACTCGAACTGGTTGGAGAGCATGGTCGGGTACAGGTCCTGTGAGCCGTGGGACTGTAGTCAAGCAAAGAAAAGGTTAATCCGACGTGTAATGACAGGCGATGGTATTCCGGTGGCAACGCACCATGAAGTTGAAGCCCGCCATGAGCAGCACCAAGTAGGTGAGCAGCATCCAGTGGCGCTTGAACGCGACCTTGCCCTCTGCGATGAACGTCTTGGTGATGTTGGGCGTAGCCTCACGCACAGCCTGGCGCTCCTGGTACACTTTCGTCTCCGGCAAGTACAGGCGGGCAATGATGATCAAAATGGGCGGGCAAGCACCGAACCAGAAGAGCGGGCGCCAGCCGTGGCTAGTGGTGTTGACCAGAGCACGCGCGAAGACGACAGCCAGGAGGTAGCCGAACGCATAACCTTGCTGCATCATACCGGAGACGATACCCCGAGCCGCCGGTGGGCAGTCTTCGAGAGCGGTCGCTGCCACGTTGCCATACAACCCACCCATAGCGATACCGAAGAACGCGCGAACCCACAGGAACTGCGAGTAGTTGGTGCAGAAGCCCGTAAGGAGCTCCAGAATGATGAAGAGGATGTTGTTCACCACGAACGGCCACTTGCGGCCCCAGCGATCCGAGGCGATACCAAACGTGATGGAGCCAACCGAACGCAGCATGAGCACCAGCGTGATTCCCCACGTGATGTCCGTCTTGGTCTTGCCGAACTCCTCCGCCAGGTCGGAGATCGTCATTGAGACGGTGAAGAAGTCGAAGGCGTCCCAGGACCAGGCAATGAAGGCGATGAGGAACTGCATCCATTGGAGGCGGTTGAGCAAGCCCAGCACCTTGAACGGGTTCTCCACCTTGGCCATGGGCGGCTTGAGAGTCGAGAAGCGCGACTTGAGGTATTCACCGGCACTCATCGTCTCCTCCGGTTCGGGCGCCGTACCAGGTACGGCCGGTGTCAGGGCTGGCACGTAGCCGCTGCCCGGTGACTGAAGGACAGGTGCCATTGCTGCGTGGGTAGTTGTTGGCAAGGAGGTGCTTGGTAGCAATTGGTGGAGCTGTGAGCTCAAGACCGCAAAATGGGGAATGAGAGAACTGCAGCCAGCGTCCGCGATCTAGAGGCCGGGCAAGCAGGAGGTCTGTTGCTGGTTGCAGCATGTACGGCTAATGTACGAGGGTTTAACATGGCTCCCATGACTTCAAGCGCCTAGGCGGGGCGTCAAACGTGGGGAAGTCCATCCTCGTTGAAGCATTGCTGCGAGTTCAACGGTGAGCGCATACACTGTTCAGCCGATGTGCAGGTGGTCTCCTCTCGACCAATTATCTCCGGCAAGCACAGTGGTTAGTTGTACGTGGTCGCGGCAAAACTTCAGTCCGGTGGCATTCAGGTGCAAGTGGTTTGCCGTAGAGTGCCTGCCGAAGCAATGCACATGCACACGTAGCACGCAGATTAAAATTGCCTTCAACGATCGATCTTGCAAGTCAAGACCACAAGTCTAGTTTTTGCACGAATTTTCAGGAACTAAAATGGACTAAAGTCGCGACTTTTAGTCTAAAAGTGCGGGGCTGCGGAGGCACCGGTATGCGTCGTGACACATTGAAGCACTGGCGCGTTTGTGGTCTCGCGGCAGTTCTTCAATGATCCGCGGGTGACGCAGGCTACGTCCCGCAGTCTGAAGCTGAGCTTGGATTCCAAGTTGGCAGCTGCCGCGGTAAGCCAAAGTGTTTTTGACTAGCAAAACCTGAGAACATCCGAGTGTGAACCTTCTCATTGATGGCGACGCAGCTCAAATGTCCAGCCGAACAATATATTTATACCAAGCTCTCGGATAAAAAACGATAGACATGCATGTACATGTACATTCCGCAGTTGTTGTTTTGCTGCTGCTTGAGAGCGCATTCACTTGATGCTCGCCGCGCTTTATTCGCATGCATGTAAAAGAGGACAAGAGTCGGCTTCACTGTCAGGTCAGCCTTCTGAGTCAGCCAATCTCCCTTGAAGAGGGACGGATTTCCTTCGAAAATACATGTAAGCTCACATGTACACCGTGTACATGTGTACTACACGTGCACGCAGTTTTATATGTAAGTTACAAGTATTTCACAGAAGTACTATTTGAATAGTTGCTGCGAGAGTGCATCCGTCTCGCGATCAACACAAACCAACAGGACATCGCAGCGAAGCCAACGCAAGCCGATCCCTCCACTGGAGATCCCCACGAGTCCACCGTCGCTGGTATTGCCGGTTCCCCTTTAATCTGAGATTAATTGCTTCAGTCAGACCGGGGGATGTGCATACAGTACATGCATGTACGAGACGATACCCTCGGGAAATGGGCAGATCGGCGTTGCTGAGCTTCTCGTGGCCCACGAGTCGTGGTTGAAGTGTGTGTGCGCGGTAGGCAAAGTTCAACCGTGCAAGAATGAGCCTGCGCACACATCGCCGATGCGTTCGGACCTGTGCTATTATAGTACATGTACCACCGGCGGCGCCGGTAGCCTACCGGTTCTTGCGACTCATACAGTACATGTACGAGTCGCAAGAGTACGAATCGTACTCGAGGTGAACGCTTCCCTGCGATCAAATTCGGCGTAAGCGTCAACAAACTTATTATCATGTTTACGCGCAGTGATTGGTCATAGATGCGTATCTTCTTGTAGAGGTCCCTCCCAATAAGCGCCATTCAGTTTCTGAATCGATTTAAGAGGGACTATATATTGGAAGAAGATTTGTGCTCATTTATTTCCATTTGTGATCAGAAATAGCGGGTTATTTAAACAACAAGATTCGTTTTTAGAGAGGGACCTCCCCATATACACATCATGTACATGTACAGACGACGTGATATCCTGAACTTGAATTTTGCTTCCCTCCAGCAAAGTCAAGTCAAATAATATTTAGGCATATTATGCCTCCACCCTCTCGTTACCGGTACTGTAAAAGCTGGAATATCACCAACCAAAGGTGATTAACTAAAAGGAATGATCCATTCGAACATGGGTGCCCTAAACCTCGCTATCGATTTCTTTCATGTTTGTGCGTGCGGGTGGAGGCTGGGTATAGCCTAATGGAGATGCTCAATTTAGCAAAACACTCATCAGTTGGTAATCCTTACCTGTAAAAGTCCTTTGGGCTTTTACAAATAGAAATGATGCAAAGCACAGTTTAATGGCCAAGTGCCTTAAAACTATCTGTTAGCGGAAGCAGCGTGATTACTGTGGATGCACTTGCTGATTATACCAACAATTTTATTAATACCTTACCGGTATTTTAATAAAATAAAATAGTGTTAAAATACATGTACAGGTTAACCTGTCCTAAATACACCTACACTGCTATATCTGATACGAAATCGATCCACCGACTTGGTAGCTAGTGAAATGTATGGAGTAAATCTGGTACCTATCGAACCTGATATCTGATCGCCAATTTGGCGGGATTTGATACTACCTAGCGAGGCTGAAAGTAGCTCGTAATGGATGTCTGAGTAGTTTTCTCTTCTTGGTCGAGACAAATTTCCTCGGGCACTCGTAACTGTAGCTTCCAAAGGTCTTTCAGCAGCTTTTCATCGAGATCAGGGTCGCTCTGGTAGCAAAATGTAGTACCGTAGTATCAGATGGTTAAAATTATTACCTGTTATTTTGCGTCAAATGGGGTTGTAGCTAGGACTGTCGTTACCATCTACTGCCAAATCAGATAGTATTGTTATACCTGATACGCCGTTTTCCACGGATGCTATCAGGTGTACCAGGTTAATCTGTACATACTTTTCTTAATTACTTTTTGATACGAAGTTTATCTTTTATTTGCGATTAATTTGCTGGTGGAACAAGACAAAAACCTAATTGTTCGTGCATCTTATTCGCCGGTGGAAGCATCTTTTGCATCTAATTATTACTACTAGTAGTAAGATAGGTACATGCATCTTATTCAACACAGACGGCACCTCAAAATAAAATACACTCACAAAAATCAACCAAAATTTTCTGGTGCTTCTCCGCAGATTTCGTGCAGTACTACTGCTAAAAAAGGCGCCGTTGCGGCTCCAGCTAGAAATTGCACCTCCTCGTCGGATAACTCAAATTATTGATTTGGGGAAACTCTTGATTGTAGTGCCTCCATTGAGTAATAAAATATTGCCAAAACCTTTCGTACGTTGTACAGCACAAGTATCCGATACACCGTTCACTCTAATTAGTCGTGCTTCGAATATAGTCATGCTTCTGTACTTTTTCGTGACACCACGGACAACAAAATTTTCCCGAAGAGTTCAAAAGAGCACAAAGACAGCGGATTTGAACAGATCTCTCCGAGCCGAAGCCAACCATGATATTTCTTCCAATAAAAAATAAATATTGTTGTCACAAGCTCTATTCAAAAGTTCGACTTTCTCCGACAAAAATCGTAAACCATAATTAGTCAGGGTCAGACTAATTAGAGTGAACAGTGTAGTGATGTACAAAATTAGCATTTTTGTACATGTACTGTGACGTACTAGTATAACGTTAGATGTGCTGTGGGGTCTCGAGACTCTCGAATGACTCGTGCCAGGTCGCTTCTTCTGTCGAACAACACCTCGTACCACATTATATATTAAACACTCTTCGGGAAACATACTACCGTATTACATGTACAACCAATACATGTATTGGTTACCAAGGCAAATTAAAAACTTTGCAAACGAGCTAAAAGTTCAACGCCCAGTATGACCGGAAGGCGCCAGCCAGTTGATGCAGACTACTGTTGGCTTAATTGCATGTATCAATATAATACTTGTAGTGTATTTTTTTAATTTAATACAAAAAGGCATCTTATTAATGTACCACATTAGGGGTACACTTCGAAACTGAAAGTTGATGTCGAGTTTTATCAAAAAAATCCGTTTTTTGCTTGTTGTGTTCCTCTATAATTTCAGATTCAGATTTATAATCTGAAGGGGCCAGCTAAATAATGGCTAATCGTGGCTGTAAATTCCCAGGATGTCAGGATCTGTCCATCACAGTCCAGCAGGGATCGAATTAAATATTGTTTTTGAATTAATAAGTTAAGTAGTGGCTCAATATTTATTATTTCACCTTTTCAATAAAATCAATACAAAAATTGGGCAATATACCCTAATAGATGAGACGGCGTCAAACGAACTGATGCTTACGATTCGAGATACCTTTAAAGTTGACCCTTCCTTTTCGTACCTAACCGAAAATCTAAAATATTAACGTCCCTTTCACTCGTAACAAAGCGAACTATCCGAGTGGTTTTTACAAGGGCTTTCAAATAATATACGAATCGAAAAAATTGAGGCAATATTGCCTTCATACAAGTCCAAAATGTACCCCCATTTTGTGGGCCTGAAAAGGAGATAGTTTTTTCAGATGCCCTTGTGTAACGGATATTTCATTATTCAATGCAACCAAATCGCGATTCGTATTAATACTTAAAGGTTCGTAAGCTGTATTTTGTATGACGCCGTCTCAGATTACCAAAAACGACAAAACAAAATGATAGATACCGGTAGTAAAACTGAGTCAAAAGGGAAGGAACCTGCTGCTGACCGTCGGCGAGCAACGTTTGTTCTTGCAGACCAAGCTGAGTCTGACCCCTCAGCGAGGTCGTTCCTGCATTATTAATACACATATCGATCGCTGTTAGCACGAAGTTAGCGTGTCGAATGAATCGAATGAGAGCTGGCACAATATATTCCTTTTTTAAAGACGGTGCCCGCCCTTTTTGTAGTTTCTCCTCGTTTGCGCTGGAATTCTACAGCTCGGGAGCCCGTGAAAGGTCGCAACGTCAATCCCCGTACATGTACTCGATGAACGCCATGGTTTCCCAAGACAACCCCACTTTCCCGCCTTTCGTATTATTTTACCTTCCCAGTGTGCATTTGCGCCAGCTTGACGACGTCATCAAAGTTTTATTACAGATCTTGGCAAGGCATAGATTCAGAGGTGACATGAGTGCAGACCAGTTTGCACAGCCTGGGATTGGTGTAAAATACCGCCAAATAGCTCCATTTCAGCCAGTCTCGAGCCAGTCTCGAGCCCGACTCTGCTCTTTTCCACCAACCCCAGCCTGCGGTGCCAATTCCCCCTCATTTCACGCCACAGTTCGGAGTAGACGCGTGCACTATGTCGGCCGGCGGTGGAGGCGACAAGAGCAAGAAGGTCAAGCGCGAGAAGGCGCCAGTCGTACGTATTCGCATCCCCATCCCTCCCTCTTCGTAGCTAACTCTCTTCATGTACCTTAGGTGGGAGGTCCCCATGCTCAAAGCAACGGGTGCGTCGTGTGCGGTTCAGACCAGAACGGAGACTCCATCCTACTATGTGACGGCTGCGATGGAGAGTACCACACGTACTGCCTAGTGCCACCGCTCACTGAGATCCCAGCGGGAGATTTCTACTGCAAGAAGTGCACGGACACCAACTTGGCCAAACACCGCAAGGAAGCCCCGCTGCAGCCCCAGCAGCCCCAGCTTCTGCATCTCCTCCAGCTGCTGCTCCAGCCAAGCCCACTATCGTCATGAAGGAGTCCAAGTACCGTGGTGTGTCCAAAGTGTCCATGAAGGGAGTGAAGAAGCCCTTCGTGGCCAAACTCTGGCAGGGCGCCAAGTACCTGCAGCTGGGCACCTTTGGCAGTGAGATCGAGGCCGCGCACGCCTACGATAAGGCCGCGCTCATGCACTACGGCAAGAGCGCGCAACTCAACTTCCCGCATCTGCACGACAGCTTCATCCGCCCGGAGGTCGCCTTCAGTGTGCGTCCACAGAACCATGTGCCGCCAATAGCCGCGAACGCTTCGCTGATTCCTGGCCGACTGGCGTCTGCGGACATGTACCCGCCTGCGGGACGGGGACGAGGCAGAGGAAGGGGACGCGGACGAGGTCGTGGACGTGGCAAGCGCTCGCAGGACTCGCCTGATGCGCAAGGGGCCGCTGCGCACTTGGAAGCTAAACGTCGCAAGATGGAGAGCAGCGAGTCGACGAAGGCTTTGAACATACCGACCAAAAAGTATTTGGGCGTGCAGGTGCACCGCGTGTATGCGCACGCGCAAATTCATGTGAACGGTACGGTTGTCAACTTGGGCACATTTGCTACTGCGAAGGATGCAGCTATGGCGTACGATAAGGCGGCGTTGAAGTACTTCGGAGGTCCGCTTGGCTCCAGTGGCTCTCGCCCTGACGAGATTGTGCTCAATTTCCCGGAGAAACGGGGCGAGTTCCTGCGGCAGCTAATTGAGGAGGAGAAGCAGAAGATGGCGCGACAGGCAGGTGCATCGAGTTATGCGAGCCGCAGTGCTCAAAACGCCAAGTACAACTTGTCGATTATGAAACTCAACTCGTGGATGTCAAAACTCCAGCGATCGGTGAAAATGGTGGAAGCCTCGCAGAGAGTGCAGTGGGGTCTGCATCCCACGCCCGTTAAAATCGAGGACCAGGAGGAAAAAGAAGAAGGTGACGCCTCCAACGTTTCGTCTTTGGTGAAGACAGAAATCTTCGGGTCAGGACCCACAATTAAAAGGAATTCACGACGCGGGATCAGAAACTGAGACAGAGCAAGGAGGAGATCCGAAGTGCAGTTTCGCTGATGATCGAGGAGTTAAAGATTTACGCTGCCGACGCACCTGTAGACCCGCTTTTCCAGCCACCACCTCGCTGCACA
The DNA here is from genome assembly GCA_012656075.1 of Phytophthora hibernalis. Classification (NCBI taxonomy): domain Eukaryota; phylum Oomycota; class Peronosporomycetes; order Peronosporales; family Peronosporaceae; genus Phytophthora; species Phytophthora hibernalis. Next base: position 1,094,828 of record JAAKBF010000030.1, on the reverse strand, counting down.
CCCATTCTCGATTTACTGTCTACGTCTCGGCATCTGAAGTTGATCAGTGCCATTAACGACCTCGCCCACCTTAAGGTTAAGGTGGATGTGAGAGATCCGAACTCGGTAGTCGATGGACGCTTCGAAAGCAAGCTGCAAGCTGTCGTCGATTATCGTGCGCGCCTTCAAATGTCAAGCAGCAACGAAAAGCAAAAACTGGCTCATTTTATGCGTGATCTGGAAAATGCATCGTCGGCTCCTAGTTCAAATAGCACTCTTACCGCGGCTACGACAGAGCTGGGATCGCAAGGAGCGAAAAACTGACCTGTTGAAAAATGCGAAATATGTAAAGCGAAAAGTGCTACTGCCAAAGTCAGTAGTCCCAGACACGCAGAACAAGAAGCTGCCTGAGGACACATCAAAGCAAGCCGGTGAAACAGACGAAGAGATGAAAGAAGAACCGACTGGCATCACAAGCGAGCCAGATAAGGTGTCTGATGTACCGGCAGACGTAAAGATGGAGGCGGTTGCTGCAGAAGATCAAAAACGCCCCGAGGGCACTACAGAAGACACAACAGCAAAAGAAAGCACACCCAGTACTGTATCCACTGGACCTGATGAACCTGCCACTGATGCGGAGGCTGACGAGAATTCGAGTGCGGACGGAAACAATGGTGGCGATGAAGTAGGTGTAGATGGTGACGCTGCAGCACAGGTAGTAGCGGATGGCGCACCGAACGATGAGGCCGCAACGTCAGTCACAGAGGATTCGACAGATCCGTCTGAAACCACAGCCAAAGAAAATAAAACTGAGGTGGAGGAAAGTCAACCTGAAGTGAGTAAGCCGGAGGACAAGGCTGAGAAGGGAACTTCAGAAGAGGGCAATGCAAAGCCTACGTCTGAGGAGAGTGCTGAAGAGACCGAGGAAAAGGCAGAAGCGAGCTTGGCTGGGGAGAAAGCTGAAACAGAGAAAACCGATGATAACAAGGTTGAGAAGAAAGCAGAAACAGAGAAAACTGGTGTGAACACGGATAAATCTCAGGAGAACGCATCCGCATCTGTCACGACTAGCGACGATGTAATCATGGAAGATTTTGTTGAGGACGACGCATCAACAGTAGTGGTTGCTCCCAAGGAAGACTTTGAATGGCAATTTTGCCTGGCTGTCCAAGTGCCTCCAACCAAGGAAAGTCCTAAAGCAGCCGAAGACGTTTGGCGATTACTCCAGATCTCAAATAAGACGCAAATGGGTGAATTTATTGAAGGCGTCTTCCTTACGGAAGAGGAAGTTTCAGAAATTGAAGTCTCAGAGGAGGAAGTGTGCTCATCTTCTGCAGCTACCGATGGAAAGACTGCGTGGATGGAGCACTTGCGTCAGCTACATGTTGAGGAAAACCAAGTGCGACAACAAATTCAGCGTGAGACTAATCAACAGCACGCATTACAGGAGATTTTGAAGATCGAGCAAGACCGTTTCAATTCGATTTCGGTGGTGTATCGCGAAGCCATGAACAAGCTTGATACGAAAACAGCATTCGCGCTGAAGAATCATGCGCGCGTGAGCCAGGATGCTCAGCTGGTAAAGTTGATGCAGCACTCCTTTAACCCCATTCTCGGCGACTTGCTCGACAAGTGCGAAGAAGCACTTTTGAACTGTTTCAAAAACTATCGCTCCGGTTCGAGGACTTTGCCCAAGAGTTCGAGTACTACCGAAATGCGTTGCTAAGTTTGACTCAATCATCAAAATTGGAGATCACTACTAATGAGGGACATGCTAGTCCAGTTGATGCTGCGGATTTGGTGATGGACGACGACAGCGTAACAATTAAGCGTGAAAATATCGAAAAGGTAATTGGGAAGTCAACAGATGCTCTTCCAACTATATCCGGGGAGATCGTGGAGATTGTTGAGGACGACGAAGTGATTTCTACTGAGGAAGATAATGAATTTGACGACTTGGGCGATAGCTCTGGCTTGCGTCAAGCCTACAGTACTTTTACATGGGCGAGATGGAGGCCTTGTGGAAAGAGCGGAGCTCTTCACTCGAAATGGTTCAAGCAATTCAACGCGCATTACTCAATAACGTGATTGGAGTTAGTACGTCTGTTGCAAAACCAGTGGATTCGGGAAAAGCATCAGAAACGAAGATATCTGATGATGCAGAAATGAAGGTGGAGGAGGAGTCTGTTGAGAACAAGACACAGGAATCTGGTGACATGAATACTCAGGCTGTGGAGAAGGAAACAGAGCCGAATACAAGTTCTCCGGAGTCTCAGGAGAAGACAACAGAGGAGACTGCTAAAGTGAATACGCAAAAGAAAACCGCCACGGCTATAAGTACGGATACACCTGAAGTAGAACCATCTAAAGCGGGTGCTTTCCTAGTCAGTAGCGAAGTTGTTGTCAAGTCAGAACCGCAGGAAGTGGCTGGCAAATTCAGGCGGGAGCAAGAGTTGCGTGAAGCAGTTGAGTCGTGTTTGGCTCAATGGCAGCGCATTCAGTGGCCCGAAGAGCTGAATGTGACGTTCCTCACACCTACAAACCTCGAGCTACCAAGCATCTCTCCTAGTGTCAAGACCGAACACGTCAAGGCGCAACGTCTGACTGGAACAGACGAAGAGGATGCTGAGTTTGACTCGCCGTACAGCGTTATGGATGAGTTGAAACGAGTTATGATCGACTTGACGCAGGATCAAGTTATCCCCGTCCCTCCGCCTGTTGAACCGACGACATTGGTGATGTATCACCCTGTGTTCATTAATCACCAGACGCCGAAGAATCACCCGGAGTGTCCCGAGCGCATGGATGTGAGTACTAGCTTCCAGGTTTGCGCCGATGTTTTATATCTGACCTGTCGTGTTTGTTCGTGTAGCGGGTGGTGAATATCCTGAATACGCTGGTTAAGAAGCACCAGGAAACGCTCAAACTCGACCGACTCGCGATGTCCCCTGAAGAGTTATGCCCACCCGAGACCACTCTTTTGATGGTTCACTCGCCGACCTATTTGCGCCAAATGAAGGAGCGATCAATTGAGGCTGGTTCGCAGTCTGCTTCTTCGCCCACGGCCTCGTCTCCTTCATCACGCGCTTTGGTGTTTGAGTCCGACTCTGGCATTCGTGAGGATACACCTAAGCGCGATGGCAGGAAGAAGAACGCACGGCCACCGCTTGTTGGTGCCTTTGGCGCGGCAAGTCTTGAGCAGAATGGCGTGGAGCTGGACACGTTTGTCAGCAGCAAATCGTGGGACGTGGCTCGCGCTGCCGCGGGTACAGTGTGCCTTGCGGTGGATCGGGTTGTGCGGAAGGAGTTCCACAATGCCGTTTGCTTAGTGCGTCCTCCTGGCCACCACGTTGGTCGCCATGGACGGACCGAGAATGCCCCTCGTCTGGCTTCTGCTTGCTGAATAACGTAGTGATCGGTGCCACTCACGCGAGACTTTACCCGTGGATTCGCAAGGTGGCAGTGCTCGACTGGGACATCCACCACGGAAATGGTACTGAAGAGCTGCTGAAGGACGACCCGGATGCGTTCTTTGCGTCTATCCATCTGTACTCTGCAGGGAAATACTTCCCTGGTACAGGCAAGTCGTGTGAGACTGGCAACCTTGTTAATGTGGCGCTTGAGAACACGGGCGCAGGAAGCGGGTCGCAAGCTTTCCGGTCTGCTCTCGAACTAAAGGTGCTGCCGGCCATGAGGGCGTTCCAACCGGACATCATCTTCATCTCGGCGGGCTTCGATGGTCACCGCGACGACATCTTGGGTGGTGTGGCGGCTGTCAGGAACGCCAACGTGCCTGCCGGGTACGTGGAGGAGGACTACGCGTGGGCCACGTTGGAGGTTCTCAAGCTGGCTGCCGAGGTGTGTGATGGCCGCGTGGTCTCAGTACTGGAAGGTGGCTACGACGTGCGTCGGGAAACCAACTCATTGGCCAAGTCTGTGGCAGCGCATGTGGCCGCCATTTCAGCCTACGAGTCAGCCCGGCGAAAGGCTAGCAACGTCGTCATCGCCGACGTGGAAATGAAGGAAGAGGAGGGAGCTGACAAGACTACGGCGACTCCCATTCAGACGGAGCAGGTCAAGAAGGAGCCGCCAAGTCTGCTCGAGAAGCTGCTCGCCACCAACCTCAATGACGGCGACGTGATCATCATTGATGACGAGGAGAACGAGGACGAAGGCGGCGATGCTGCCCACGAGATGCACGACGACGACGATGCAGAGGACGACGACACTGGTGAGGAGGAGGACGGCGACGTGGCAATGGAAGACGAGAGCGAGCAGCCTCCTGAACACGAAGATAAGGATGCAACAGCCATGGAGGTGGACGAGAGCTGAGTGTCCTCCAGCTCCTATCATATGCATTTTGATTGGACATAAATTCGATTTTTGCTGTATCTTTCATCCAATCACACCTATCGAAACCTATTCGCCTTCATTCGTGAATTTGCTTCCTCGTGCGTAAGTAGAAAGTAAAATACCTGACGGATGAGCGACCCGTTCTACCTGGCCGACATCCTGCTGGGGCGCGTGGGTGTGCTGCGCTCCACGGCCGAGAGCATCATCCTGGAGCTGTGCGAGGCGCAGGCCAAGCTCGAGCCGGGCCAGGCCGCGGACGACGCGCTGCGTCTGGCCATCAAGAACAAGCTGGAGCGCGTGCAGACGAACCTCAAGCTGCTGCGCAAGCTCGTGCCCGAGTTCGACGGCAAGACGAAGCCCATCGAGGGCGTGAACCAGACGCACCGCAACCTGCTGCTCGAGTATCACTGGAAGAACCAGGTGCAGTACATGGGCGCCAAGGCGCAGGCCGTGTTCCTGGAGCAGCTGGGCGGCGCCTTCCCCAGACTCGAGATGCTGGGCGACGGCCGCTGCCCGCCCACGCCCAGCAGCCTCTTCGTGCCCAAGTCGCACAAACGTGGGCGCGTCTTCGACCCCTTCGGAGAGAAGCAGCCGGCCACGCTCAACGAGATGATGGACTTCATGATGGCCAAGAACCGCAAGCTCAAGTTCTTCAAGCACGCCGAGACCACGCGCGGCGGCCGACGCGTCATCAGGTCCATCAAGTGCGAGGTGAACAAGGAGGTGACGGTGCATTTGTCCTTCTGTCCGCCCATTCCCGAGAGCGGCCCGAACGGCGAGACGGGTGTGGCCGCTAGCCCCATGACTCCGTCCACGCCCACGTCGCCCGCGTTCGCCGGTGGCCGCCTACGTAGCACACGCAACAAGCACAAGAAGCAGCTGCAGCAGCTCGTGAAGAAGAAGAAAGGCGACATGCTGTCCAAAGCCAAGCTGGCCGCCGAGGAGGCTACGAAGTTGGAGATGGAGGAGCTCAAGCTGCGCATCGCAGAGGCGCGCGAGGCCATTAAAGAGCAGGAACAGGCGCGCGCCGCAGGCTTGCAGGTCACCAAGTACATCCAGCGACTGTCCATCTTCCCGTACAACGAGGAGGCCCCGCTCGGCGCGTGGTCCGAGTCCTCGCACAACCTCTTCCGACTTGTCACGCTGCACGGCCGCAAGGCGCTAGACCATTTTCGCAAGCAGCACCCAGAGACGTGCTTTTACCACCTCTTCGCGTGGCTTGGCTACTTCGACAAGATTTACCAGACTCCCTGCTCCTTCTGCAAAAAACTGCTCGTCAAGGAGAGCGAGGAGTGGGCGTACGTGCCTCCGTCGTTCCGTGACTACGCGAACGGACAAGCTTTCCACTCCAAGTGTCTTCCGATCGAGTGATGCAGCTAGGTATGTTAACTCTTCGAAGCTGCTTGCTAGAATTTCTCTCATGGATTAAGCAAGTGGAAGGATAACTCCTCTTGTAAGGATGTTGCCTTTGTTGTTTTCTAGGCATCTACTCGAGTCTGATAGGGAGCAAGCGGCCAAAAGCTGCTGTCTTCACTCCCTCCGGAGCCTGCAGTTTTATCCTTTTTGACACCAAGTCGCGTGGGGTGATCGTAGCGGTCGACAGCACAGACTGACTGGTTGTTAGGTGGTCCTTGCTCACGAGCCCCATAGCTTCATACGCTTCAGCGACGAGAGCTGCCACCAAAACTCAATCAGTTTCAATATCAAACCCCAACCAGCTACCAGTTCACGCACCTGCACAGGGGAACGAAGGCGCTGTACCAACACCAGCCTTTCGCATTTCCTCCGGGTTAATTAGTGCCGAGACAGTATGACGCACCGAGATGCGACTCGTTCGCCCCACGTTCTCAGCGATGAAAGCGTTAGCAGCCTCCTGCATCTCCTTGGTCCGCTGCCACAACATCATCAATGAGAACAAACCAACGTCCCCACCACTGCACAAGACTCTTTCTACCTCGAGTTTCAGCGTCAACACGGAGATCTCCGTGGCCTCGGACGTCAGCAGCCGAGCACTGTACGACCGACACTGCACCTGGTCCAGCGTCTCCTCCACGATGAACTTGCGACCCAACCGGTCCACGTAGACCCACCCGCAGTGGTCGAAGCGCGGTCGCAGCTGCAGACGAGTGAGCCACGTGTGCAGCGCCGCCAACGGCTGCATGGCCGAGAGCTTACGCTGGAAAAGACTACGTCGCCCGTCTCGAGCGTCTCCATGATGGTGTCGTCCATGGACCCGGGAAAGAACTCGAGTGCCTCGCCGCCACGCACTTGGTGACGCATGCGCGTGAGCTTCGCGTTGCCGCTCCAGGCGACCAAACCGGCCAGCGGCAGCAGCGCCAACGTCCGAGCTGCCATGACCGACGAAATGTGACGCACGTCTATGAGCTTTTCGCTAGGATTTGATGGAGTATTGATTCAGAGGCATTCACATCCATGGGCGCTACATAGCCTTATAGTCTCCTGTTCTGTTTCCCTGTTCCTACTCACGCCATCCGAGTCTTCGTATCGAGGTACATGTAGCATCACGCGTCAAGGGCCGTGATCTCCGTCTTCAATCGGTTCTTTTCGTTACGGAAGAAGGCGATGTCGCGTAGTACGTCTTCGTCCAACGCCGGGCAGACCGACCCCGTGCGTGCAGCCAAGGCGGCCGACGCCACTCCGTTCCACGCGAGTTGCTGCGAGAGCTGCGAGATGGTAGCGACAACCCCGCGGAGCTCCCCAGCAGCTTCAAGTGCCGATCTTCCTGCAGCGTCTTCGTGCGCAGCCGAACGTACTCGTTCGCGACTTCGCGGTCGCACTCGAGACGCGGCAGCTCCAAGTCGTTGTTGGCGTCGTCAATAGTGACGATCATGCTGTCCGGCTGTCCCTTTGCACTGCGAACGCCGTTGCGGTTCTGCCAGCTCTGTACCTGCTGCGGATTGGCCTTGACAAGCTGGTTGTGGCGAATCGGCGGCGCCTGTAGCAGCACCTCGTCCTCCGAGTCATCGCTCGAGGGCGACGAGCTGTACTCGTCCTCCGAGCCGCCTGTGCGTCGTCGCTTGCGCTGTCCGCTTTCCCCATTGGCCCCCGTGCCCTCCAGCAGCGCCTCAATGAACTCTGGGTTCGTGCGCAGGATGTCGTAGCAGTGGCGGAAGTGGAACGACTCGAACTTGAGCTTGGGACGCGCCGAGTCCGTGTCCGACTCGGTGGGCGTCTGCTGCCGCGCCTGCACGAACTGCCGCACAGCCGCCGCGTTGGTCTCTCCGCGCTCGCCTCGGAACATCTTCACGGCCTGCTTGATGGCTTTGGGGGCTTCTTGCCGTCCTTTTCCAGCTACCGGTATGGCACAATGTACGCAGTTAGCTGTCTATTCTAGCACTAAAATTGCCATAACTTGGTCCACAGACCTTGTCCACGAGCGACGCGAACAGCACCATGTCCGGTCGGATGCCGCGCGACCAGCGCGTGTGCAACGAGCGCGCGCTGCGTTGCGCTGGAGCCACGTCGGACAGAATCGCCTGCTCGGCCGCCGCCAGCGCCTGGTAGCGCTGCTGCACGCGCTTCCAGAGCGCGCAGTTGTCGCTCAGCACTACGACGTCCCCGTGACTGGCGAACACGGCCAGCAACGCGCGGCCCAGGCGCTTGTCGTCCGCGTGCGTCCAGCGCTCTTTACCCCGACGCATTATTTCTTACTTCGAAACACTTACTTTACGAAGAATGGAGAATTGGACGCATGTAAATAGAATCGGGGATTAGAAAAACCATACAAAATATCAAGGTTTCAGTAACTTTACATGTACTTTTCGTTGGAACGAAGAGGACCACCAGATACTTTTCGCACAGATACTTTTCGCACATGCACATGTTCAACTTGGCATGTTGTCGTATTATACGCTTCCACGTGTCAATAGACTGGAAAGAAAACATTGTTACTTGACTTAGGGATGCCGCCATCGTCAATGGGGTCATGGGTGTCTCGATCGACCTACTACATTTACTGTTTCATACTCTCCTCAATTCTGACCTTCAACTGCGGCGAGCGCCTCCAGCTCCTGCTTGAGACGACGCTTCTGATCGCGGAAGAAGCGCAGGTCCTGTTGCACCTCCTCCACCAACATCGGATCCATTCGGGTTGCAACCCCCATGCCCATGGGCACCACAGTGCCATTAGTGAGCTGGTTGATCAGCTGTGAAATCGTTTCCACGATACCACGCAGCTCAGTTAGCAGCTTGAGACGGTAGTTGGCCTTTTGCTGCATTTGCAGTGTGTGCGTCTTGACCGAGTGACCTCCGTTGCCACTGCGTGGAACACTAATCTCCCGAGTCACGGGAGGCACCACTACTGGTGCTTGGTTCGCCACAGTGATAGCAAACCCCTTGGGTGCAGGGACGCCTTCGTCGCTAGAGCCCTCACTCGGCAAGCTCGAGGAGGACGATGCCGACGGCGATCCCGAACCAGAGGACGCTTCGCTAGCCTTAAGTCGCTTCGGCGACGGCTCATGCTGCGGTGACGCTCCGTCGTGCGATCCCATACTGTCGTCGGAAGCTGCCGACACGTCCACCGTCTCATCAGCATCAAGTTTCGGTCGACGACGTCGCCGTTGAACCGGGGAGCGCACCACTTTAGACTTCCTCTCTGTTGTGGCTGCACGCATGAAGCGGGTGCTGGTGCGCAAGACCGGGATGCAGTGCGTGTAGCGGAATGTCGTGACCTTGAGACGGGGCTTGGACGGCGGCTCCGTCCCGTCGACCATGGCTTGTTGCTTGGCCTCGTCGTACGCGCGCACAGCCTCCACCTCCTCAGCCTGTCGGATGGCTTCGAAGCGGTTGGTGGCCTCCAGTAGACAATCCTCCTCCTTCCAGCCTTCATGCTCTTCCTTCTCCACCTGCGTCCGACAATCCGTCAATACTGAAATGGTAGATATCGATCTAGTGACACAAGACGCACCTTCACTAGCAGCGACATGAAGAAGGCCGACTCTGGGCGGATAAATGACGACCAATGGGTCTGCAGCGCGCCACCAGCGCGTGGAACAGCTCCGGGTCTTCGTCCGCCACTAGAGCCGCGTAGTGCGTGTGCACCCGCGTCCACATGTTCTTGACGTGCTCCGTGCCTTCTCCGTCCTGTGTGGCCAGCACGAAGGCGCGGCACAGACGGATATCGTCCTCCTTGGACCACGCAGCTTTGCTCTTGCGTCGGTTCGCCGATGGTGGAGACGACATTGCTGCTGCACTATCACCTTCACGACAGGTTTGAGAATGTCGAAGTGGAATCTGGCGAAAAACTTACCCAAGCGTGCATACGAAACCCAAGTGAGTGACATAGAATCCGTAGACGATCTGTACGGATTCTACCACATACAAGATGTGTGTTCTTCGGGGACTCCTTCGCTCTCTGAAAACATGGCGGGGCAACGGTTTGCAGCCAGGTGCAGTACTGTATGCATGCCCATATTTACGCCAGCGTGGAAGAAAACGAAGAGAGTTGCGCATGGTATGAGGATGGATTGTACACAAATTACAGAGTTCCTGCACACGTAAATCAAAATGTACTTACGTCTGAAAAGTGTCGCTGGGTGCCGGCCCGCTTCTCAAGGTCCATCTTTGGATACCCAAAATAATAAGCTTGTGACTCGCCAGACCAGACACAACACAAGTTGTAGTTGTACAACTTGTACTGTACGTGTATTACGGTCTTTCATGTATTATGCGTACACAGTTACTTCGAAACTTTCGTAGGATTGGATTGGATTCCCATGCAAAACAAAGGCTTACCCAGCTCCTGGACTCTCGAAGATTGTGCTGGAGCTGTAGTTATCCTACAGTATCTGAAGACATTTTGGCATCCCTGGTTGAACCAGTGGTTCCACGCAGTAAATGAATGCAGCGCGTTTATTATGAGTTAAGTGTTCTACCGTACTTGTAGAGCACTTTACTTAGCACTTATACGTTACATCACTACGACAAAACAATCGACTGCACGAATTGCATCGGCAGGTCTTTTCGTTACGCATCAAGCAATCATGCCAGGAAAATGAAGAATACCTCGAGCCCCGATGTACCAGTGGTAGTGGGCAGTCTTTATAGGCCGACTGGCTACCAAGAGGCAGGTCGCCCACCCAACGACAACCTACAATGAAAGAAACATTGGATATCGGATGCTTTCACTGCCACGGTAGTGAAGTTGCATCAAGGGTACAATTCAGAAACGTACTTAGGTAATACTACCACATACATCTCTTCCGGTCTTACCGGTCAGTTTGCCTCAGTCCTAGTCGTAGTATCGCTTTAACGTCTTTCACTTTGCTGAAATGGTCTTGAGGTCGAATGTAAACAAGCCACTCTCGCGAAGCATGGATACACGTTACCCCGCATCTTCCCAAACTATTAGTACTCACATTACTATCTGTTCTGCTGTAGTACTATAATATTGAACTACTGTTATATTAGTTTTCATTTGCAAATCCAAAAACTAATATTAACCAAATCAGCTATTAGCACTACGTAGGTAGTAGTTTCCCATCACTTATTACCAAACTAGTACTGTTGTACTATGAGCTAAAGTTACCATCAGTCCCTGGGCCTCACCTCAGGACAGCAACCTTGATCAACACGTCGTGCATTTTGATAACGTTAGTAAGCGTTATCCAGTAGCTCGCACAGGAGCAATTAACCACGTTGTGGCTCTAGTGGCTGGAGGCCAGCCCTTCACGTGACAGCCCACCAAAAGTTTGCTTCAGCTGGAGTAAGCAAACCAATTGCGAGACAGGTTTGTCGCCTCGTCCCATGAAGCCAGGTGATAGTCGCCTGGGCAATGGGATCACCACTGGTGACTCACCACAATGAAGGTATTCGTGTTGACACGTCAAGCTACGCGATCTTGCTGTTGCTAGTAGCTCCGGCGCTGTGCAGTCTCGCCTCGTGCGCAGATAAATAGCTGCCAATTCACGTGGACATCGCACTGCACCGCACCATCCACAACCAGCGTTGATGCAAGCTTACGCGACAACAAGCACCTGCATGTTTAGCCCACCGCCAACGCGTTGACCCTACTGCATACCGGTACGCCTCAGTGCCGATACCGTCGATACGCTCACGTTCGTTGTGGCCGCTTCAGTCCTCTTCGACAAGTGCCAAAGCAGAAGAGCGGCGCGAGTCTGTCCACGTATGCACGCTTTAGGCTGTGCTAGCAGCACGTCGGTCGCGAAAAGATTGAGGTCGATCCTGCGCTGGCACGTGGGCGCCGCCAACACCAGCGAACTTCGCTGCGAAGCTCCGTTAAACCATCGTGCATGCCAGCTGCTCTGTTCGCCTTCCTCTCCACATACAAACGCCGAGTTGTTTCCGTTGAAAACATCATGATTCATGATCCCACCAACTGATCCAGCGCGGCTTTGATTGGCTGTCAACCTAGCAGCTGCGTCCGTTTTGGATCGCTTTCAAATCGAGCGAACGTAAGCGGCCGCTGTGCCACCTCATTCCTCCTTTGTCCAAGCCACGCGCAAGCCACCGAAGCAAATAGGAACCATCATGGTCATTGGCATCGTCTCTGCTGGTGTAGGAGCCTCCAAGGCGCTGCTGAGCTTCTACGGCTCGCTCATGTACTACTGGGTGCGCAAAGGCAGCTACGCCGACTGCCCGTTCTTCGCCGACGATCTGCAGGCCAAGACGTACGTGTACTCGATCGCGCTGCTGAACCCTCTGTGGAGCGAGCCGCACTACCGCCACCCGAGCTTCTACAAGGACCTGGTGACCAACCTGCGCAATGTGGCCATCCCGGCACGGGCGTGCCGCTCTCGATCGTGAGCTACTCGCGCGTTATCCTCTTCCCCTTCCTGCTCTTCGTGTACCCGTGGCTGTGCGCCATCGGCGCCTTCTTCGAGCTGAACAAGGACTACTCGAGCAAGGAAGGCGGCATCATTGAACGCTTCATCCGCACCTTTTCGCAGATCTTCGTGTGTCCGCAGAACTGGTTCGCCTTCTGGCGGATCAACTGCCACGTCGTGAGTCTGCACAGTCTCAAGACCAACTCGCCCGGGTATATTATGGAGAACAAGTGGGACTTCCTGCTTGAAGCCGAGAAGCACGGCATCGCCGTGTCGCCGTACCTCAAGACGCCTGGCTCGCTTGTCATCAAAGACCGCAACGAGGAGGGAGGCATGGGCATCTACATGTTCAAGAACGCTGTGGATGGTGGCGACTGGATTATCCAGGAGAAGCTCGACAACTCGCCGTTCCTCAAGAAACTGCTGCCGGAGGTGTCGCCCCTTTCGACGTTCCGCATCATTACCGCGTCGCGCCACGGTCTCGGCGAGGCTGAAGCGCTCAAGGACGGTGGCAACGGCGTCAAGTCGCTGAGCTGCGTGTTCCGCGCCGGCCTGGAAGGCGCCGCGACCGACCACAAGTCCATCATGTTCGACGTGGACATGGAGTCTGGTAAGATCATGAAGGGCTCCACGACGACGCACTGGTACCGTGTTGGCCCGCACCACATGTTCCGTGGCAACCTGAGCGTGGGGCACGACATCACGAACCACCCGGACACAGGCGTTCCCATCACGGGCAACGTGATCAAGGAAATCAAGCAGATGAAGGCGCTCGCGGAGGAGGCGCACTTCAAGCTCATGAAGGACGTACCGCTCTGCGGATGGGATGTGGCGCTCACAAACCTGGGCGTGCTCCTGCTGGAGGTCAACATTTCGTGCAACTTCTTCCGCGGCACGTTCGACCAGCCCTGGTACTTCCAGTTCCTGGACGACTACTTCCGCCATCTCGAGACGCTGCCCACGCCCGCCAAGAAGTCCGACTAGGCTGGCGCTGGCACGTTGCTGGGCTGCGCAGTCTGTCGAGCTAACGTTAGCTTCATTTGTCTTGTGTTGCACGAGTGCTGTCCGGTAGGGATCTTTCGATAGTGTTAAACGAATCGCATCAAAGATGAAATCTAAGTTCGTGGGCGGCAGTGTTTCAAAGTTGATGGCAGACATGTACTACAGTAACATGTTCATGGGCGGTACGGTAGTGTCGAGGACATGGCTACATATAGCCATCTGGCCATATGCCACATCGACGAAAAGTAGCATTCTGGTTGGCGGTGTAATGGACACCTTGCCCGCACGGCATGCATGACCATGCTGCATTTTGTGAATCTGCAGCGGCGGAACGCAGACCCAGGCACCAGATATGCCCATCGATGCCACCGCCCTGTCGGATGCCGTGCTGAGCGAGCTGCTGTCCTTCCTGTATGTGGACGACCTTCTGGCGCTGGAGCGGTCGAGTCGAGCGTGGAGACAGACGCTGGCGATCGCGTGCTTCTGGAACCACGTGCAGCTCGAGCATCAGTGGCACAATAGCGAGCACGCGGCCACGCTCGTGAACCTCGTGGCGAAGCGCCATGGCCCACAGGTCAAGAGGCTGACGCTCGTCGGCTGCGTCGTGTCGAAGGGCGCGTTGGTGAAGGCGGCCAAGCTCTTCTCCAGTCTGACCCACTTGACGGTATCCGGCTGCCAAACACTTGCGGACGAAGACTTCACGGCGATCATTCAGGCGTCGAGCCAGCAGCTAGTGGAGGTGCGTGCGGTCAAGTGTCTACGACTCACGGATGCAGCGCTGCAAGCTGTTGGCGACGGCCACTCGCACTTGCTAGAGCGAATCAACTTTAGTTACTGCAGACAGATCTCCGAGTCTGGTGTGGTAGAGTTAGTTCAACGCTGCAGCAACCTGCGATCGATCAAGCTGAAGGGGTCCCCAGCCGTGACATCTTCTGCCGTCGCCTGCATTGCCCAAAGCTGCCCCGAGCTAGATACTCTCCTAGTTGGTGGAGCAAAGAACCTGACAGACGACTGCTTGTTGGCTCTCGGTGATCACTGCTCGCGTTTGACGTCTTTGGACATTTCACGGAGCAACCCGTTTGGATTTGGTCGAGGAGGTATCACAGACAACGCGTTGAAATACCTGGTTTCGCGATGCACGCGGCTGGAGCACCTTACTTTGTGCGGACAAGGTCGGTTGACTCATTCAGTACTCGGCTCATTGGCGATTTCATGCCCCAAACTTGAAACACTGGATATTGGCGGATGCCGTGGCATCATCTCGAATCCGATCGCATTGGGTGTGGACCTGAGGCACATGAGCGGGCTTCACGAGCTCAATGTCGCGTTCACGCGTGGTCTGAAAGGGAGCAGATCGAGTTTATCGCTTCCCAGTGCCCTCAGCTGAAATCTTTCCGCGTGGATGGAGACAACGTAGCGGCGGCGCACGCTTGATCTCCATTCAACTTGAACCTAGGATGTGTATTTACGTGAAACAAAAGTGAGTTTTCGTTAGTGATGTTACCTACTACTACAGTAGTATCCGTCTCATTCAGAAAAGAGAATACGATATGGATGCTTTGGAGAGCCTACTCCACAGCGTATTCAGTTTTGAAAAACTCCTCAATCGCGTGAGCTGCGCCTGTACTGAGCACAGTCACGTCCAGCAACTTCTCGGCTCCAGCTTGGCCAATGGCTGCGATGGTACCTGTTCGACGGATGGCATCAGATACGACGCTAGCCTGCAAATTTGACAAGAACACGCACCAAAAATATCGAGCAGCATATCACACTCGCCCGTACTCAGGAATGAGAAATTAGCTTGCAGCGTATCAATGGCGTGTTTTCGAGTAAGCAGCTCATCGCTCATCTGACAAAAAATACGGCGTGCAGGTCAGATTTATGAGTCTTGTAACAAGAAAGTCTCTAACGTACGTGCTGGTTGAGTAGGTTGGCCTTCTCTGAGACTTGAAAAGCAAGTTTCTCGTGCACTGACACCTGCACTGTGTCAGAATAGGCAAAAAGGCACACATTTAAACGATACAAGAACGGACCATGAGTTTGACAGCAGCAGATAAGCTGAAAACTGTAAAACAAAGGAACCGAAAATATGTTAATCGACGGAATTGTCAACTTTTAAGCAAGGTTTACCCGTAAAAATCTTGATCTGGACTGAATTAGCAATGGCGAGCAGTTGTAGCTCTGAGAACCGCGGCACCGGAAGTACAGCAATCGCAAACGCCTTTTCAAACGCCTTTTCAGTCTTCTGCATTCTGTTGTATCGACGATCAATTATCTCAGATGAGTTTTCTTGTTAAGGCAAGACACGCAGGACTCTCTTTCCTGTCGATGGCGCTTTCGATAGAGAATTCAGGAACTTCCCTGTGTATCAGCTGGAAGGCCCTCGTTAGCAAGTAAAGTATGATGGACAACATATAACAACCAGTTGCCTGTCACTACCATGAAAGCCACCGGCGGAACTCTCCCTTCTGCTGCGAGATCATGACGTCTGCGAGGCAGCCTGCCGCTCCTACAGAGCAGGCCAAAACAGCGGTCAGTACGTTACTTAGATCGATATATATGGTGTTGGGCCCTTACCTTGTGGGAGGAATCCATAGATTCCATCCAGCTCTTGAGCCACTGCACAGCACTATCCGAGTCACGCGTCATCCATGGCCAGCGGCCTCGCATGCTACCTCTACCTTCACTGGGCACCGTTTGCGGGTTGTACAACACTAGCTGTCCACTGGCGCCGCGGCAGCGCGTGATCTTCCTGCTGGTCATGCTGCTATGAGCGCGGAATGAGGCAACTTCAACTTGGAGACCATCACTCTGTAACACCACTTTTACACAACTTCAACTAACGAGACCACCACTCTGCCACACCACTGCTACACAAGTGCAGCATGCGCCACACAATTCGCAACAATGACCAGCTTCTGGCGGGGGCTGGCGCGGCCGCTGTACTGCGTGGCGCCCATGGCGAACGTGACGGACGCCGTCTACCGCCGCCTCATCAGCGAGATCGCCAAGCCGTCCGTTATGTGGACCGAGTTCGTGAGCTGCGAGGCGCTGACGCACGACCCCGACTCGCGCCTACGCATGATGACCACACTCAAGTACGTGGAGCAGGAGCGGCCGGTGGTGGCGCAGCTCTTCGGCTCGAAACCGGAGCAGTTCTACGAGGTAAAACTTAGTACTGCAGTATTATTTTGCACCCACTTCTGACACTTGGAATTGCCAGTCGGCCATGATCGTGCGCGACTTGGGTTTCGACGGGATCGATATCAACATGGGCTGTCCCGAAACGAACGTGAACAACCAAGGCAGCGGAGCGTCGTTGATCTTGCAGCCAGACTTGGCAGTGGACATTGTGGCTGCGTGCAAACGCGGCGCTGGAGATCTGCCGGTCTCGGTCAAGACGCGCATCGGCTTCCACCACATCGACTACAAGGACTGGGTGCTTCGGTTGTTGGCGACCCAACCGGAGGTCCTCACTATCCATGGACGAACACGGGATGAAATGTCCAAGGTTCCGGCCCACTGGGACGCCATTGGCGAAGTTGTGACGTTGGCGAAGGCTGCGGGGTCCCCAGCGCTCATCCTTGGCAACGGTGACGTCGCGAGTCTCGTTGAGGCGCAGCAAAAGTTGACGACTACGGTGTCGACGGGATTATGTTCGGCCGCGCGTTGTTTGGCAACCCGTGGCTGTTCCAGGGCTACCCGGACACGTCACACATACCTGTAGAAGAGAAATTGGAGGTAATTCGGCGTCACACGCAGCTCTTCCAAGAGATGCTGGGCGACCCGGGTCTGGTGAACTTCGCGCGAATGAAGAAGTTTTACGGGGCGTACCTGAAAGGCGTGCCTAACGCACGCCAGATACGTGACCGCATGGCGCGTACTCAAACTCCTCAAGACGTGTACATTATCCTTGACGAAGCTCTCGAGTACCTTGCGACCCAGGAAGAGCTGGAGCAGGAGCAATTGCAGGCTGAACCATGAACACAATACAATGTAGAATCTCTATGGTATGGTATATCGCTTGCATTCAGTCTAGTTGCAACTGGCTGCACATTTCTCATCAGAATTTTCTTGCTGGATAAGCTCGTCCTCAACACGCGCGTCCAGCACCTCGTCGGGCAGAACCTTCATGGCGTTTTCGATCATCTCACGCAGCTCTGGCCGCGGCCCCTTGTTCGCCCATTGCGCCGCGATCGCGCGCTTGAAAGCCTTCCCGCCGAATTCGCCGCTACATTTTCAAAAACACAAAAGTTAGTGCATTCGACGACAATCCACTTTGACCCTTCTGACATCACGCGCGTACTTGAAAAGCGCCAGCAGTGGCTTCATCAGCGCAGATGTGGCCATCGTGTAGGGCGACTCGCTCAGCGGCACTGTCGACCCCCACTCTGCCTGCAGACTTTCGGCATAGTCCAGATACCGCTCGATGATTTCGCGACGCGATAGGTTTGGGTTGCGTTCGGTGTTGAAAATGAGTCGGTCAGCGTCGCGGAAGTTCCATGGCGTGTTATACGCCGCTCGCCCGATCATAACGCCGTCCACATTTGTGGTGTCCAACAGCTCACGCGCGTGCTGGATGCTCTGTACGCCACCATTGATCGTGAAGGACAACTCGGGAAGTCCTGCTTCAGTTGGTACACCACCTCGTAACGTAGCGGTGGGATCGTGCGGTTGTCCTTGGTGCTTAGTCCCTTGAGAATACACTTGCGCGCGTGCACAATGATGTGGCGGACGCCAGCATCCGCAACAGTGGCCACAAAATGGTGCAGCTCCTCGTAGCTGTCGCAGTCGTCGACGCCGATGCGGCACTTGACTGTCACCTCGACCGCCGGTCGGTCCGGGTTCTCTTCCGCTGCGAGCGCAACACTGCGCCGCATACTGGCGCAAATGTCCCGCACGCGCTCGGGTTCCAGCATGAGACGAGCGCCGAAGCAGCGACTGGACACAAGCGCGCTGGGGCAGCCTGTGTTGAGGTTGATCTCGCAGAAGCCACCGTACGTCTGGCTCAGATGCGCAGCGGCTGCATCAAGCATGAGTCCAGCAATGTTAGCTTCAACATTTACAGTAACATGATTAAGTAACCTCACCGCCAAGGTCCTCAACGCTGTTGCCACCGAGCTGCAGTGCCAGCGGAGCTTCGACGGGGTCGTGTCCGAGGAAGTAGTTGAGGTTCTTCTTCTGGTGCAGCAACTGTCACGGACAACAGGGCGGAGATTAGATTGCCGCTTTACAACGCAGCAATCGATGGGGCAGCGACTCACTGTTTGGTCCACCACCATTTCCGTGAACAACAGCGTCTCCTTGGTGATCATGCGCATCATGAAGCGGTAGTGGCGATCCGTCCAGTCCATCTGCGGAAGAGCACGGCACTCGTCAGCGTCTTCAAAGTAGTGAAGGAGCCGTTGGCAGCGGCGGCGTACCATGGGCGCGACGGACAAGCGAGCTACGGGTGGAAGAGCAGCCATCCTCCTCAACATGCTTCTCGGCTCCGGCCACCGATTTTGATTGTAGATACCGGCATTATTACTCCTCAACATGCTTCTCGGCTCCGGCCACCGATTTTGATTGTAGATACCGGTAATAATGCCGGTATTAATACATGACGGTACAAGCAAAATAGGAACTATGCCTATTTTTAGGCATTGTACCTCAATTTGAAAACATTTTAGTTTTTAAAAACTAAAATGTTTTGACTTAAAAGTCCATGCCTTTTGCTTTAAAAAACTTTAAACATGTAAATACATTTTTTTAAATGTACATGCCAAAAAGGTAAAGAAACGACCTCAACAGCATCTCGGCATAACTTTTGACTGCCACATGGCTGTGCGACGCGAAAAACGCCGCCGGATCAGTACATGTCCATGTATTTTAACAACAGCTCTCGCGCATGACGATCATGCTGATCAGCGGGTCTCACCTTGGCCCAGGCTGGGGCGCATGCTCGGATCATGTGTCATCGTCGAGGAAGCTGCTGCAGTCCAGCCTGGACCATCATCAAGGGCGTCCTGTTTGCCAAACAGGACTCAGTTTGGCGACGAAGGTCTGCACATCGTGGAGCACGGCCATAGGGTCGCCGAGAAGCCCACCAACGGTTGGTGATCAACGATCAAATGGCGGCCGCGTCCTACGTATAAATACCGGTACATGCACAGCTCGACGGCGCTGCGCGATGAAGGGCAGACTCGACTCGACTCCATCATGCTACAGCTCCTGCAGTTTGCCAAGCCACCACTATTGGCGCCGATTCATTGCCCCTGCTCACTGTGTGACACAACCAATGGGCTGCCGACACGATGGAACGCCGGGGACTCCGTGCGACTGACACCTGGCACCGGAGTCCATGACGCAAAGACGCAGAGAAGAGCCGCGCACTGATCTTCCGCCCCCGCCGACTCGGCGGCGGGGTATGGGACAGCTCGAGCTTCGCAGCTTCATGGTCGGAAAATAGCGTTATTAATAGATACCCCAACGTTACGCTCGTCGGCTTACTGGGCTAAGAAGCACTGAGTTGATTGTTGGAAGGAAACGGCATCACTTTTGAGGTCAAGTGCTGCCAGGTGGAGCGCGAAGCAAACCGAGCACTGAACACTACTGAGGCGATTCTATTTTATTATACCCTGTCATATCCGCTAACCGTAAAGTTGCATTGAGTATGCAATTTGCCTGTCATATTCAATTCCCTCTCTATTTACCGTCCGCCCTGTCTATCCATGTCCCTAACCATCGTCTCCGAGCCACAAACTGCTTTTCGCTGGAAAACCAGTAGAGCGGCCGCTCACTCGAACATCCGCAGTCTCGAGCGAACAAGTCTCCACCTCGCTCCACCTCTGTAGGTAGCAGGTATCTCCTCATACAGCCGCGAATCCATCGAACTCTCCGGCTCGGATATTCTATATATCCCCTACTACCTCAAGCAGCCGCTTGTCGTCCTCCTCCCACCTTCCAGTCGAGAAGTTACCACCCAGACAGACAACCATGACGCTCAGCGGCCCCGTCAAGCAGCTCGAGGCCGCGCGCGCTACGTGTACCCGCAGCCGACGGACGGCGCGCTCGTGCCCGTGAGCGGCAAGAAGGCGACGTCTGCCCACCACCTGCTGCACGGCTACCGCCTGCGCAGCACCAAGGTCTGGCACTTCCTCGGCCACAAGCTGGCGACCATCAAGACGAACAAGCAGCGCAAGCGCTTCCTCGAGGTGGTGGCCAAGGGCGACCTGGCCGAGGTCATGGACGCGCTCAACGCCGGCGCCGACCTCACGGTCAAGAACTCACAGGGCCAGTCGCCCGCTTACGTGGCGGCTTCCAACGGCCTCCACCACGTGCTGACGCTGCTGCTGGAGCGCGGCGCCAACGCTAACGACGTGGCGCAGGACGGATCATCGCCACTGCACGCCGCGTGCGAGACCAACCGCGACCGCGCGGCCAAGATCCTGCTCAAGTACAATGCGCGCGTGGATGTGGCGGCGCTCAACGGCTGCACGCCCCTGCACGTGGCAGCCAAACACGGCCACTCGGAGATTGTGACTATCCTGCTCTCAGCGCGTGCCAAATACGACTTCCCGGTCCGGGATTCGACCACGACGGCGCTGCTGCTGGCCTGTATGGCCGGCCACTCGAACGTCGTGGAGCAGCTACTGGATGCCGGTGCCGACCCACAGGTGGAAGACGCGGACGGGAACACGCCGCTGCACTTTACGAGTCGCGACGGTAACTACCGCGCGACGTACCTTCTCCTCACCGCCGGAGCCGACCCGGACATGCCGAACGAGCAGGACGAGACGGCCTTTGACATGGCTGAGATGCAGGGTCACTCGCACGTGCAGTACTTGCTGGAGACCAACGGAATGGGCGTGGACGGCCAGACAGTGGACGAGATGGATTTTGCTTGCGCCCAGGACTCTCGCCTAAGCGAAGCGCTGGTCCGCAACCGGCCTGAAATCGCCGAGGTGATCGTCAAGCTCCACATGAAGTACGCCGGCTATTTGGCGTTGGGCGCGTTGCCAGAGGACGAGCGCGTGACGGAGTTCTCGGAGAACCTCAACCAACTGGTGTTCTAAACGTCTCTATTGTGGAACGCCGCATGCCGAGCCTATTACGTCCATGTATGTACAACAACCCATGCGCAAATCAAGGCAGAAGAGCTTCGAGCTCCATGCGAGAGAAGCCGAATCAATGCTTGTCTCCATATCAGAACCAATAAATCTAGCCCACTATTCAGCGTGGTTCCAGCGATAGAAGCAGGAGCAGGGCCCGTGTGCCGTATTACATCGATGTGAAATGCAGTCGTAGATTCCTCTTCATCAACCTGTCTCGCGTAGTTTTCAGCAGGAACGCATGCACTGTAAAGAGATAGCCACGACTTCGAGCTAAGCTTGTTGCAGACTTGAGTTGGGGCGCGCACGCATACTACGTAGTACTTCGAAGTGCTTCGTATCCATGCGTAGCTTCGTTCGGCGCTACTTTGACGATAAGCTTACGAGAGATATTTTCTGGGGTACTCCGGGACTTTCGCCTCGAGGACGGCTGTCTTGAGGAGTACAGAAATCAGCGCCGCTGGAAACTTCATGGCAGTACTTATATAAAATTGATTGGCATTCTCGCCTCATAGTTGTTGCATCCTAACCGCTCGTAGTTCTACAGGCAGCCGGAAGACAAAACCTTGCTTCGATGGAGCACGCGGCCTTCAGGGGTGTACGGTCGTCCGTTATACTGCTTCGCGTGCACGCGGGCCACACGTGGCGCGTACCGATCCTCATCGTCATCTTTGATCAATGTAACGTTAGCACAGGGGCAACAGCACGCGCAACCACCACCGCCAGCGACCGAAGAAATCTCTGAATACGAGTGGCGCCGTTCTCTGTCTCGCACTACGCGATTGCTTCGATGCGGTTGCTGTCCCGCGTTAAGTTGCGTGGGCCCGACCGATGCTCGCTTTTTCATTCGAGCTTTCGCCTGGGCTTCCGTTGCCATGGCTGCCGTCACTACTCGAGAGTCAAGGCACTTTTGCCTAAGTGATTGTGGTGTTGGCGGTCTCTTCATGTACGCTGCACCCTTCACGCTGCTGGAGACACTTCCGACAGAAGTTGAAGCGTAGGAGCGCACGCTCCCAGCACTACGCGGGCGAGTATACGTTCCATCACTGCGACCAGCAATACTCGCTGTATCCGCTTCGCTGGGCACACTTCCGTTGATACCTCGCTGCCGAGGTGTTTGCGCAGAAGTAACTCGAGGACGGGCACAGCGTGCTCCTTTTCCACTTGCTAGTGACAGTGCCTCCAGGTGAGAGCTGTGAATATCGTCCATTGACATCGAAGTTGTTGGCTGGCGTTCAGAAACATTCTTCATCCGCTGTTGATCCACCATCTCTCGTCTCTGCTGCAGCATGTGCGTCTTGCGAGGGTTCGCTGTCCTTGGCCGTTCCTTCTTCACACGAGTGGGTGGGGAGCTTCCTCCTTCCGTGCTGACAGAAGACACCGAACCCCGACGAGGAGTACTTCGAACTGACGGAGGATCCGGCCGGTATTCGCTTGTTTCACTCATTTCATCCTCGTCTTCGCTGTCGCTGCGAGTCCAGATACCCCCAGGAACTCGACTGTTGTCTGGGTATGCTGGTGGGTCTACAAACTGCAAGAACTCCTTGATGTCGATTTCACCGTTGCTATCCTGGTCACACAGCGCGAAAAGCTGGCGCATTTGTTCGTCACTTGCGTAAATACCGAACTTCGTCTTGAGATTAAACTGCAAGCCGTTCATTTGAATGCCTTGGTCTCTTCCGGAGCGCAGCATTTTGAACGCGCGGCGATACTGGTCCTCTCCGCTTGGCGTCTTCTGCACGACCTTGGTCTGGATTTGCTTCTTTAACTGGTCCATTGTCCAGTTCGAGGCTGTTCCCGTGTTGTCCACGTCACCCTCTGTAGTTTGGCCTTGACAAGCCAAAAACTCCCGCCGAGCTTCGCGTTTGAGGCGTGCAATCTTCTCGTCGCTGTCCACCTGGCTCACTTCAAACCACTGTCGGCCGTAGTTGTAGTCGGGAGGCAGAACTCGCCGAATGAACTCTTGGAGGTCGATCGTTCCGTTGCGGTCCTCGTCGTACTTGTCAAAGAGTAAGTGCAGCTCGCTATCGTCCAGGATGATACCGAACTTGACCCGTAGCTGCTCCTTAAAGCTGAGAAAGTCAATGCCCTCCCCGCGATTGCCTTCGAGCAGTCGGTAGGCCTGCTGGTACACGAAGTTACCAGCAATCAGCGTCTTCTCCTGGATCTTCTCCTGCAGCTTGCGCTCCACCTTATCAACGTTCCATCGGAAGTTCTGCAGCGAAGGTGGCAGCTCGTGCCCGATGGGGTCCCGAAACATGATTTTGGGCGGCGAGATGCACAGCTTGGTGGTAGCCTCTTTCTTCTTCTTGTTGGGCCGAGTACCGGCACCCGGCACGCGCTTCAGCACCGCGCCTTTCATTGCAAAGCAAGGCGGAAGGGGTCTCGAGGTGTTCTTGCAGTGCCGCTGGACAGAACGAGGATGGCCACAGACAAGAAATCACAAGCCACTCGCCCAAGCGGGGTATTAATACTCCCATCAGATCCAAGCAATTCACTCCATGCCCGAAGTACAAATCGTCCTCGGTCTCCGCAGGGCTATACATAGGCGAGTGCCGCTGACGGCAACAAAATGACCATCACTCCGAAAGGTCATGTTGAAGTTGGATCGGAGGGACACGCTGGCAAAGTCTTCTTTATCAACCTCTCCACGTGCAGTCCTTCCTCGACAGCCATTGTCTTGTTGGTGGGGATCAGGCACGAATCCTCCCAAACACTTCCATGCGGCAAGCGTACACAACAGGAAAGACAGCTCGCTGCACTTGGTGCACCAATATTAATATCCATTCATTACAAACGGAAACTTAGAACCATGCTGTTGTCGCCAACTGCGCCTTCATGCCAGCCAGCCGCGTCAGTAGACAAAAAGAAGCCCGAAGCCATGTTGTATCCAACGAGCTCGCGTGACCAAGCAATCATTGTCGCAATGAGCCCAACCGTCTGTAGCCATTTCCATTTTCCACCAATCCCACTCCAGTCGCGGTCGACCATCACTCTTATTCTTGCATGACGTCGCTGAGCGCCGCGTCCGTGCCGGAGGGCGCGCCCCCGGCCAACTCGACGCCGTTCGACGCGCCCGACGCGCGGTTCACGCTGGGCATCTGCGTCATGGAGCGTAAGGCGCGGTCGGCACCCATGCTGGAGATCCTGGGCCGCCTGCCGCCCGCGCTCTTCTGCGTCGAGTTCTTCGGAGACGACACGATTCTCAACAAACCCGTGGAGCTCTGGCCACACTGTGACGCGCTCGTGTCCTTCTTCTCGCAGGGATTTCCACTGCAGAAGGCGCAGGACTATGTGGCGCTGCGTCGTCCTGTAGTGGTCAACGACCTGGGTTCGCAGTACGTCCTGCAGGACCGACGCGAGGTGTACCGCGTCCTGCAGGAGCACGACGTGCCCACGCCCCGTCACGTGTTCGTGAGTCGAGACGGCTATAGAGACCAGACGGAGCCCATCGAGCTCGTGGAAGGAGACGACTTTATCCAAGTGGACGGCGTCCGCATCAACAAGCCGTTCGTGGAGAAGCCCGTGGACGGAGAGGACCACAACATCCACATTTACTACCCCATGAGTGCCGGTGGAGGCTGCAAGCGGTTGTTCCGCAAGATCGGCAACCGCTCCAGCGAGTACGACCCGCACCTCAACACGGTGAGAGGAGGCGGAGGTTCCTACGTCTACGAGGAGTTCCTGTCCACCCAGGGAACGGACGTGAAGGTCTACACGGTGGGACCCCATTATGCCCATGCTGAGGCACGGAAGTCGCCGGTGCTGGACGGACGAGTAGTGAGAGACGCTGATGGCAAGGAAGTGAGATATCCGGTCATGCTCTCGACCGAGGAGAAGCAGATCGCCTTCCGTGTCTGTCGCGCGTTCAAACAGACCATATGCGGCTTTGACATCTTGCGCGTGCGTGATGCGTCGTACGTGTGCGACGTGAACGGGTGGAGCTTTGTCAAGAACTCGGAAAAGTACTACGATGACTGTGGCATCCTGCTGACACAGTACCTAGAGCAAGCGCTGGCGGGTGGCGGCGCGACGGCTGGCGAGGACTTTGGTGTCGACAGCTCCGCCTTCAGCTCGGTCACCTTTCGTTTTGCCCCCGATGCACCGACTCCTAGTGCTGAGCTATCGGAGCCCCCGACAGCGCACAGGCATGCGATGCTTC
The DNA here is from genome assembly GCA_012656075.1 of Phytophthora hibernalis. Lineage (NCBI taxonomy): Eukaryota > Oomycota > Peronosporomycetes > Peronosporales > Peronosporaceae > Phytophthora > Phytophthora hibernalis. The sequence goes on along the minus strand of JAAKBF010000030.1, from coordinate 1,069,434 downwards.
GTGGTCAGTCCTCGTCGATCGCCGAGTCGGAAATTTCCGAAGCTGACAGTATCACGGATGGCAATGAAGATGATCTATACCAAGAAGAGGAGCTGCGCTGTGTGCTAGCCGTAATCCGACACGGCGACCGCACACCCAAGCAGAAAATGAAGATGAATGTTTGCCACCCGGCATTTCTGCAGTTTTACGAGGATCGTCTTCGTGAGTCCCAGCAGGAGAATGGAGACGGAAACGACGCAAAGAAGAAAAAGAAGATGGACCTTAAGATTAAGGCCGTGGGGAACCTGGAGCGTTTGCTTCTGGTGAGCAATGATCTGCTACACAAATATGAGAACCGCGATCCGGCTTTCATGACTTTCCTGGAGCAGCGTGAGGTCAAGTTTGGTGAAGACGCAACGGACCGTGTTAAAGGATATCGGACGCTGCGTGATGTGCTACAGCGCTGGCAGCTCGTGGGTATTAATCGCAAGGTGCAGCTGAAACCCAAGGAGTTCATCAATGTGCCAGTTGAAGGGGCTTCCGCTGACGGAGAGCAGCCGTCTGTACGCAGAGTGAGCAAGCTGCTCCTGATCATCAAGTGGGGAGGAGACCTCACCCACACGGGTGAAGAACAGGCTGAGCATCTTGGCCAGAAATTTCGGCGCATGATGTATCCGGGTGGCGCAGGTGGACTTAATCGCTTGCACTCGACATACCGACACGACCTGAAGATATACACAAGCGATGAAGGTCGCGTTCAAAAGACAGCCGCATCCTTTGCTAAGGGTTTGCTAGAACTGGAGGGTGACATCATCCCAATCCTTGTCGGGCTCGTACTAAAGTCCAAGGATGCTGACTCGATGTTGGACCAGTCGGGGTCTTCTGCACAAGAAATCATAATGCGCGTGAAGCAGCGCCTGCACAAGATTATCCACCGCGAAGACCATTGCAGTCAACTAATCGCTTCCAACTCCCGGCTTATTCGCTCCGTGGCTCTCGCGCTCACGAAAGTGGATCAACCCATTAGGAAAATGGGAATCATGCACAAGCTGCTGCAGTCATTGAAAGAACAACTTACACGCATGCTCCAAGAGAAAGCACAATACCGAACTGAGATTGACAGGTGGAAACAGAAGAAGGCTGCTGCTGGTCGCCTGCTGACTCCTTCAATGGGTCGTTCTGCTAGTGTCAATGAGCTAAGTAAGCCTAGAAGCCGCCATGTGCATTCATACGCCCCGCGAAAGAAGCACAGCGAAGGCAGCAATATTCCTAGTGACGCCGCCAATAGCAGCGTGGGTGTGCGGAAGTTGCGAATGCAAGAACCGCTGCCTGCAGAAGAAATCAAGTACCCAGAGCCCTGCGGCCGCGAGACGCTTGAGGTAATGCGTGAACGCTGGGCTAAATTGTACCGTGATTTCTACGTAAAGAAGCGAGACACTTATGATCTGTCCAAGATTCCTGACATCCACGACTGCATTCGGTATGATGCCGTCCATAATGCTCACCTGAATTTGACCGATGTTCGTGAGCTCCTGGAGATCTCTAGTGCGCTGTCGCACGCGCTGGTGCCTCAGGAGTATGGTATCAATGTGGACGAAAAGATTTTCATCGGGTCAGCAATGTGCCGAACGTTGTTGTCGAAGATTAACACCGATTTGGATTTAGCCCGCGGTCTTGGATCTGACGTTCTGAAAGACCACAACACCCATCGACTGAACCCGTCGTACGCGAAGAAGATCAAATCGACGCACCGCTCCGTGCGCACGCGCCTCTACTTCACAAGTGAATCTCACCTCCATTCTCTGCTGAACGTTCTGCGCTATGGGCGCGAGGATTGCACCGTGAAGAGTCCCGTTGGTGAAGAAGCACGAAAGTGGGTCGAGGACATCCCTGAGCTATGCTACATGACGCACTTCGTCGTTCGCGTCTTTGAGCGTGTTCAGTACTCTCTGACTGACCCTCAACGGTTCCGCGTCGAAATATCGGTATCTCCTGGAGCGGACCGAGACCCACTGCTGTCTGATCCGGAGAAGCAGGTCGAGGTAGCCCCACTGAAGATTATCTCGCGTGAGGGCCTCACTTGCCAGGAACTCGTAGACTATGTTGCCGACTGTATCGATTATGCGGAGCAAAATGAGATCAAGGAGATGATCAGCCGCACGGTGGCGGTCAAGAGCAATGATAGTCCAGGGACTACCCCAGATGAGAGCAGCAGCAATAGTGGCAATGTCACGCCGGTGAAGCGCTCGATGTACTCGCTCAGCAACAACAGTAGCGACAGTAACTTCAGCAGCGACAACTGAGCCTAAGTACCAAGACGCGAGCAAGAAAAACTCGGTGCTTAGAAAGTATTACTTCTGTTCTACTGTCAATGGTCCATCACTACTTCATCGAGCAGGCACTCAGGTCTGTTGTGCGTCATCCTCAGGAACTTGCTGCTGCCAACGTTTTCGGTAAGCTTCTTCCGCGTACGCTGCAGCCTCAGCTTCTGCCCCGCTTCAGCACCAGGACCATTATCAAAAGCGTGGGCGCTGCCAGGGTCTCGTTTGATCGACGGCGACGGCGGCTGCTGCTCGCATTCTTCAGGTCGGCCACCAGCAGCAGAACCATCATTCGGGACGGACGTGTCAAAGCGCGAAATCTCATCGTGTCGAGATTTCAGGTGCAGAAACTCCTCGCGCCCATGATCCAAGTGCACCATCTCGTCATTCAGATGCTCGGTTTGCTCGAATTGGGTGATCTCACGATGAGCAAACTCACCGTCCAGAGACTCCATGTGCAGCACTTCGGTTTGGTGGCGCTCCCTTCGCTGAGGCTGACCCTTTTCGTCGATCTTGGTGTACTCGGTGATCCTCTCCTGAATGGTGATCTCGCGTTTCTTCCAAAGACCAGGGGCCGGCGGAGCTCGCGCCACTGCGTCATGCGCGCGTGACAGATCGAAAGTCACCAGAGCCTCGCTCACTTGGTGTGTTCTGGAAGAGCGAGGCGGGGAGTAGGGAGACTATCATCATGCTGTTGCCGCTCTTCCTTCACCGCGCGAACTGCTGCCGACTGGAGAAAGTGTACGAAGTCATCGAAAGCAAGCTGTGTCTGCTGTGGTTCCAAACCAAATACTTGCACAAGCAGCAGACGCCGAAATGGTGGAATGGACAAGTAAGCGCACACCTCGTCCAGCTCCAAGAAGTCACCATTCTTCCTCGGGTCGCTGCTTTCAACACACTTCTTCAGACACTGGAACTGCTCCTGCAAGGTCTCCTTTGGGCCGCGCAGATTAAACGCGCGCAGCACCAAGAAGTGTTGCAGCTTAACGCGTCGCTCCGCCTCACGCACTTCTCGTGCTGTAGTCTGGTTACCAACGGTATGCAGATTGCTGCTTCCACTGCTTTGTCCCGTTGCCACGGTCATTGTGTATTCCCGGACGAAGTCACTCCAGCAAAGTTGTTGTGCTCAGATAAGCGTGCTTCTGACTGTCATCGTCCGCATTTGCATTAAAATTAGCGCCTAGTTCACCGTCCCATAAGTATCTCCTCCAGCAGCTTGAACCTTTTCATCTTTATCGTCGGTGTTATCATCGTCTTCATACGCCCACGGGGACAGAAGTTCCGTCTCAATGTTCTGCTCGACTGATGATGCCTTGTTATCCTGATCCTCCTCTTTGCTGCTCAATATGACGCACGTGTGGGCGAATGCACACCGCAAGCGTCCGAATGCGCGTCTGGAACAAAGGGTCCCCAGGTCCCGTTCAGTCTCCACAGGGTCTTCTAAACAAAGCCGGTTGTCATTTTGGCGAGACCAGCCCTTACTTGCTTTGGACATGACGGCTTTCGTTCGAAGGCTGACAACTGTGTGCTCATAGTCGAACTCACAAGTGTAGAAGCGGAAAAATCCACGCCGAAGCGTACGCCAACCTTGCACCTCACGCTTAGCTTGTTCAATGGCACCGACAAAACTCTTGTCAGCCATCTCAAACTGCTTGTCAATGCCATCTTCCTTTAAGACACGAAGTGCAGCTTCATCCTCAACAACGTGTGCGCTGCAGTCCAGAACGGGTAGCACACTGAAGCGTTGAAGATAATAAAGACCAAGCAGCATGAGCCCGTAAGAGCTCAATGCGCCACCAACCACGCGCTTCTTGGCTTGCCGCCATTCACGAAGCCACTTGCACAGTCGCCGCACCTGCCAAAGTTGCTTCTTCTCCAACGTATTAACGTTAGCACCTCCGTACAGGAACCACCGCAGGAGCCGCGTATTCCAAATAGCAGGGACGTTGTTCACGCACAGATCGCACGGCAGAGCGGTGACAGGGTCGCGGAAGTGCACAATAGGAATACGAGCTCGCGTCACAGCGGTCACATCTTCCTCCGTTTCCTGCGTGGCATCAGGAAGAAGGTAGAGCATCAGATGCTCCCTCACTTCCGTGACGAGGAGCGGTTTCCTGGCGGAACTGCGGCGCCGACGGCAGCACCGCACACAGATCTACATCTGCAGAGCTACTTCCTTCATCACGAGACAAAAGTCCCGTGACTGATGAACCAAACAGCACCACGCGAGCATCCGGCCACAGCAGCCGCAGTACGTTCTGCACGCGGCGAGCCACTTGCTGTCTCGGCTGGAGCTCCACGTCCGCCTCATCATCCCCTTCCTCCTCCACAGCTTCCCCACCAGTCAAGCACCCCGCGAACGCGCACGCATGTGTCGGCACGAGATGCAGCAGCTTCCCCGTCTTGAGACACTGCGTCACCAGCGCGCGTTGCAGCCTCCGACCCCTCTCCTTCTTGTCCTGCACCTTGGCATCATCTGATGACGTCGGGTGCAGCATCAGATGCACTGCAGCCTTTTCCTGTTCCTGTCCCTTGTTCTCAGTCAGCCACGGCCACAAGAAGCGGCGCAATCGCTCGCTCGTAGCCAGCGCATTCTCGTCCAGCTCCACGAGGAACTGCGCCAGCAGCAGCGGTGAGTCCACAGCCCCAACCGCAGCCAGCAACTCATCTCCTTCCATCCCCAGACGCTTCGCGTAGTGCGCGGCAGCCCGCGGAGCCTCGCGCTCCCTCAGAATGACGCGCACGACCGTCGCGCGGGCCCCGCCGAGTCCAAACGCAGCACGAGGCTCTGCGCCGCGTCCCACTCGCGACTGGAGCTACCGCGCAGCAGCTGGTCGAGTTCCTTGGGTGAGGACGCAACTGGTGACGCTCTCGCTAGTCGCTCCGCCTTGGACTTGCGTCGCCCTCGACGCTTCTTGCGGCCCGGAGCGGCATCGGCGTGGTCGTGGCGCTTCATTTTTTCGACTGATTGACATGGAGACGAAATTCGCTGATTGGGTGGAGGAGAGCCAATAGGATGCGTCAAATACAAGACCACTTCAACTTGACTTTTGATGCGACTCGTCTCATGTGGTGACGTGCATTTTGGAAATATCAGCGAGGTGACCTTGGCTCTGCAGACTGCAGTGCAGTCGTGTGACGTTAGATTTGGAGTTGATGCAAGACCAAATATATCCTATACATGTACGTGCAGTGGAGGTGATGGTATTTTTCGAGGCGACACACCCTTTCGCGCACAAGATCGTTTGCTGTTTCGCTAGTCTACTGCTCGGAGCAGTCTGCTCCGTCCATTTGCTGAAGTCCTTCTGAAACATCGTTGAAAGACTTTCAACGATGTTGCAAGTTGCGAGCGCTACAGGCGCCAACTACATTGTATGCCGGTGTCCTACATTAAACATCATGTTGCACGTGTTTGCCTTTCGTCGCAGTGCCTGAGCCTGTTTCAAGCCGGAGCTCGATATTTTTACGCGTTGCAAGCTGCACCAACTTGGAGCGCTCCGTTTCAGACCTCTCTCCGTTATTTTTGCAGGCTGCAAAGCATCTATACTTATCTTCAATCCTCTCAGCAGAGATTGCTGCTTTTGGATTGATCGTGCGCAGACAACTGTTGCACAACGAACTGTTTGACGTCTATCGTACCATTCTCCAGGCAGCGGGAGCCACCTTCCAAGAAACCCTCCAGATAAAACGATAGCTGCCAGAAACCTGCCTCGAACCACACACCATGACGACAGGCATAGCTGGGGAGAATGGCAATCTCTCCGACCCAACTCACGGTCCGACGTTGGAGACAATCAAGCTCCCGCGCGGAGGTGTGGTTGCCTGTACATCCATCGGACCAGTGCAGCTCGGAATGCCGCCTGAAACAATCAAGGATTCCATGAAACTCGGTCTGCCGGTGCCGCGACACTACATTGTACCATCCGAGCCTTTCACCAAGAACCTCGGTGCTAACCTGGGAGTCAACGTGGCTGAGTTCGAGTTTCCTGCCTATTGCAACTTCTTTTTCAAACGACAGTGCGTTAACCTTATCGTGACGTCTGCAGATGTAGAAACACGTATCCGCCAGGTCTTTCAGGAGACACTCTTCGGCCCCGCGGAGCTTGACTTGCGCAATGACTTCCCTCAATCGACACCACCAGAACAGTTTCCAGACCTAAGAAAGGAGCTCGAATACTTTCGCAAATTTGGTGATACCCTTATCAGTCTCGACATGCTGCTTACCTTCACGCACTTCGACGCCAAGGGCGAGGCTCAAATTTTGCAGCCAGGAGCACCAAGTGATACAGCCCCACTTATCATTCGCAAGGGTGACGGGTGCTTCACTATTGACGACGGGGCACACGGAAGCGTGACGTTGGAAGACGCTGTCGACCTTCCTCCACCACCGGCCAGTGGTCTAAACCCGCATCTCGACTCGTTCTACCCACCCGCCTTTGGGGTGACGGTGCTTGGCAATTCTCATGGTTTTGACCCCAACGGCAAAACCTCAGGCTACGTCCTATGGATCAACCACCGTGGCATAATGATCGACCCGCCCCCGTTTTCATCGTCCATTTTGAGTGCAAACAACATTCCAGCCCTCATGATTGACGGTGTGATTCTCACGCATTGCCACGCCGACCATGACGCTGGCACCTTTCAGAAGATTTTACAGGAAGGTCGTGTGGCTCTGATCACCACGGACACTATTTATCGGTCTTTCTTGCGCAAGTATTCAGCCCTGTCGGGGTTTGCTCCTAGCTTTCTTGAACGTGTGCTGGACCACCGTCTTGTACGCATCAACGACTTGACCCAGATCCGCGGAGCCGAGTTCCGGTTTTTCTACTCGCTGCACTCCATCCCTTGCGTCGGCTTCGAGGTCACGTACGGTGACAAAAAGATTGCCTTCTCCGGCGACCACCTCAATGATGTTGAAAAAATACACCAGCTTGAAAGCGAAGGCGTACTCTCACATTCCAGAGCACAAGAGCTGCTGAATTTCCCATGGCACTGCGACGCCATCCTACACGAAGCTGGCGTACCACCCATCCACACGCCGTTAAAGACACTCATGGCGCTGGACGAAAGCATTCGCAAAAACTATACGTGGTACATACAGCAGCCAAGGACCTTCCTGAAAACTGCGGTCTGCGCGGTGCACCGGAAGGTGTTCACAATACTATCACTTTGGACGTTCCCAAGCTGCCCGAGAACGCTGGTGCGCTTGAGATCCTCGACCTCGTCCGAAAAGTTGATCTGTTCGCCGAGCTCTCTCTTAATCACGCTTACGAGATTTTGCAGATGGCCCGCAAAGTCGAGTACGCAAAGGGTAGCCTTGTGAGCAAAGCAGGTAGCGTGGGCGACACTTTCTTCATCATCATTGTCGGAGAGGCACAGGCAGTGCACAACAAAGATCACAATGACCCACAAACTGGCGTGGGGGATTTATTGGCTCATGCTTCACCACAGGATAACATCGCCCCCAAACCGATAGCGCGCGGTCGCGGCAACAGCACCCGACGACGACTGTCCATGTTGTCGCTCGCAAAGCAGTACCGACCAGGTGACTACTTCGACCTGCAGTCGTTGCTGACTCCTAACTGGGCGCTACCATACGACATGGTGGCGAGCACCAAGTTATCGCTGCTAGAATTCAATGCACTCGACTTCAACTGGTTCCTGCGACGAACTTCCTCGTTCGAGCGCATCCAGCAGCTAGCGCAGAGTCGACTTTATTTCTCCTACGACATTGTCGAGAGCAACCAAGTGTTCCGACGACTGACGCCAGCTCAACGCACAGCACTCGAGATCATTCTCCGCCCACGCGACGTGACCGAAGGACAGGTGCTCTGGAATATGGGCGACAAATGCTCCAGTGCCGTCATCGTAGACAAGGGTCAGTTCCTGTTGAAGATTGCACCTTTAGCGCCAGTCTCCAGCTCCCCAACGAGGAGTGGCTCGGGTAGTGGTCCGTCACGGTCAAGACCTGGGTCGCCTGGCCAGACCATCTCTCTCATGACACGGAAGTCACTAAACGTAAGTGTGACAGTCGGCCCTTGTAGAACATGAGTACCAACTCACTAACTCTCGTCTTGTGCCTCTTTTGCAGCGTATCCTCCCAATGGACTTCAGTCTCATGACCGGCAGCTCTGGACCAGGCAAGACCAGCGAAGCTCTGCAAGAAGTCGTGCTCAGCCACGGAGGCTTCGCGGGTGACGTCGACTGCCTCACATCTACAGAAGATACGACCCACGCAACATCACTCGTGTGCACCCACGCAGGCTCCGTCTTCGTCATCCAGAAACACGACCTACAGATCTTCCTCCTGGAGAACCCAGGCCTGCTCATGAGTCTCAGCGGCAAAGTCTTTGCGAGCTAACACCAATACAGTATTTTGCCTCAATAAAGACCGCCGATATATTTACAAGTCACCATGAAGGAGACAGTCGCTTGCATTTCAGAGTTCCTCCATGTAGCAACATCCACTTCAACTTCGGTTTGAAGCTTGTCGTACCGTCACCCGTCAGTTCTTGTACTACCACTGCCATTTTCAGATTATTGTGTACCCATGGTGCTGTTCGTCGAGTCCGAGGCGCTGCGGCTGCTGGATGTGTACATTGGGCTGCGCGCCGATCCGCGCAACGTGTCGACCGGCGGCGTGTTGCTCAAGCCGCACGCGCGCGAGGAGCTGGCGCGGCAGCTGAACGCGAGCTTCGCGCGGGGGACGCCGTGGACCGAGGGCCAAGTGTTCGTCAAGTTCAAGAACCTGCGCGGCGAGTACGCGGAGCTCAAGTGGCTGAGCGCGCAGCCAGGATTCCACGCGAACGGCGCGGGCATGTCGGACGACTGGTGGCGTGACGTCAAGATCCGACGGCCCAAGTGCCACGCGTTCAAGGGGAAGCTGCCGTGGCCCTTCGAGAGCAAGATGCGGCTCATCCTGGGCGACGTGGACAAGCAGCAGCAGGTCAAGGAGCAGGAGCAGGACGTGGTGAAGGATGTGGTGCAGGACGTGGTGCAGGATGTGGTGCAGGATGTGGTGCAGGATGGGGAGCAGGACGTGGAGCAGGATCTACCCATTACTGAACAGGTTGCAGAGCAGGATGAGAGCGACGAGGTGGAAGCTGCTGCGTCTCCAGCATCGGATCCGTCCCCGAGCAGGCCGCAGCACAAACGGAAGCGCGACGACCACCAGCACAGGGAAAGTGGCGAGTGGGAGAAGGCTGGTGCGACGACGCAGGACCTCGACGGAGAAAGGAGTCGGGGCTTCAGTCGGTCGCTGTCCAAGTCGGTGGAGCAGAGCGCGGTGGCGGCCGCGGGCATGGCGCGCGGCTTCCAGGACCTCACGACCATGTTCCAGGACGAGGCGGCTCGATGTCGCGCATTGGAGCAGCAGTCCGCGCGCAACGGCAGGGTGCTCCCATCCCTCACTGATCAGCGAAGTGTGCTACTGGCCATCGCGCACTCGCTCGAGCACAGCACGCGCGCCACTGCCGACATGGCCAAAGGATACCGCGAGCTGGTGAACGTCTTCGTGCGCGAGACGGACGTCCAGCGGGGCTGTAGCTGACCACTGAGCACCAGCTGTGGGGGATTTAATTGCGACGTGAGGTGCATCAGATGACCGCACTCGCTTCAAGGTGCCCAGTGGCCCAGAGGGAGCCTCGGGATGAGGTGCAAGTCGCGAAGAGATATGAAGCTTCTTGGGGTGGTGGCCGCTTCTTGGAGGATAATAAGGCTGGGAGGCGTAGGTAGATACAAGTGATTGCAGTGCTTGAATTACTTTGGCGGTAACGCGCACGTTGAAGTGACGATGCGACCACCGGAAGGCAACAACTAGCCAAACTGAAGTGCACCACATAAAGAGACGAGACCTCGACACCACAAAGGTCACCTACCTGATCCTCTGATGATGGAGCGCTCGAGCCGCTCGCGTGACCCCGAGGACGAGCCCAGCAGCGACACGGGCGCCAGCACGCGCCTACGCAGTCGACGCACGCGCGACACGCGCAGCTCCGCGGCCGACTCGACGTCGGACGGCGCCGATACAGACACGAGTTCCAGCCAGCAGGCGGACGCCCCTCAGCGTCGCGGGAGACGCCGCAAGCCCGCGGAGGAGCCACGCAAGTCCGCGCGTGGGATGCGCAGTACTGAAGATATGCGACATGGGGAGGAGGACGTAGAGGAGGACGCTGAAGTGGATGAGCAGGTGGACGACGGAGGACGCCAGCGGTCGCTGTCGATTGTGTCCAACTCGTCGTCCACCTCGGCGTCCTCCATGCTCTCGGAGCAGCTCACGGAGGAGCAGAGACGCGCCAGACTCGACCAGCAGGTGGCTGAGCTCGAGCAGAAGCGCAGGATGGTGGAGGACGGCACGCTGGCCGAGTTCTGCCGTCGTGTGGCCGCCTTTAAGGAGGAGCGCAACCGCGTGCTGCAGACGGCCGAGCTGCACAAAAAGCTGCAGCTCAAGAACGGACAGGACCTGTACAAGTTCGAGGTACAACGCGCACAGCATCTATGGGAGAACGACAGGACGGAGCTCAAGGAGGAGCTGCTGGTCCGGGTAGACGCTGTCATGGCCAAGCTGCAGGCAGAAATGGAGACGCTCTCACAGCCGGGAGCCAAGTGGACGGACGTGTACAAGAAACCGGAACAGAAGGTGCAAGATACACAGGAAGACAAGCTGTCGGTCGTGGTTGCTGTCGTCAAGGAAGACAAGGACGGAAATGAAAGGAGGAGGGCGAAGTGCCGGAGTCTGCTGTTGTTGCTAAAGAAGCACCCGTGGTCAAGCGACGCAAAATGGATCCTACAGCGAATGCGGATCCTGTGGAGTTGTCTGCGCTACTGCCGGAGGAGGATGTGCGTCTGCCGTTCGACGATGTCACTGCCGATATCGCTGCCATCGTTGGTGACCGTAAGCAGACTGCACAGTTCACGGTCGAGCGCTTACCGAACGCCGGAAACCGTAAGTTTTACGTCGTTTGTGGGTGCATGCCGACGCAGAGGGAACTCATGCATTGTTGTATGTTTGTTGGTGTAGTGCCCTTCAAGCTTGAGCGACGACGGCTTCTTTGCGGCAAGTTCGTTTTTGAGGATGGAGATGAAGTGCAGGTTTCGATGCCGCTCGTGCACGAAGACTACACGGGCACCATTTCGTCCATCACGGACGATGCTATCTACATCAAGCTGGCTTCGGGTCAGAAGGCGCGAATTTTACTGCCGCACCTGGAGCGCCGCCGCTGCGAGCTCAAGCCATTGCTGCGCGGCACCCCTCGACAGGCAGTCTGCACAGTATGGGCTGGTCTGAGTATGATACGTTCTACTAAGCCGCGCCAGCTCATGGAGTACACCCTGTAGTTGGTAATATGCATGTACTTGTTGCTTTCAGTGTCGCCATCTACGGCGACGAATTCTTATTATTTGCTTTTGTTTCACCCACCAGCGGCGAAGGCGTTCGGATGCTTTGGAGGATAGAGATACTGGAGTGCACGCCACTTCCGTTCGGTGGGTTGCAGGCTTAGTCCAGACTCAAGATCTTCCACCCAGCGTTCACGCCACTCTGTAAGCTGCTAAATACTTATTTCCACCAGGCTTATACACCATCTACTCACTCGTGCGGCGAACTGCAGCACGCTCACGTATACGAAACGCTCACAGTTCAATGCTGCACAGTTTGGCTGCCACCGCTGGACAGCATCTTGAGCAAGTCGGTGTTGCGGTCTTGCACTGATACACGGTCTTCATCGGTATCGCTATCACTCTCGCCTTGATACTCTGCAGTGTCTATAGAGTCCGATCGTTCGCCGCCCATCCGGCCTAGAGTGCCAATGACCCCGCTGCCGACGCCCACAACAAAGCGCTTGAAGCCCAGCGCCCCACTGAGAGCCATGGCGAGTTGCTTCTTGGCAGAAGGTTTCCTCTGCTCGTAGTCCATGTCATCCGCGTCCTGACTGTGCAGGTGCAGCCTCCTACGCTTTAAGTCTCCACGTGCGTCGGCGCCACCAGGAACCAGTTTCTTGCGGAAGCGAATCTCCGGCGACTTGAGCTGCGACAGCGACACATAGCCACCTGACGAGCTCACTGGCGGCACGGAGCTCGCTTCCGAGCTCTCATGCAGACTATGTCGTGGCGGTAGTGCTGGTGGAGCAGATAGCGGCGGAGGAGGAGGCTGTGCGTCAAAGTCACTACAGCTGCTGCTGAACGACGGGTTGCCAGCGTAATTATTCGGCAGCGAGGAGCTGGTACTGATAGCAGACAGCTCCTGCAGGTCTGGGCGTAGAAACGTCGTAAAGGCCGCGCTCCACCGCAGGTCCGGCCGACTGTCCACTGCTCTCAGGAAACGCTGCAGCCTCTCGCGTCTGTGATGCAGCAGCCTCGGGTCGTCTCCGCGTAGATAGGAGATCCAACCTCCGTCCGGGAACTTGGGCAGCGCGTCCCGCAGCTCCGAGCCATGAGTCTCCACCAGGTAGTTGTACAGTCGACGGAAGTCCGTGTAGCGTCTCATGACCGTGTAGCGCACCATAGGCGGCAGCTCCGGGTACGTGACGCTCTGCTCTTCAGCCATCGACTCGGGCGCGTCACTGCTGCTGACGGAATTGCCGCTGCTGTAGCTAGACGCACGGACGTCCAGCACCTCGATGTGGTACTGCCAACTGGCGTTCTTGCGGGTCACGCCCGTGAGCTGCAGGTCTCGACTGGCCTCTCCAGCGGTCTGCAGTGAAGGGCAACTCGATGGCAGCGACGTGGGAGGCGCGCGCTCGCGTTTAACGGCGTGGGGGCCGAGGAGGCAGCAGGACGCATGGCTTGGGAGATGGCCTATAACTCGACTTGTAAGAAGGATGTGGAGTTGGAACGGGCTGCGATCGATAGACGAAGGACAGACGAAGCGGGTGAGAGGTGCTGGGCGATCCGCGTCTACAGGATGGCAGCCGGGCTGCAAGAAGGACGTCGAGTGCTCGCTGCTCCTTGTGCTCTGCACTGCGTTACTGCGATTTTACTTCAGGGTTACATCAGAATGATCATTCACTTCATATCGCTACTTTACTCATTGAATCCTTTGGTCTGGAAAAATGCCCCGTCGAATTGCTTCCTCGGCATCTTCTGGCGCCGCTAGCGCCGCCCCACGACACGTGAGCTGGCGCAGAAGGTACTGGATCAAGCGCCGTCGAAAGAGGTACGTGATGAGGTGCAATTCGTCTTTATCTTGGCTCTCTAACCTTGTGAATTGCTTGATTTTCTATTGTGACTCAGTCGCTGGACACTGTGGCGGTCCTTTACGCCTCTTTTCTGGGTGATGAGAGCAATGATGTAGACACTTTGAAGTGTCTCTGTGAGCTGGACACCCTGCGCTTCTTGGAGGACGCTTTGTGGCCGCTGGCGGATGTTATTGTCGCCGTCCGCGACTGTCGCCACCACGTGAAGAAGGCCTGGCTGGTCTCTGTGCTGATGCTCGTGGGCTTCCGTGCTCGAGTGGGGGACGCTTCGTCCTCCAGTGGTGTGTGGACATTTTTGAAGGAGGAGGATGCTGGTTGGACGTCGTTCTGGACGTACTTGTGGACGATATTGGCGGAAGCGGACTCGTCGATGGAGGACGACGTCAAGTGGACGCTCAAGGAGCAGTCAGCGCTCACCCAGTTCCTCATCACTTGCTTCCAGAGCCTCGAGGTGCAGCAAGTGGCGTCCTCCGTGCTGCAGCTCACGTCGCTGCCGCTCTGGACGGCGCTGTCGCCCAGCCAACGAGCGGTCGAGTTCCAGACGTACCCAAAGCTGGAGCGACACTGGAACCGCATCATGTCGGACGGCTCCCAGGAAAAGAAAAGTGGCAAGAAAAACAAGAGGCGGAAGCTGGAGACAGCGACCGAGACCCCGCGACAGGAACAAACTGCGCTGGTGCAGCGATTAGACGCGTTTCTTGAGAATGTGAAGACCCCGGTGGATGGAAACGTGCCGAAGCACGAGTGTGCACAGCGACTTCGGTTTGTGGCGCTGTTCCTGGCCCTGCTGATTGATCTCTTGGGTCAACTCCCAACGCGGCGCTTTCTGCTGACTGTGTTGCGGCGGCGTCATGTGCGAACCGTGCTCCAGAACAGTCCGTTGCTGCAGCATGCACTGCAGTGGCAGAATTCTAATGACCGCGAGGCACTTCGTAAACAGTTAGCGCTGCTAGATGCGTCCATGCGTTTCCCCATCGATGCTCACACGGGTACGTCGCTCTCTCCGCGGGAGTACCGTGAGCACCTTTCGCGTCACATTCAAGCTTTGCAACAGTGTGCTTTCCAGTCGTTTAGGAACTCGAGAGTGGAAGAACTTGCCATTGCTCCTTGCGGACATATCGCGGATGCCTCCAGTTTCACAGAAATGCTAAATCCTGTTGTGATTGCCGATCGGGAGCGACTCACAGCGTTAGCTGTTGCAATTGGTGTACTCGCTGACCAGGCTGAAGCTGACTCAACCTCTGACGCCGAATTGGTTGAATTCCTTAAGGAGGAATACTCGTTTGCTATCAGCAACGAAAATGATGGGCTTTTGTCAAACGCATCGGTGTTCCCAACCGAATTGGACATTTGGAATGGCATGCTAGACCGCAAGGAGGTGCCCCCGCAAAAATCTGAAGCATCAGATGGCAACGAGACTACGGAGAATATCTACGGAGCTGATGATGCCAATTTGTTCCCGTTGCTGCCTGTACGCAAATTAGGTCTGCAGTTTTTGAATGTGGCCGACTATCTACAACGGAATTATGACCTACTTCGTTTGGAAGCGGCTCAAGATATCCGCACTGACCTTGAGGCTGCCATCAAACAGCTCGACGCTGTTCGTGCTTTGCGTTCATCAAGTGGAAACGATACGATTTTCCGCGGTTTTTCGCGCACAGCTGTCCCGTTATCTGGCGCGCTCCAGATTGTCAAAGTGGGCAAACCAGCGCTAGGACGAACTGCCCCAGCGTCTGTTGTCGCACATCTTGAGGTAGAGCTTTCGGGTGGCCACGACCGCAAACATTTCGACTGTTATCAGCCTAAGGAGGTGGTGTTCCTTGTGACAGTTCGAGCTACGGCCGATGAAGGCGCTGAAATGATGGGCTTTCAAAAGCAGTCCAATGATACGGATCGTTTCCTGAAAGTTTTGGCGTACATTATACGCGTGCAGCCGAGATCATTGACGTTACAGATGCCGCAGGAAATGCCATTGATGACGAAAACCCTGTCGGCAAGGGTAGCAAACGAGTATTCAAGTTAGCGTTGGATGGTGCGCAGTACAAAACTGACCTTGAAGCCGGTCATCTGGAGGCATATGAGCAAGTTAATGTGTTGGTACGACGGAAGCCGCATGAAAACAATTTCAAGACTGTATTGGACACGATTGCGGGGACGTGGCACGATACCAACAAGGAAGATCTGCTACCAGGGTGGCTGCATGACCTCTTCTTGGGATACGGTGACCCTGCTGCGGCGCTGTACAAGTCAATCTACAAGAGCAGAGCAGACAAGCAAGTGGTAGTACCTATGGGTGAACTGCTGCTGGACGGCGAGCATGCAGTAGAAGCTGGAGGCGCTGATAAGCTTGTGAATGCCGAGGATGAAACGCAGGAGCTTAATGCAAAGGATGCAGTGGCGCCGTTTACGTATGTCGAGGATATGCGCGAAGGAACGAGCATTATTCAGGCGTACGCTAAGCAGAAATCTGGTGCACCTCCAAGCATGAATCCTCCAGTTCGTTTCACCAAGGCGCAAGTGGCTGCGGTGCGAACAGGCATGTGCGACGGTCTCACACTGGTTGTTGGGCCACCTGGTACGGGAAAGACTGACGTTGCAGTGCAGCTCGTGCTGAACCTGTATCGTACGACTCCAGCACGTGAAAAACTGTTGATCGTAGCTCACTCAAACCAAGCACTCAACGACTTTTTCGCAAAGATTCTAGAACAGCACGTCATCCACGAGGCTGAAATTGTCCGGATGGGTCAATCGCAGTCTGCGAACGAATGCGCCATGAACAATAACGAAGGGGCTTTCGATGCCGATTTCAGTCGCAATGGACGTGTAGCGTTCCTGCTGGAGCGAAGAACCGCGTTGCTAACCGAAGTGGAGCAAATGGCGCAGTGGTTGATCAAACGCGATGCTGCGCTGTATTCAGGACTTGCTGGCGGTTCAGCGTCGTACTCATGCGAGAATGCTCTTATCTTCTACCAGTTCCACATGAAGGCATTCCTCGATGTAACTCGTGAGGCGACAGAGCTGCCATCAAAGGATGGGATGGTTACGGCACTCGCGGAGTTTTACGTGATGCGAAAGGAATCGGTACCTGACAAGATTGAAACTCTTCGCCAGTTTGCTGCAGATATCGAGTCGTATTTCGCAGAGCTACGGCGCCTCCAGCCCTTTGAGCTGCTTCAGACCCCACGTCAGCGTGGCGACATGTACCTTATCCACCATGCACGCATTGTAGCCATGACGTGCACACATGCAGCTCTAATCCACCAGAAACTCACAGATCTTGGACTCACGTTTGGGAGCTTAATTATGGAGGAAGCTGCACAGGTGAGTGAGCTTGACAGCCTTGTGCCACTTTTGTTGGTGTGCTCCAAGGAAACGGGGCATTCACGAAGCGGGAGCAAGACGTCCTCAGCTATTAAGCGTGTCGTGCTCATGGGAGATGCAAAGCTGTTGCCACCCGTGGTAAAGTCCCTCGCGTTGAAGAATTACGCGCACTTCGACCAGAGTCTGTTTACACGCCTGTTGCGCCTTGGTGCTCCTCATATTGTACTCGACCACCAGGGACGCAGTCGGACAGAGTTGGCAGACATCTATCGGTGGCGTTACGATGGCATTTCAGCATCTGGAGACAAAATTGCGTTGAGTGACCTGCCTCGCGTGGAATCAGCACCAGAGTACCAGACGGGCAATGTCGGATTTGCACATGTGGCGCAACTCATTGATCTTTCAGGGTCCAAAGAGCATCAGCCAAAACCTTTTTCCTTCGAAAACGAGGAGGAGGCCCAATTCATCGTTGCACTGTTCCACTACATGATCGGTGTTGGCTACCGAGCTGAACAAGTGACAATCCTGACCCCGTACAACGCTCAGAAAGAGCTTCTGCAACGACTGCTGCACGCCGACACACCTAAAGGAGCCAAGGCCTGCAAGGTATCGACCGTGGATCGCTTCCTGGGCCAGCAGAACGACTTTGTACTGCTATCCACAGTTCGCAGTGGAACTGCGGTGGGCACTCCGTGACGTACGTCGTGCGTCTTCGGCGTTCTCCCGCGCTCGGCTTGGACTGTATGTGGTGGGTTGCCGCAGCACGCTAGAGCTGTCTCGCGAGCTGCGGCCGTTCTTGTCTAAGCTAGTGTCAATCGCAGAGAAAACTGATGGTGACAAGGCAACTAAGTTGGCGCTCGTGCCGTCGGAGCGACTTCGCGGCAAGGCGAACAAGGCGAAAAAGGCGAAGGGCAACGGCATCGTGTACGTTTCAGACCGGAAGCAGCTTGAGAAGGTGGTGACGGAGCTGAAGGCTTAGATAGAATTGTTCGTAATGATCGAAGTCTACTGTGCAATTCTACGCGAGCGCGTACATTTTGACTGGGTAGAGTTCTTCCGGGAAATGACGTTGCCTGCGTTCAGCCAGCAGCGTGAGCCCCGCCTGCTCGAAGATGCTCTTGTAGTAAACCGCTGAGCGCGTGATGCTGCTGTCTAGGCGGTCCAAATCGTACGGTTCCGCAGTCTGAAAAATGTTTTCCTTGATAACGATGAATCCGTTTGGCGTGAGTGCTGTTTTGCACCGCTTCAAGTACCGTACAAGGTCCACGTCTGTGAGATGAACCAGCACCCACTGCATCCAGATGAGGTCGTAGCTCGCAGGTTTCGGCTCGAAGTCCTGCAGCCCCATGCAGTACAGATCTCTCACTCGTGCACGCAGCGTCTCATCAGCTCCAAGATACTGCGGCACCCCACGCAGAAGTCTTGGACTCTGTTCCACCAAATCGACATGATCGAACATCGTCAGTAGTAACAGTTTGCTCACTCGGCCAATTCCAGCGCCACAGTCCGCTGCAGCATGGCAGACCCACTCGGGTCTGACTGTGTCTCGAACATGTTTGAGGAATCTTTTGGACTCACGGACATCGACGCCTGAAACATGAGCGAAACCTCCCAACACTCCGTTGTCCGTCAAGGGACAATTGACTTCGTCGTCCCAGTAGTCGTGGGCGCTGGTATACCACGTGAGCTCCTGAGTCTTCGGAGTGTCTTCACTGGTCTCAATTTCTGCTGCTTCCTCTATTTTTCTCCTTCTCCGTCGAATCGATTAGGCGCGTCCCCCAATTCTGCTTGCCACATAGCAAACACGCTCCTGTCGACCCATTAAGACAATAATACAGTGAGGCCATTCGTGATAATGGTAAAGTATGACGGTTCGGAGGTAATACTCACTCATATTCCTCATGGGGTTCGATTTGGCTGGACGCGTCCAGCGCGCGCTGCACTTCGGTAGCGATCCCCGCAGCTCCTTCCAGTCGACGCTTGAACAGCTTCGTCTGGAACGAGGCAGAACTAAAGACACGGATGCGTCCTCGACGTCGGCCACTGGCGGCAGTGAGGAAGCCGATGGTCCAGCCATATTGTTCAATAATATTGGTCATTGCGGTGAACAGTGTTTTTACCTCCTGTTAGTGACATGTATTATTTGCGCTCCGCAATTGCGTACCGAATGGATACCGGTGTCATGGTGGTTTGTCAGGAGTTAGAGTAGGGAAGTGATGGGGAAACAATCAACGTGCAAGTGTATTCAGGAGTTCATGCTGGAATTCACTGTCCGTCCATGCTGAATGGACCTCTGAGCATTCGTCGCGGATCGTTATCCTGCTGGTGACTGACCAGCCAAAGCTTTCTCGGGGAACGGATGGGGAGGAAAGCGCGCAGATGGAAAATAGAACTCAACTGATGTCCACTCTGACTTTGCAGGCATGAATCATGCCGTATGATCGATTTCAACAAGAGGAAACCTTCGTTTCCAGCACCATGCAGACATGTTCACACCTCGGAGCCTTCACAGAGGCAGCGATGAACGACTCATGATCATGAACCCCATCGATGCTATAAACAACTTGCGTGATGCCCACTCATCTTCAGATGTGCTTGCCTCACCGCCCGAAAGAAAAGGCCTCTACAGAACCACAGACGCTCTATCGGTGCAATTCCTGTCTGCACCCCGCAAGCTGTAAAGATTCTCGGATGGAACCGTGTTTTGTGTTTTGTCCTGCATCTCCTCTATCCACCGGTCACAGTTTGCACCACTTGCAAAACTAACGGACACCCTGTTGACTCAAGGCCTCCACGGCTTCAATCTTGAAAAAGCATGTCAAATTGCCGCCGTCAGTCCAATGTCAAGAACTCCCTGCGCGGCAGGACCCGCCCTTCCTCTCAAATGTCAAGGCGGATCCAACTACCCACGGCGTCGTACATTGCAGTGAAAGAGGACGCCAACTCGAATCGCAAGAGGACAATTCGCTTTATGGACGACAGTGCGTTGGACATCACGGAGCTGAGTTCAGCTTCCGAATCGGAAACACCGTCGCCTGCGAGCTCAACATCAAGCACCAATACTTTTCGTCAGCGACGCACATTCCTCTTCGATTTCGCCGGTATGAAGGCAAGTTCGAGAATCGACGAGGACAATCGTTATTTTACTTCGCGCTCTTCCCGCCGGAGAAGATGCCCATACGTGCAGTTGTGCTCTACGTGCACGGCAGCAGCAGTCATTGTCGACGACACATCGAACTGTACAAAGCGCTCTGCAAACAAGGTTTTGGTGTTATCTCATACGACATGGTGAACCACGGCGCGAGCGATCTCGACCAGGACAAGACACGCGCACACATCAACAGCTTCCGATTCCTCGTTGATGACACGAACGCTTTCATCACGTTTGCCAAGCGCTCTGTCTACACCGACGCTCTTCGATACTGGCGGAAGCACCACTACCCTCGTCACCCCACGGCGAAAGCGGCAACCTTGTAGCTCTACCCGAACCACCACTAATTATCGCTGGATCATCGCTGGGATCGTTGGTCGGCATCCACACTGTTCTCACTGCAAAACACAAATTCCACGCCGGTGTTTGGGCAGCACCAACTATTGGGGTGACGTGGAATCCGCTTTTGTATGCTGAGTCGTTGCTCCCGCTAGCAACATTTATCCCCAGGGCGCGCATCGTGCCTGCTGTGAATCATGACCTGTTTTGCCGAGACCCAGAATTTCTGGAGGCGTTCAAGAATGACCCGCTGACCTGTACGCAGAAGATGACTGTCAAAAGCGGCACAGAGGCGCTGAGTGCCATTAAGCGACTTCAAAGCGACAAGCGCGTGCTTCAGTCCGGTAGCGCTTTCTGTGCAATCCCCATGCTTTTATTGCTGGATCGAACGATGGAGTGTCGGATCAGCAGGCTGCTATCAAATTCTTTGCGGCAATGGGGAATATCGACAAGGAATTCAAGCTAATTGATGGTGGTTTCCACTTCGTTTTCGAGGATACTGAGAAAGAGGTCGCCATCGCTCACCTTTTACAATGGCTTCGCGCGAGGTTTCCGCTGGAGACTCGAAACGATAGCCGTTCTAGTTAGTATGTTTGTAATTGTAAATGCAGTCATGGTTAGTTTAATGTTCGATACCGTCCTGTTCGTTCCCCGCGATCGGCGTTTTTCCTCGTTGAAGCTGCTTTCGGGGTCAATAAGCTGCCTGTTGATGTACTCTTTTCTCGAGAAAACATGGTGGTAAAATTTCTGCGAACCTTGTCAAGCGAGTTTTCCGCCCTGGTTGGGATCTAGAGAGCGTTTTATCTCAAATGTATTTCTTGATTAGGCTTCCGGTCGGCCCTTCATGTTAATAAATTCCTAAATGTACACTAACGCTAATGCTGCCCAACTCACACTCTACAGTTCGACAATCGTGCCAGAGTACATTCCAACGGACACCTCCTCGTCCTCAGTAGGCATTTCATAGCTGCATGTAGTCATCTCTCCACGCTCTGGAAGCGGGCCAAGACGACCCATGTGCCGCATTTGGCGTTTGAATGCCCAGTTGGTAAACAACACGCGGTTTCCAGCCACCAATACACCACCATGACGGTCCTGAGTTCGATAGCTGCGCGGAACTTCTACTGGCGGCGCCACATACTCGTTCGTCTTGTCCGATGAGATGGACGAGATCGACACAATCGACTCGGAGAAGTCGATGATTTCTGCGTTCCGTGGGGAGATCGACACAAGGTCCGAGTCCTCGTCAGAAGTTTCTTCGTCCGAGCTCCCAAACGGTTCATCTTCGTCATCGTAGCGCAGGTTTTCTGACGACTCCGCAATGTACTTCTGCAGTTCCTCTTTGTAGCTGTTTTCGTCGTTGTCAGCCTTATCGTTCTTCTCTTTGCTGCTGTGGTGGTGCGTCAGACTCTCCAGTGCACGTTTGATGAAGTTGTGCTTGTGCTTGTGCTTTTGTGGCTCTCGCGTCTTCGCACCGTCTTGGCGGTCGAACACCTTTTCAAGCCACCCGTCCTGGCAGAAGGTGTTGATACACTCCTTCTTGTCACTGACATCGCCCTCTTTCACTGGAACCACGTCGAAAGGCTTCACAGACTCATTCGTTGATGTTAGCAAGGGCATCGTGGTTTGTGCTGCTGGCTGAGTCCGACGTCGAGAATTCGAGAGTGAAAGACTGCGAGTGAACTCAAGCGAGCATCACGCAAGCCTCCAATAGCACCGCAAACCTAGATTACGCCCTATTATAAATTCGGTGAAAGCGCTCTGCAGCAGGCATAATAGCACCAACCATCTGGCCGACATCCCCAGTCGCTGAAGACTATCTGTTCATTTGGCTTCTGCCATAGGGGATCGCCAAATTAAAGGCAAGCGTGAACCTCTGCAACATGCAGCAGCAGCCGCCAACACAAATGCAGATTCTATCGGCACCACGTCGCAGCAAATACGACACTTTCGATTATTAACCCGCTGGAGACTTTGTGTTTCGAAATGCCTGTCTAAGCTTAGCCAGATTGCCTTGAGTGCAGCCATTTCCCTGAGGTGATCACTCGCATCCGGCACCGCATCCCGGGCTCGGTGAGCCGCGCACCGAGATTCACTTCGCTCAAAATATTCTAGGATGCTTTGCCTGCTTTGTTGTCTAAAAACGGTAAACAAAATAATTGACCGGCCGGCATCAACAAACGAATCCTCGGCACGCAGCGAGTGGCTACCATGGGCAATGGGTCCAACCAGGTGGCAATTTCGCAGCCTACGACAGAGAATGATATGGCACACTCGGGCGTTTTGCATGCATGTTCAGTAGTGCCGCGATGGATTCTCTCGCCAGCCGAGAGTATCATTCGTGGCGACAAGCACCCAACTCATCAAATACACCACCAATCGGTCGGGTCTTCATCTGCATATCGCTTTGAACCGGTCACTGAGACGGGAAGGAACAGCAACTCAAGCACTTCAACTTTCCTTTTACCGTTCCATCCCTCTTAGATGCGAAATAAAATAATTCCGTCTTTAATTCCGCGCCTAATTCGGGGAATGACGTACGATGTCAGCGAGTCTGACATGGCGAGCTGCGGAAGCTCCGACGGTGGCGGCCGGAGCACTAGCACGGTCGGAACAGCTCGTTGTCGCGTGCGGCGGCGCTCATCGCCTTCTCCGTCATCTGGCGCATCCACTGATACCTCTGCCAGCTCCGCGCGCTCCCCGCGGCCTCTGTAGATCGTCGGCCGTGTCTCGTCGACGAGGCGTCGGCTTCCTGGCTGTCGCGCCTCGGCTTCCTGTTCGTGGAGCCGCTCGTGGCTCTCGGAGGCGCGCGCCGCCTGCGCCTGCAGGATCTGTGGACACTGGAGCCGGAGAACACGGCGGCGCAGGCCGAGAGACGCTTTCGCGCCGCCTACGGCGCGTCCGGCCACCTTCTGACCGCCATTTGGCGCACCGAGTGGCGTGCCATCGTGTGCAGTGGCGGCCTGGGGCTGTGCTCGGCTTTGAGCGCGTGCTGCGTGCCGGTGCTGCTCTTCCGGCTACTTACAGCCGCTATGGACTCGTCGCCCGCGCACAAGTCGGTGCTGGAGCTGCTGCTGCTGCTCGTGGGCATCCACGCGGCCGTGATGCTGGCCGTGCTCTTCGACCGCCACGCGCGGTTCAAGATGTTCAAGGCGCAGCTTCGCGTGGTGGCCTCCATCCGTCTACTGGTGTTCGCCAAGTCGGTGGAGAAGCCCGTCAAGAAACGACACGGCACCAGCACCAGCATCGCCGTCATCGCCACGCTCTATTCGTCCAACCTGGTGCAGGTGAGTTGGCTGCTCATCCGGTTCCACGACCTGTGGACCTCCACGGTGCAGCTCGCTGTGCTGCTCTTGATCATGCACCGCACACTACACACGAGCGCGACGGTGATCCTGGCCTCTCTGGCGACCATCATCGGTAGTCTCTCAGTGCTCACCGCCATCTCGGCCAGGTTGCTGCAGTGGTACACCAAGAAGCGCGCCAAGACGCTGGCCGCAGTCAACGAGTGCTTCAAAGGCATCCAGTCCATCAAGCTGTACGCGTGGGAAGACAAGATCCTGGCCAAGATCATGTCGGCTCGACGGAAAGAGGAGAAACGACAGTGGTGGGAAGCCGCCTTCCGCGTCGTCCGGTTCTGCTGCGTGTGGGAGTCGCCGGCGTTCGCGTCCGTGGCGATTTTCACGTCTCTGGCTGCACATGCCGGCTACTTTTCGCCCGCGACAGTTTTCACGGCGTTGATTTTGGTCGACCACGTTCAGGTCGAGCTGCACGGGCTCATTATGGGCATGCGAGTCTTCATCGATGGCCGAGTGGGGCTACGCAAAATCGATCGATATTTGCGCTCCTGTGATAAATTCACGGACACAAGCGGAGCAGAAGAGGAAAACTCCAAAGCAGAACCCAAGACATATCCCAACGGCATTGTGGCCGCTATGGATATGGTAGATCTATCGGTGGGATATTACACCCCGACTACAGTTCTGGGTAACGTCAACCTGCGTGTAAATGAAGGCGAGTTAGTGGTGATTCATGGCAAGGCGGGGGCCGGAAAAACTACTCTGCTGACTGCGTTCCTGGGTGATGTGGCGTGCTTCAACGGTAGCGTTTACCTGTCGCCAAACTACAAGATCGCGTACTGTTCTGAACAGCCATGGCTGCAGACACTCAGTATCAGGGAGAACGTCATTTTGGTTATGCTTACGACGAAGCTAAGTACTACCGCGTATTGGATGCGTGCTGCTTGCTTGAAGACCTTGAAAGCCTACCAGATGGAGACGGCACGATGATTGGACCGAAAGGCATTAACCTTTCTGGCGGTCAGAAATCTCGCATTGCTCTCGCGCGAACGTTGTACTCTGATGCGGATGTATACCTGCTTGACCGTCCGCTGGCCAGTGCAGACGCTATTGTGCAAAGTGATGTGTTTCGCAAGTGTTTCTTGGAGTTGCTCCGATACAAGACGGTTATTGTTGCCACACACAACCCAGAAGTTGTCGAATCTGGCTTTGTCGACCGTTTATGGTACGTCAATGACTCCGTTGTCTCGGAAACATGTCGAGGTGGGTCGTCTTCTGCGATGACAGGGACAAGCAGTCGTCGTGCTCGCCGCCTTGCAGATATTCCACCCTGGCGTATGGGTCACAGCGATGAAAATACCGATGATGAATACGCTCCGTTTTCGATGGATAAACATGAGATAGAGGATGTGCGAGCTCGGATATCGCGCCATCGGCCAGTACCAAAAGAATCGCCCGAATTTGACCTGACACACCGCACAATGAATAGAGTTGCCAAGAAAGCTTGGTGGCCAAAGCGTGAAGGCAATTCTTCAATTATGGCCTGTATTCTTTTCCTTGCGTATGGCCTAATTGATGTGGCTAAGAACTTGTGGTTGGTACATTGGAGCAATTTGACCTGGACATCCGCCGACATGTGGAATGCAACAGTCGTCTACGGTTTGCTCAGTGTTGGTTCTTTCGTCGTCTTACTTCTGAGCTGTGCAGTGGTGTTTTACGCTCTCTCCAGACGTGCTAAGGGCATCTTCAGCGAAGTGACGCAGTCGTTGCTGCGCGCTCCGATGTCAGTGCTATATCATACTCCAATTGGGGAGATCCTGGCCCGGTACTCAACCGACATGCAAGTCATCGATGGTTTGATGTCGTTCCCTTTGGTATTCATGTTTCGAAGCACCGTGTCCATTGCGGCTGCCTTGGGGACGATGTGTTATCTGTTGGGTATAACGGGTGGAGTTTTCGCAGCGCTGACGGTGTACTTGTGTCGAGGTATGGTGGACAAGCGTCTTTTTGCTCAGGTCTATACGTTGAGAGCACAATTGGATGCTGCGGACCTGAATTTTGTTTCAGAGACTCTTGATGGCGCTGCTGTGATTCGCTCATTTGGAGCAGATCAAATCAACCGCGTGTGTCAACACCATGGCAAAATGGTGGATGATAGGTCTCGGATTGCAACCGTTGTCGAGGTATTCACCCACTGGTTGTACATTCGGTGCAGCCTTCTTGTTGCTGTGTTTTGTTCTGCTTGGCTATTTTGCTGGCACACGGGGCCTCCAAGCGAGCACGTTAGGTCTAATGCTTCATTGCATCTACAGCGTCCAGCGTGACTTTGTATCATTTTCGGTGGGGATTTTGAACAGCTCCGTCAACATGTTCAGCATCGCCAATTTAAAGAAATTCCAGCATATTCCTCCAGAAGAAAGTGTAGATCAGAAGGGGTACAGCAACGCGTTTGTGCTCCGCTCCAATGGCCGACCATGGGTGCAGTAGTTTTCGACAACGTCTTTTTCAACTATGGTGCAGTTCAAGACGATGCTGATACATCAGTGTTTGCGTTAAAAGACGTGTCTTTCTCGATTTCTGGTGGCGAAAAAATTGGCATCGTGGGAAGAACTGGATCAGGCAAGAGTTCGCTTGCTATGGCAATGCTTCAAATGCACAGCTTGCCTCGTGGTCGCATTCTTATCGATGGAGCTGATATTAGCCGTCTGCATCTGCGTGACATCCGCAGCCGGATCTGTATCATTCCACAGACCCCCTTATTTTACCGATGCTCGATTCGCCGCTACTTGGATCCGTTCAAAGAGTTCGATGACGATGCATTATGGGAAGTGCTTGTGAAAACTGGTCTTTGTGAGACACCAGGACCAAAGGATGATGTCATGAAAGAAAACTATGATGAGGTTTTGCTGGAGGACCAGCTAGCCGAGTGGTAGTGACGAGTTTGGATATGAGACTTTCAGAGAACGGCGAGAATTGGAGCATGGGCGAACGACAGATGCTGGTACTGGCACGATCGCTGTTGAAACCTGCGCGGGTACTCATTTTGGACGAGGCATTCTCATCGGTCGACCAAGACTCTGACAAACAGCTCCTCGCTGTAGTCGAGAAGGAGTTCGCTAGCTCGACGATATTCCTCATCACCCACCGTTTGGACCAGGTTCTGGGTTTTGATCGCATCATTGTCATGAAAGATGGCACCGTTGCAGAATGTGGAGCCGCGGAAGAACTGGTTACGGATCCAGACAGCGCCTTCTACGACTTCTTAGAAACAACGTTGCTGACATATTGAGGTACAGTAACCTATATTTCACTCAGTTTAGAGTATAGGTATGGTATGACATAAATGGTTTTGGTATTTACCCTTGCGCGTCTACAATTCCGTGCGTTCGGCATTGACGTGGTGTTTCAGAGATGGCTCGAACTTCTTGAGCACATTCATGTGGGAATTATTCGGGTGGCGGGTCTCAAGTGGGAACCGTTTGTGGAGCCAAGACACAAGGTGCTTGATGACGTCCTCTTTCTCGGGTTCTTCGTAGATCATGTGGTACAGTCCGTCGAAGAGCTTGAATTCCTTGTCCATGCTCCCCATGTTATCGAAGAACTTCATGGCCGCCTGCTGATCGGAGATGCGATCGTCCGATCCAGCAAGGAACAGCATCGGAATTGTGCTGAACGTGCTCTCTGCGTCTGAGACTCTACTGTCGCGTTGCAGACGCATCATGGCACTGAGCGATTCGTGTCCACTGCGTGGAGTGATCATTTCGCTGCTGGTGAGCGGGTCTTCCTGGAACTTCTTCAAAAACGCTGGGTTTCGACTGCGTAGAGTGTGCTGAATAGCAGGAATTACTTTCGCCGTTGGGAAAGCTGCAACCAACGGGCGAGCCATTTTCCATTGAGCCCACAACACTGGCGTCCACGTCACACCGATACTCGGTGAAGCCCAAACAGCAGCGTGGAACTTGTGTTTCCCCGAAAGCACCGTGTGGAGGCCGACGAGGATCCAAACGAAGTTCCAGCGATGATCAGCGGCAGTTCCGGTGCGGATTCTTGCTTTTTTCTCGTCCGTGAGGGTGGAAAGGGTGGAGGTGCTTTCGCCAGTACCGGAGAGCGACCTTGTAGATGTTAGTCTTCGCGAACGTGACGAAGTCGTTCGTGTCGTCCACAAGGTGACTGAAGTTGCTGATGTGCGCGCGGGTGTTGTACTTGTCGTAGTCACTCGCTCCGTGGTTCAGCAGGTCATAGGTGATCACACCGAAGCCCTCCTTGCAGAACCGTTCGTAGAGGTAAGTGTTCCGTCGACAGTGGTCACCCATACCATGAATATACAGCACAATGCCCCGCATCGCCAACTTCTCCGGCGGAAAGAGCGAAAAGTACAAGTGCGACTGGCCTCGTCGGTTCTGGAACTTGCCTTCAAAGTGGCGTGGGCGTGAGGACGCCTTGGCTTTCTTAGCAGACGAAGGATCTGACGACGCTCTTGATCGTAGATCTTCGTCAAGCTCAGGAACATCATCTCGTGATTTACCTCCGTCAGATGAAGCGCGACCGCGACTTTCATCAGTTTGCGCTGGGAATTGACGACGGCTTCGACTTTTCTTGGCAGGCTTCGAAGCCAAGTTAGTAGAAGACTTCGGACGTGTCATCTTGGCTTTGGCTGGAGACGGATTGGAACCTCGTCGTCGCGGAGGGTCTCGCTTTCCCTCAGTCGGTTGTTCATCCGACGACGACGACGGCGATGATGATGCTTGTTGTGCCAATGATTTCGAGCGAGGCATGCGCGAAGACGGCGTCGAGGCAGGACGCGTACCAACAACCCGAGGCTTTCTACTTGTCGGTGGAGTAGGTCCGGACGAGAGCAAGTCTTCAAAACACGAAACAGGGCGCGAGCGAAGCGATTTGGTCGTCTTAGTAGTTGCTGACGGCTTCGGAGCTTTGGCTTTCGCTGCTGCCTCCTCCAAAAGTGAATCGTCGAAGCAGGTAATGGGACGTGCCCGAGCTGACTGAGCCTTCACTGTCTTCTTAGGTGGTGACTGCGTAGCGGGGACATTCGGTGTCGTGGTCGATTCATCAAAACACGGAATTGAACGCGTCCTATCTGAACGGTACTTGGAACCCTTCGCAGTTTTCTGAGCAGCGGTTCCGGGGCATTCCCAAAGAAAGAGGTGGGGAGTGCTCGAGCGGAGAAAGCCCGCTGAACTCGTGACGTGAAAGACTGTGCAGTGGTGGCTGCAGTGGCTGCAGTAGTAGTTGTGGTGGTGGTGTCTTCAACTTCCTCGAATTTGGCCACAGAACGCGATCGAGCCGAGCGAGGTTTGGTCTTTTCAGACGGTGGAGCAGTAGACTTCGTGGAAGGTGCTGGAACTTGTGGTTGGTTTGGACTACCCGATTCCGAGCTTGAAGACGAAGTTGTTGGTGACGTTGAACACGAAGTCGACTGAGGGTTTACATGTATCGCAACGGGGATCGCCAACGGCACGTCCTCGATACTACTAGAAGTAGCAGTACTCGTACGCGTCGGCTCTTCCTGAATGGCCGACATGGCGAGCGCATTGCGACTTTGTACGCGTCGGAGCGGAAGTCCGATCGGACCTTTGTTGGCGGTCATCTTTCCGGAAATGGCGAGTCGTGCGTTGCACGGGCATTAATTGATGCACCGAGAGTAGATGCGACCGACAATCGCTTGGCTGGCTTCCAGTCCGACTTGAAATGCCAGAGGCAAGTCGCCGAAATGGGGAGTTCCCACAGAGATGGTGTATCCTCGCAAAACTACAGGCGCAGATCCTCAGATTGGTAAGTTTTGCCATAGGCGAGACGAAATCTTCGAGCGCCGCAATCTCCGCGAACACCAAAACAAATATTCGTCCGATTGACAAAAGTACGCGGAGCGCTCGTTCCACTCCAGAGGTTTTTATAGAAGCTGGCAATTTTAGAGCTCCGGCATGTGCTTTTGGTCGTTTACGCATTTACAGCTTTTAAGGATTTTTCCTCGAAACCTGTATAATGTAAGCAATGTACAATACCCTTAAAAGTGTTTGGTCGAACTAAGACGCAAACGTTTCGTCTTGATGTGTTCTCCGGCTCGAGGTTTGAAGCCACTGTCCTGATTAATCGGAGGACGAATTTCATCGTTCACTTGCAATCCGTACATCTACTCAACCGAGCATCATGCCATCACTACTGGTACATGAACCTCCATAAGGTTCGTATCATACGAACCTCGTACGTCCTCCGGTTTTAGCGTTGTTGAACTTTGACAAACTAATTTACCCTCCTAAACGAGCTGCCCCTGTGTCAAGAATCAACACCAATTCATTCGGCTACCGAAACGCTTGATCAATGGGGCCTTGTACAATTGATCGATGGGGCACTTCATGAAAACTCACAACTCACTTTCCATTTAACGATAAATGCCTTACTGGCGGGTCTCTGTAGGGAATCGGCGGTGCAGCCACTTGGCCAGGTACCGCAGTACGTCCTCCTTCTCGGGCTCCTCGTAAACCATGTGGAAGAGACCGTCGAACAACTTGAACTCCTTGTCGAAGTTCCCCATCGTGGCGAAAAACTTGATGGCCGCCTGTTGATCGGAGATGCCATCCGCTGAACCTGCCAGGAAGAGCGTCGGCACCGCACAAAAGGCGCTGCCAGCATCTGTAATTCGCTTGTCGTCCTGCAGCTGGATCATAGCCTGCAAGGACTCGTGTCCACTGCGAGTCGTCATCATGTCCATGGAGGTCAGCGGGTCGGCCTTGAACCTCTTCAAGAACTTCGGGTTACGGCTCAACAACTCGTGCTGAACGGCAGGCACCATCTTCGCAGTCGGCATGATTGCCGCCAATGGCCTCGCAAGCTTCGACTCGGCCCACAGTAGCGGATTCCAGGTCACACCAACGGTGGGTGATCCCCAGACAGCAGCGTGGAACTTGTGCTTTCCAGCCAGAACGGTGTGAAGACCGATGAGAGACCCGAACGATGTTCCTGCAATGATCAGTGGCAGTTCGGCCAGCGCGACACTTTCGCTATCCCTGCCATTCGGGTGAAGAGGGTGGTAATGGTTCCGCCAGTACCGAAGAGCGTCGGTGTAGATCGAGCGCTTGGCAAACGTGACGAAGTCGTTCGTGTCGTCCACCAGGTGACTGAAGTTGCTAATGTGCGCGCGCGTCTTGTGCTGGTCGAGGTCACTTACTCCGTGGTTCAGCAGGTCGTACGTGATCACACCGAAGCCTTCCCTGCACAACCGCTCGTACATTGCAACGTTCCGACGGCAGTGATCGCCAATGCCATGCAGACACAGCACGACACCACGCAGCGCCATCTTCTCAGGCGGAAAGAGGGAGAAGTAGAACAGCGTCTGGCTTCGTCGATTCGAGAACCTGCCTTCGTAGTGGCGAAGTCGTAGCGGTGTACGAGGAACACCCATTCGAGGCGAGGGTGTTGACGCTTGCGAAGACAAACTCGACGTCGAACGGGACAGGGAGTTTTCACTAGGCGTCGACTTTGGTGATTGCTTCGGTAGTAGCGATGTCGATCGAGTACGCGATGGATCTTGCGCGTTCAACAATCGGTGCGACGACGCCTTGCGTTGCTCGTCCTTGCTTGGCTTCGAAGGTCCTACCAGCTTCGGATTCATCGTCACCGACGTTCGCGCTTCACGGCAGGACGAGGCCTGACGTTGGACTCCGACGTAGCTCTTCGACACCGGCTTGGGGTTTGACGTCGAGCGCTGTCGCGGCGGAGGACTAATCTCTCGAAATGCTCGGAGTCGACGGTCATCGTACGACTCGGTCTCCGACAAAGATGCCAGCGAAGACGAAATCGTCTGAGGGATATCGCTCGACCGGTGCGATGGTTTCCGGTCTGAGTGGGAAGCTGAAGTCTTTGAGTTCGAGGTGGTGCGGTCGCCTGTGTGACCAGGTTCCCGTCGTGAAGGCACCGCGCGGCTCCTGTGACCATCTTTCACCGAGGAGGATTGGTGGATGGAGGACTTTGAAGGACCTGTCTCACTCAAGCGCGATCTCCCGTCGTGCTTTCTGCGCAGCTCCCTGAACGAAGGCAGTTCGTCCGACGTGCTGGACGGCGACTTGGTGAGTCGGTGCGGAGACCGGTGGCGGTCACGTCTCGAAGGCATGGACGACCTCGAAGGAGGAGGAATCGACGAAGCTTTGGGACGTGAGTTGGAGTGAGCACCCGCATGTCGACGAGGTGGTCTCCGGTCGTCCTCGTCCTCCTCTGACGATGAAAAGGACTTGGACGACGACTTGGAGTGTGGTGTGTATTCCGCGTCCGCGCGCATCATCGAACGCTCAAGTTCCGATGGACTTGGAAGCCTGATGGTAGCTGAGAGATCAACTGAGCGAGAACCTGAAGGTGGTCGCGACGGACTCAAGTCCCGCGACGTCCATTGTTCGTATTCGAACCCTTGGTCGGAACTCTGCTGAGACTTTGGTGCGTGCGACTCGGATGGTCTACCCTGTAGGATGCTGCTGTCACTGGTAGGTTTGATGTCTTCGGGGTGTCGTTCCTTCTCCTTCAGACGCGACTCGCGCATACTCGCCGGTTCTTCCTCAATGACCGACATCGCCAACGCATCGCGTGCCCTACTGGCATTGGCCTTGGCGTGCAGGCGTTGCGCTCTGCTGCTATTGCTCGGGAGTTTTCTGCAGTTGGGCATCTTTTCCACAATGAGCAGCACAGCGTCGAGAGCGGCCTGATGAGCTGAGGTTCGTTCCGGGCTGCCACGCCGAAAGGAGGAAGCTGCGATAGAGACGGCCAACGCAGTCGATAGCCGGTGCCTCCACTTACAAAAGACTGAGGTTTGCAGCGAGTCACGCCAAAGTTTTCCCGTCTGATGCGTTTGTACTTCCTGAGCGGCATCTGGGAAGACCATAGACCCGCAGCTTTGGTCGCTCCCAATCTGACGCGATTATCGGTCGATGTGACAGTCTCCAGAGGCGGAGAGTGCTTCAAACGCTTTCGATGCATGCAACGGTGTGCGTGACTTTCAATCCGCCAACGCGAATGCTTGAGAGACTCTGGAAGTTTTAAAAGGTGTGCCGGTTCCTGGATTCCTTCATGAACCAAAGCGCATTTGTACGCTTCGTGACCGTGAAAGGCTATCGCGTGCGGTCTGCGGCAAATCTCAAGCTCCAGCTGCGTGCCGACTCGCCACTGCAGAGGTGGTTTACGCGTCTGTCACTTGGAACCCAAAGGTTAACCATCAACTTATTGGCCGTGGTCTGGTCAGGAGCTTTGGATCCACTGCAACTGAGCTCGATTCCAGTTTCCTGCTTATCGGTGGCATGGGGTTCGGCTGGGTGAAGACTTCACCCGGATACTTGTAGGCTCAAACTGTGAGTCAAAGGGCTGGATATTGACAGTGTGAAGAGGGTTTGGATAAGGCGGGAATGGTGGTGGTGGTGGGTCTTTCCAGTACACGTAGGCCGACAACCTGCGAAAGAATCTTTCGCAGGTTGTCGGCCTACTGTACCGCGGCATCGCTATCAACTGTATTGTAATAGTCCTGGGACATGTTCACGGGACTACCCCGTGAACATGAATTTCGCAGTTCGTGCTTGGGAAAATGACTGAAGGGGAATGACATCTCAACTTGCAAGTGCCGCATCGTTTACTGCAACCTCAATCACAGGCTACAAGAGTCTGGATGTCACGTGACTGGCCTCCATTCCGTAGCCAGCAAATCTCCATTCGGACGGTTTACTTTCAACTTGAAAGCCATTGGATCTTTGGAATCTCTATTGCAACGAGAGCAGGGTTCTCTACAAGCTGCAGTCATGGAGAACGAGAGATATCCTGTACCGGTATTAATACATGTACCGGTATGTACATGTAACTTGGCTCTCCGAGGTGACCGGAGCTTTGTGCAAAAACACTGACACGTTCACAGTGAACGGACCGTTCACTACGATCATCATTGGTGTGCTGTTCGCCCTCGCCAGCCTTACTCAGATCGCGTTTTCCGGCTTCAAGTCTTTAGAACGCCTAGCGAAAAGTTTAGGACCAGATCGGCTTTCGTTTTCTGTGTCGCCACATTATTATTAGGTCGATGTTAGAGTCACACAGCCGGTTTGTGCCTTCGTACCTAAGAGCGCATAATAATCACCGTGTCAGTCACCTCCTCTGAGTTAACAGTGGACAAAGACACAGAAGGCACAAGGCACAAACCAGGAATATATTACGCGCGCGGATTTCATAAATTTCATCAAATTTAGGCATCTTACTCAAGGGGAAGTTGATTGCGCATACGATAATGCCGTCTTCTCGTCTAAATGTCGTACGAACACAATTTGGTGTTGCGCGAATGTGCGCATGACTTGTGATTGTGACTTCAAAAAGCTAACTCGGACAGAGCAACACTCAAAACATCTCTTCGACTTCAGCATGACATGAAGAAATGCTATCTATTTCCTGGGAACGAATACGAGTAAAGAATCTTTTTTAACATTGAATGGTCAACCGCAAGTACTATTTAGTCTTAGGTACTATAGCTTCCCTATGCATGCAGTGCCTTCAGCAGATACCGCATCCTGAAGTATCATAGAAGGCTTTTGACGGGGACGTTGGAAAGGCTATTCCTCTCACGGTACACTTGAAGAACAGCAGCACCAGCGGACCGCAGTTGTAGCCATCCGATTGCTTCAAACGTTCCTCTCGTTTAGCTACCATCGACTTCGTGGTCTCGACCGACGAACAAGTTTCGACGATGGTTTCGCATTCCTCGAAGTGCTTCCGTTTTGCTGAGGTTCAAACACAGTGAGCGTTTGTGGTGTCGATTTCAGGTCGAACACGACGCCGCACCAGTGATTTTTGTCGAGGTGGAGTGGAAGTAGCACGAATCCATTGCGGCTGTGAAACGGCTTGCTACCTTCGATAATCTTGTATTTACTTTCGATATCTTCAGTCCCACAAAATGCCGGGGAAACGATGCCAATCGGACCGTATTCTTCGTGAAGCGTTGTCATACCGTGCATTAAGGCGTCATCGTTGAGCCATTCGTCTTCGCGAAACCGTAATATAGCGTCATTACGAATCCGTCCGAATGGCGATTCTCGAGTCATAGTCAATAACAAACTCCGAATTGCTGCAGTAGCGCTATCTTTACCAATATTTAGGTATTCATCGAGACCAGGCGGTACTGATAGTCGATTTAACCCTTTTGTTGCCGATACATTTTCTGTTTAAAGGATTGCATAGTTTATCTCATATGTTTTACTCAAACGACGCATGATGCATCGTTTTGGTAGTGTTTTCCGGCCAGCCTTGATGATAATCATGGCCATATGCACAGAGCCATAATCGGGCTACCAGTTAAAACGTGGCATAATGCCGCGTTTTACTTAAATTTGCGGCAAGCATCTTATTGGCCAAAACATCGATTTGTGTGTGGAGACATCAGAGCGCTATCGATAACTTACGATCAAAGCCCAGAATATATTTTGGGAAAAGACGGCTTCACGGATAAATTACGGGAAGCCTGCGACCACTCAACAGTCAGCAAGCGAAGCGGCGAGCTGGCACTCGCCACTTGATCTGGCTGCGTGTTGCTACTTAAGGATACCCGAGAAGACCGGTTACGGACAACTCTGTGAGTTCGATCCTGTCCGAGCGCGCGTGATGAAGCTGCCGTCTTTTGCTGCGCGGTGGTATGTACGCGCGTGGAGTGAACGTCGGGAAGTGCTTGCTGTTTTGCTAATGCGTGTAGTCTTCTGTGTTGTTGTAGGATGCTTCTTCACCTCGAGAGACTACGCCCGCGGTTAGATGGTTCCGGGCGGCCGTATGTATCACAGATGATGCGTGGGTGAATTGGTTAAGGCTCTGCGTGATCACGGAAAACTCTGTGAGTTCGGTCCACTCCGAGCGCGTGTGAAGAGGCTGTCGTCTTCGCTTTCGTAAGATCGCACGGTGCGATCGTTACGCCAGCGGATAGAGGAAGAGAGAGCTCCTTGAAGCAACTGTTTCCAGCATCGTGTGTTTTTGCCTCTTCCGTTTGATGGACAACGGCGTCGTGGCTTTTGGAAGAACGCATGGTCCGGTAAGATTCGAGGTATGTGTGGTGCGATACGATTCTTAACATGCTGTCGTTTGTTTTCTAGAACTTGTGAATGATTTTTGTCGATGGTTCTCTTTGTGTTGCGATTCTCTTTGCTATCCTCTCATACTTACATTGAAGCGCCTGATACAAACAGCTCAACACGGTGCGGACGTCCAAACGACACGCAAAACAAGCAAGCAGAGCGTCCGCAAGAATAGCAAAGCGCAACCTATCTTTCCAGGATGCCAACGACCTTGCAGATGAGAATTCCAACGACGAACACGACTCAAGTGGGGGTGACTACGAGTTGGAAGAAATCCGCGAAGAAAATGACGGCATGTTCCTCGTCAAGTGGACAAGGTATGACTCTGAAGACAGCACGTGGGAGCCAGAAGCGAACATCAGCGCTGCTGCTGTAAAGACGTTTCGACGGAAGCGTCAAAAACGACAAGGTGCTGTTGTTCGTGCGTCTGCTAGTCACGCGACCATCGACACCAGCAGCATCGAGCAAATGGCGACACTGGGACCTGTATCGTCCAGAGTGAGGATTGGTAGCCACGTTTGCTACAGACCAGACCGCGAACCTTGGATGAATGCTGCGCTTTATTGCGAGGTTGGAGCTACGTATTTGACCGGTGTGATTTCGCGCGAACGCCGTGTAAAAGGCAGAGGTGGAGCGGTAGAGTACGAAATTCGCTGGGCATCAACACGCTATCAGACAAAGAAGCACATCCACTACATCTGTCACGAGAAAGCGTTGGAGGGAGTGACGAACCACGCCCGTGCTGTCGGTGTTGATCTAGGTCCGAATGCGTGGCAGGTATTGTGCCGCCCGTACCACGAAGCCCACGAGATTGACGATATTTGGGATGACTACGAGGAGATTGACGAGGCCAACGCTAGATTTGAAAGGACAGAGGAGCTACCCGACGACCAAGCAGAGATGGAGAAAATTGCAGAGATGGAATTCCATGCAAGTGCGACGCTCGAAGCTCCGTCGGATCTTTTCATGCGTGATGATGGCTCATCAGATACGAAGCTGCTCCCAAAGTTCAGATCAATCTTTGAGCACTCCGCGGCCTCAAGCTTCTTTGCGTTTTGCCGCTCTCATTTTTGAAGAAGGTGGTCGAGAACACAAATGCGTATGCGCAGCCATTGAAGCACTTTGGATGAGATGATGCGCTTTGTCGGCATCCTTTTCTACATGACCCATGTGGATAAAGGTGAATACTCCAACTATTGGGGCTCACAGGTTGAGGATAGCATTCTGAACGCCGGTACTTTGGGATTGGAGACAGTGATGCAGCTAAAGCGCTTCCAACACATTCGCAAGAACCTATGCTTCCGCAACGACGTCGATCGTGCAGATCTTTCACGCGATCCAGCAGCTAGAGTTCGCCCACTGTTGAACCTTCTGAAAGTTCGATCGTTCAAGTTTGTCGATGTTGGTCGGAATTGTGTTGTGGATGAGACGAGCATCGCCTGCCGCTCGCGATACGCACGACATCTCATCGTGTTCAATCCACCGGAAAATACCATTTCAAAATCTACAATTGCTGCTGCTCAAGGACCTGGTTGGCTTTGAATTTTCGACTTCATTGCTCAAGTGATATGTCCTCACGATTGAGCGGTGTTGTGGAGGGAGATGCCGTGGCAAGACTGCAAGCAGCAACAGAGTTTACGTCTGAGGTGAGAAAGCATGTTATTGAGGCCACTCGACCGCTACATGGCAGCAAGAGAATCATCAACACCGACAACTTTTACACTTCCTGTCAGCTCTTGGAGAGCCTTCGGTTGTTTGATTTGTTCTGCCGAGGCACTGTCCGCGAGAATAGTAAGCACTTCCCGCGCTCCTTCATGCTTTCAAAGAAGGACAAAAAACGAGAGGTACATCTCGGCAAGGTGTCTGCGCTCGCAACAAAATTGTGGCTGTCTCGTGGGTTGATGGGGCAGTTGTGAACATTGTCTCCAACGCCGACCCATCTTCTACTACACAAGTAGGCAGTCAATCGCTGAAATGGAGTACGCGAAGAAGATGACGGATGTTGGCTATATGCGTTACAGCGGGGCGGATGCGGAACTGGTAAAGCTGGCCAAGGAAGTTAGTCAACACGCGTACCAGCTCGTTGAGAGACAATTCCGTGTGGCAAACGACCGAAAGACAGTATAATATTCGAGAGCTGCAAGATCACGTATTTGAGCTGACATCCTTGGCGGAACCGGAGCGCAAGCATCACATTGACACAAGCGTAATTTTGTATTGAATCAATTCCTTGCATTGAATTGGAACTTATCATTTCTCATCTTTTGTTCATTATGAAGACTTACAGATGCTCCTGTACATTCATGAGGACGGAGCTGCTACCTTGTCGCCATGTCATCTATTGGCGACTGCTGTCGAACAAGAGTGCAATTCCGGTCAAGCATATCCACCCGCGGTGGAGTTTAACATGTCTACTGAACATTCCTGTTAACGAGGATGACACAGCGGACGATGAAGATGGGTGCAACTCGTTTCGAGTTAGCGACTCTTCGTTAACAGCGTTCCGACACAAGGTTCTTAATGGCACCAACAAATTTCGCGTATCTCACGACGTTGCGACGCGAATAGCCGACATCATGAGTCGTAACGGTACACCTGTTTTCACGAAAATGCTGGTGGCTTGAAAGCGCTTTGAGGAGATTATAGTTGGTGGTGATGTTCCGTTTGGCTCTGAAACGTCGGTGCGGTCTGACCGACTGTCAGAAGTGAACCCGCTCTTACAGTTATCGGCAGCGGTGCCAGCAAGCAACGTGGTCGTGAGTCCCAGCGAGGATGATGTTCCTCCAACGCTCGAAGCTGTCACAGGAAAAGATCAAGGGTCTGAACCAGGTCATATTGACGGAGTGGCACCAAGCGAAAGTCACACCGACGGGGTGTCATTCATCGAAAGTCACAATGGTAAAGTGCCAACAATCGACAGTCACACAGACAGTGTGCCAACAAGTGAGAGTCACAACGACGATGTGCCTCCAATCGAGAGTCACAGCGTCGAAGTGCCGAGAATCGAAAATCACATAGCCGGGGTATCACCACCTCAAGGTCACCCTCTTGAAGACGCAAGCGTAAATGCTTCTGGTTTGACTTTGCCTGTGAAGAGACGAAGTCGCGAGGACCCCAACCAGAGCTCCAGCTCCAGCGAGGGCGTTTCTTTCTTCGTCTCAAAGAGTACCAAGAGCAGAAGACGCCCCAAAATATGGAAAGGCCAGAAACAAAAAGAAAAACGACAACGAATGACAGACTCGCGCAAGGAGGCCACGAATCTGGTCCAAGGGACACTTGTACTAGCGTCCACACTCTCAAACGTATCGCGAGTGCTGAAATCTACTTTCAGTTATGAGTCTGCTCACGAGTTTTTAGCTGGTTTCACCGTGAAAACACTGGGCCCAAGAAAACAAGCTATTGCTAAGTTGATTGCCCCTCACGAGTGTGCTCGTGAAGTTAAGTTTGTTTTTACTGAACAATTTGTGGCGAAATGTCTCCGGCTTTTGGATGAGTATGCAAAATCACTTCCAGAGATCAATCAACCTGTCGGCATTCGAGTACCAAGGGTTGGAGTATTTAGCCAAGATCAGCTGTACGTGATGGCTCAATATCATCAAGTGATGCAAACTCTGACCGCGGCATCTGGCACCATGGAGTGGGTTCAATCGACTTCATTAACCCTTTTGTTGCCGATGGGGTAAAACGCTGCATAATGCACCGTTTTGCAAATTAAGGTAATCTCTCATAGTTAAACGTGGCATTGTGTATCGTTATACAACCTTGTTTTGAAACAAACACCGCTAGAAAAGGTACACGGCTATCGGGTGTATGCGATTAAATAACGGTCATTTATGTTTTTGTCCAATCATCCTGCAGTTTTGTAGTGCTTCAGCGGGAATTTTAGCAGTGGTTTGATGTAAGGTACACCAATACTAGCTGATTCGACAGGATATCCTACCATGCAGATCTCTGGGAGAGGTCTAGCTTTTCTATGGAAGGCGTCATCGGTAGTGTGTACGCGGGTGGTGTCTGCAATGTGCATGTACGTCGTTTAGCCGTAAGACGACTAGGCTGAACAGTGTTGTCAAGTGGAAATCCTACTTTCAAACACAGTGTTCTTTTCAAGTGAGTGCGGCACGCGTATTCTTACATGAAGTTATCCTTCGTAGACCGTGGATACGTGAGACTCTGCTAGTGGTGAAAATATCGCAGCTCTCTGCTTCGCGCTAAACAGCTCTGACTTCCTGCGCAGGTTGCCGTTTGTAGAAAAAGCTTTTTGGGCATGTAGAACTTGTGAAACTTCTGCCAGCACGTCCAGTGCACATCCGGGCATGCAAACGACTTGGCGGGGCCGCTGTAAGCTTCTGAACACAAGGAGACACAGTGCTCCGCACAGTACATTGTAGCTTCCGTCGGAAACCTCTCTTCGAAACGACAAATCACACATTCGCGCTTCCGTCGAGAGTCGGGAAACACTTGCCACGAGCGTCTAGGGATGCATACCGAAAACGGAGCTGCGACGACTTCGTGTCACTGCTCTCTGCAAGGAGTTCTCAGAACGTCGAGGTCAATATCGATCGGGTCATCGAATAGTAAACCGGTACCACAGAGCGAATTTCTCCACCCGCCATTTAGCAGTGCCGACGTTAACTCTACAACGAATGTTCGATGGGGATCCTGCCCTTTGTTAGCCTTGCCGGCTAGTTTACGCGTTATATAGGCGTTGCATCGAGCAAGTTCAATAAAAGCCATCGCAAGCTTTTGTGCCATCGACGAAAAGTGTGTCCATCGGCTACCGAAAAGCGCGATCGTAGCTGGTCAAATCGGTCGACACCCTGCATCGATTGGTTGTACTCGATGGCACAGGTAGGAGCACTGAAAGCCACCTTTCGGTTTCCCACGAGAAAAACATGAGTGTATCCACACATTCATCAAGCATCATGGTGGGCTTCGGTACGTCTTTTAAATACCCCCAGGCGGCCTCCAGGCTAGCAAACCCACGCAGAAGAAGATGTTAATAATGTAACTCACCATGTTTATAGTGATCGTGAGGTCGTACCGATTGTTAGAGTTGTTGCCTAGATGAGGGACGTCCACCCGTCCGTAGCCGCTTCACGTTTCTCTGCACCGGTGCCAATTCGCGTTGAAGTATTTCAAAAACGAATGATCGGCCTCCGGAACGTCTTCATGTTGCAGAATTTGCTTGCATTCCACGATATAGTACAAATACTTTCGGCCGGTCTCGTATTCAGCCTCTGTCTGTGCATTCAGCATCATGTGTACAGCATCTTCCACCTTGTCACGATCCAGCACTCCGTATTCTCGTTTCACCACCTCGGTTTGAAGGTACTTCACGACGTGAAAAATACACAGAAGAATGCGTACACCAGGAAAAGCATCTCTAAGCAATGAAATCTCTCCAAAGTCCTTGTCCACAATGATGAAACGCACTTGATCCCACGTGGGGTTGAAAGACTTAAACGAGGTAATCGCATCAGTAAGACATTCTGCACTCTCGTTTTCCATGAGTGCGTGCTGCACGTACTGCCCCTGTAAACAACATAATATCACGGACCACAGCAGAGTCACAAAGTCACAATACAGCCACAAAGTCACAATTCAGTCACATAACAGTCACAGCAGCACAATAGAGTTCATAAAGCCACAAAGTCACAGCACAGTCAATAGAGTCACAGCAAAGTCTCACAGTGTTAGACAAAATATTCGTACAA
Organism: Phytophthora hibernalis; assembly: GCA_012656075.1. Taxonomy (NCBI): domain Eukaryota; phylum Oomycota; class Peronosporomycetes; order Peronosporales; family Peronosporaceae; genus Phytophthora; species Phytophthora hibernalis. The sequence continues at coordinate 1,028,029 of JAAKBF010000030.1, read as the reverse complement.
GAGTTGCAAATTCAGTCGATGCACTTACGTGTCCAAAAACGTCGTGGATCATAAAGCTGAAGAGCTTGTAGAGGGCGTCGTTGATGTTATGAGTCGCGTCAATCATCAGCACCTCCGGAAACGCCTCGAAAAATCTTCGCATTTCATGCGTCTGGAACGTGATAGTCTGAGCCAATTTGTCGTCGTCCACGTAGATAGTGGCTGTGTTTTCCTTTCGAGAACAGCAAAAGTCGTGCAAAACAGAATCCAATCTAGCCTCAACAGAAGTTGTCCCTCGGCGCGCATCCTTCAGTTTCTGGACGAGGTTGTGGACATCTCTCAGCGTAACCTTCTTCCCTAAAGACAGCAAATAACAAATAAGTTTAATTAACTAGCATGTTAGCGAGACCTCACGAGGCATCTTACCCGTTTTCCGTATCAAATACTCCAAGATGAGCTTCTTTTCACCCCAGCCATTTGGAGCTCGTCGACGAAGTTAATCACATCCGCCTCATCGACGCGGCGGTTGACAGGATGGTTTTCGTAAGTCACTGATCCCAGCCCGTGGTTGTGCGTCGTGTTTTGCTGCGTCACGGTCACTTGGAAGCCCCTGTCCGCCGCCCACACCACCGTGAGTGACAGTTGCGCCTCACATTGCGTAGATTTCACGAAGTAGTTCTTTCTCTTTCCTTTTGAGCGACTTGGGCGGTTCCAACCATGCGTACAGCATAGCCGACGGTAGTAGTTTTCGAACGCGAGCGGGATCTGCGTCTTAGCCGTCAGCGTACCCCTCCTGTCTAGCTCAGCATTTCTCGCGGCCACGCTCGTAGACGTCCGTTTCTTGAATACTTGATGCGTTGCATCCTGATACGTGGCGAAAGCTGCAAAGAAGTCCTCCCAGCTTGCATATTGGCGCTGTTCCAGTGGGGGTGCATAGACAGTAGTTGCAGGGACGTGGGCCTCGGGGGCGGTTGCCTCTGTCGGCTCGATGTCAGCCTCCGCGCCGGAGCTCGACGACGCGACACTCGCCATGCTTCGTATTTTCGGTGGATTTCGAAATGAAAGGTTGAGAGACGGCCGGGGAGGGGGAGAGGGGGAGAGGAAGCGTTTCTCTATTTTCAAATATAGGGAAATTTAATGCGTGCTCGGAAAAAAATTGTTTCGGTTTTATTTTTAAATTACGCTGCACCCACTGTGTGACTTTATCCACCTCCTTATTATTATTGTACTGTTTCGATGTTGCGTGCTGCTTATCAGTGCCGCGTTTCAACGGGGAATCTTTGTCCCAACCACTGTGCGAGGTATTGAAGCACGTCCTCCTTTTCGGGGTCTTCATACACAAGGTGAAAGAGTCCATCGAACAGTTTGAAGTCCTTGTCCAAGTTCCCCATTGAGGCGAAGAACTTGATAGCCGCTTGCTGATCGGCGATTCCGTCGGCTGACCCTGCGAGAAAGAGCATCGGTACTGCACAGAAGGCGCTATCCGGATTGGAAACTCGCTCATCGTCTTGAAGTCGAATCATGGCCTGCAAGGACTCGTGTCCACTGCGGGTCGTCATCATGTCCATACTAGTTAGCGGATCCGCCTCGAAGTCTTTGAGGAACCCTGGGTCTCGACACAACAGTTCATGCTGCACGGCAGGGACGACCTTCGCCCTAGGGAACAGTGTCGCTAGCGGGATGGCGAGTTTCGACTCAGCCCACAGTAACGGCGTCCAAGTCACGCCGATGGTTGGTGACGCCCATACACCTGCGTGGAACTTGTGTCGCCCGGAGAGAACAGTGTGGAGTCCGATCAACGAGCCAAATGAGGTGCCTGCAATGATAAGCGGAGCTCTGGAGTCACGACTCGATCTTTCATGCGGCCGTGCGGGTGGTAAGGGTGGTGGTGTTCGCGCCAGTACCGAAGTGCGTCCTTGTAGATGGACTTCTTGGCGAAGGTGACGAAGGCGTTGGTGTCGTCCACGAGGTATCGGAAATTGCTGATGTGAGCTCGAGTGTTGTGCGCGTCGTAGTCACTGAACCGTGGTTCAACAGGTCGTACGAAAGCACGCCGAAGCCTTCTTCGCACAGTCGTTCGTACAGCGGAATGTACCGTCGGCAGTGGTCTCCGATACCGTGCAAACACAGCACCACGCCGCGCATAGGCATCTGCTCGGGCGGGAACAGCGCCAAGTAGTAGAGCGATTGGCCTCGTCGGTTCTGGAACCTGCCCTCGTACGGACGGAGATACGGCGGAATGTGCTGCAGTCGTGAGCTCCCCATGGATGACGAAGTTTTGCACGTCGAAGCTTTCGACGCCGTCAGAGACGACAGATCGGCGGGTGATGCCGACGCCAACGCCATGGCAACAACTGAAGCAGGGCCCGGTCCCGACTCGAGTTTCTTTGAAGAGACTTGCGGACGTATGTGCCTCGTTTCCGTCTGCCGCTTGTCGAGCGTGGCGTGGCCGTCGCGACGTACTGTCGGAACGGGTTGGCCTCTGCAGTTGACCATTTTTTCACGAATGACTCCCACGTCAAAGCAAGCTCGAGTTTGCTCTACCGGGAAGGTTTCTCCGCTTGTCGGTGGGCAAACGCAAAGTGCCGTGGATGATGCAGACCTCGAGCAGCCATATTGTCGGAGCTCCCGGTGCATATCCCCGGCTACGCGAGATCAGACGTTGCGATGGTGGGATGCCTCTCAAAGGCGCAAGCGATTTGACAGTGCGCGTTTGGCATCGTCGATGCCAAACACCTCGTCGTGGGCGTGGGTTGATTGAAGGCATGGGAGCTCGGCGCTGGCTGGAGTGCTGCAGTGCTGGCAGGGTGGCCCTGAATGTAAGCCATGGGTCACTTTTCGACAAGGGGCATGAGTCAACTGGCTGTACATACGGACAACCATCAAGTTACAGTCACGGCAGTCACTGCAGACTGCCTGAAGCCCGCATCCTGGCCATCGAATTGTGAAATTCGAGTCGAATCGTTTCGATGGGGAAGATCCCGCTGGTCTGCATGGATTCGAGGCAGATTTGATTCCTTCCCTTGATCTCCTCTACATGTGCATGGCAGTGCCGAGCTGCGCAGCGCCTCAAAGTGAGGCTCACTTGCAAATTGCAGGTTGCCAATATTAACTGGAGAGCTGCAATTGTGCAAACATCCAGGCCGGACCAGCTACTGCAGCAGGCAACGACGCTTCACTTTTTGAGATCTACCGAGCCGTACCGTATTCATACTTGTACGGGGGCTAAATAGTCGAGGATCAATCATCGTTTGCAAGAACGCCCACTTCGTTCGTATCAAGTGCATTTTTAGTTTTACTCCGATGTTCGCAGTACTTCGAAATCATTTCCTATTCATCACCCGATTCTTTGGCAATTTCCTACTACCCTACGCCGTCACCGGCACAGCCACCGAAGTACGTACGCCACTACTTCATCGCTCTCGGGTCTTCGAAGACGGAGTGGAACACGCCATCGAACACCTTGAACTCTTTGCCTGCGTTGGCCAGTCGGTCAAATAACTGCCTAGTCACGCCTTGATCGGCGATATGGTCTTCGACCCCGAGAGGAACAGCATCCGCATCGCACAAAACTTGCTGCCCGGTTGCTCGATCCGCTTGCTGCGCGTCAACCTATTCATCGCGCTCATCGTCTGCTGTACCGTCCTCACTGTGATATCGTCTGTTGTTGCTAGCGCGTCGGCTTTGAAGTCCTCCAAGTAGGCAGGATCCCTCCACAGCATCTCGTAGTCGAGTGGCGCCACAAGACGCACCGTCGGCACCAGCATCGAGAGTGCCTGAATCACCGTCGCTCTCGCCGTCGACATCTCCATCCCGACGATAGCTCCACCCCAAAACGCTGCCTGGAACTCGTGACACCCTGACAGCACCGTGTGCATACCCAGTAGCGCACCGAACGAGGTACCTGAAATGATCATCGGCGGAGGTGTCGTGTTGTCTGTAGGTTTGCATTGAAGCCCTTCAATCTGAGAGAAGATGGCTTTCTTCGCGAACGTGACGAAGACGTTGGTGTCCTCGACTAAATGGCGGAAGCTGCGCACGTGTCCGCGCGTTCCGGCCGAGTCGCAGTGGCTCGCGCCGTGGTTGACCATGTCGTAGGCGATCACGCCGAAACCCGCCTCGCACAGTCGTTCGTACAGGAAAACGTATCGTCGGCAATGATCGCCCGAGCCGTGCAGGAACAGCACGACGCCACGCAGCGTCCGGTCTTCCGGTGGGAAGAGCGCGAAGTAGAAGAGCTGTTGGTTGCGCGCGTTGGTGAACCGACCCTCGAAATGCTGCAGCGAGGGCGGCAAGATCACCGCGTAGGAGATACAGGTCGGAGACGTCGAGTCGTTCATGGCGCGGCGCGAATCGGAAGTGAGGCGGTGGCGGTCGCCGCGGGGACATGAAGACTACAAACGGGCCAAAGCTCTAACCTGGTTGTCGGCTCGCCGCGAGACCGGGGTCGTCACATTGAGTGTCGGTACGGCACTTGCTCACGACCGAATGCGCAGGCAAACATGAGCAACAACCTTTGGAGCCGTCGGTGATTTCAATGCAAGCTAACTCGTCACGCGTTGCAGCACCTTCGGTCTTGCACTGAGCACCCCAGCTGGCAGGGTTTGGCAACTCTGTGACTGCGTGTTTAACGACAACCACACATTAGGTTGAAGTGGCCGATCTTTAGCGGAGACTTTCAGAGTTCGAGTGTCATGATTCCATTCATGCTGGTGCTCCGGTGCGTGGTCATCGGTCTCCATCTCGTATCCATAATACCGGTTCAGCGCGTCAAGTTGACAACGTCAGAAGCTGTCGACATCAACCGGTCGGCGCGAAAGCTTACGACAGGAGCGCTCCCAGCTTCTGACTAATCCTCCGACAACGCGACGTGCAGTGCAGAGAGCGAGCCTCCTTGATGATGGTGCGTAGCATTCAGCTCCTGCTGGACAACGCATTCGTTGAGTCTCCACCAAAGGCGCGTTCGACTTGGAACCGACTCGCTCGTGTTCACTAGGTTGTCATTCGCTGGTCCGCCTCAAGGGTGGACATCATCACCACTTCGTGTCTTGCTAGCTCTGCATTGAGGTGCCATGGCGACTGCAACGTGGGCATCGTCGTCGTCTTCGGGCTCGCACAGCAGTAGTTCATTTGGCGTGCACGTGCCGCCGGGTCTGCGCCACTTTGAAGGCCGGTTCCAGAACCTGCGCGGTCAATCGCTCTTCTACTTCTCGCTCTACCCTCCGTCCAAGCGCGCTGCGTGGAGTGGTGCTGTATCTGCACGGTGCCGGAGATCACTGTCGACGATACATTCCGCTGTACGAGCGGTTGTGTGAAGAAGGTTTCGGAGTCATCACGTACGACCTTGTGAACCACGGAGCCAGCGACTGCGACGCACACAAAACACGGGGCCACGTTCGTAGCTTCAAGCAGCTCGTGGAGGACACGAACGCTTACATCACATTCGTCAAGAACACCATCTTCCCTCAGACCGGACTCTCGAACCAACCCATGGTCATCTCCGGCACATCGTTCGGGTCTCTTGTAGGACTTCACGTTGTGCTGTCCGGCCGACACAAGTTCTACGCCGCTTTTTGGGCCGGCGCCACCGTCGGCATGGAGATGTCGACGCTCTGGAAGGTGCAGGCTGTGTTCATTCAGCCACTCGCACTGGTGTTGCCTCGAGTGCGTCTTGTGCCTGGAGTCGACTACGAACTTCTGTGGCGAGACCCCGGCACCCTAGAAGACTTCAAGGCCGACTCATTGGCGACCAAGAGCGACATCACTGCGAGGACAATGCAGCAGACACTTCATGCAATGAACCGACTCACGCGAGACAAGAGCATTCAGCAGGCAGGAAGTGGTTTCTGTGCACTGAGCGTGCTCTTCATCGTTGGCTCGGAAGACCACATCGCCGATCAAGGTGTCACGAGAAAGTTCTACGACAAACTCGCCAACGCCGACAAGGAGTTCAAAGTCTTCGATGGAGTCTTCCACAGCGTCTTCGAAGACCCAGAGCGAGATGAGGTCTTCGCGTTCCTCTGTCGATGGCTGCAGGGCCGCTTCCCTGAACTGCATGCCGCTAAATCGTGATGTTGTCCATAGGAGGTGTAGATATCGAATCGTTCAATCTGCAGAGCTGTCCATGTATATAAGCAGTAGTTGATAGGATTCATTCACACCGCTCTAGGAAGTTCGCATCAAGATTACTGTAGTACTACGTGCGGCAACCGTAACCTATTGAAACGAAAGCTACCACCAATGCCCTCCGTGAAGTTGAGGGTGCATTGGAAACAAACCCTGAAGATCGTCGTGCTGAGATATGCGAGCTACTCCAGTGCCTCTGCGGTAATTGAGTTTTTGATACCCGACATTGGTGAATGGAGGGTTAAGTATTACAGTTGCTTCCGGCAATCTAATTCTGTCGAGCGCTGATGCTGCATGCTGCAAAAATGTTTTGGTTTGTGTTTGCTTGGAGACAACGTTCTCATGGACAGAGGACGCCGACCAAATGAGTTTAATGACACAAATTGTGCGTTCGTTATTTCCAGTATACTTTGGTTGCTGACGAAGACATGCATCATATGAAACGCTGGCAAAACTAGAATTAGCTGCACGCACTTGCCAACAATCACGAACAAGGAAACTCTGAATGACAGTGCTCGGTATTAATAGCGGAGATATCTCGTAGGCGTCAATTGCACAAGAATCGGGACAGCAAACAATAAAGCTGGGTACGAAGTAATAGTGACTTCACTGTTGTGTTTTGCCATTGCAAGTCTACCGCCGTCTCCGCAGTCCTTCTTGCAGCTTCGTAGCTAGAGTTCGTGCGTTCTGCATGAACAAAACACTATGTGCGGCAGCACGTTCGTTGGTGGGCCTCACTTCCTTAGCTTTTGCCATAAATTCCGTTAACGTTGGAGGTGGAGCGGAAGCACTCAGTTTGGTTGCGTTGGAGACGAAGGCAGCTCGAGTTAACTCGTCTTGCGAGTGTTTTTAGCCGCCTTCATGAATTTATGCCCAACTGCACCAAGTGTTCCGGTTGAAGTGCCAATATTCAGCAAATGCTGCTGAGCTGCGAATCGAAGTTTGGCCTCTCGCTTTTTAGCTCGAGCACGACGCCAAACCCGCAGTAAAATGGCTGTAGCAGTGGTGAGTCAATGCTAAGCCATCCGAAGTAGATCATATTCAACGACCGAGTGCTGCTTTGACCAGCGTTGTGCAGACGATGGATAGCACCAAGTGAAGCCCAACACGACGCCGCATATACGCTACACTTGATATACTTGATGTACCAGAGAGAACAACTATGCATGGCCAAAGTGAGCACCAAAAGAACTCCGTTGCCAATGAAGCCGAGTGATGCAAGTATCAATGGCTCAAATGGAAAGAAGGCCTGTGCCGTGGCGGCAACAGCCTTCACCAGCTGTGTCACAAGCAGTAGAACAGGAGCATACTTGATGTCCACCGTCTCGCGTTGGAATAAAACTTGACTCATACCATGCGCCAGCAAACCGATAGGCAGGAAGAAGGTTATACCCCAGAGTCCGAGCAGTGCATACCATTGGTGTGCAGGCGCCCAGCAAATAATACTCGGGTGAGCGATTAGAAATGGCGGCGACTGAGGAGCAGACATGCACTTCTTGACGGTTGAATTGTGCTGGTTGGAGCAATCAACACAGGCCAAGAAGGAAAAGAAGGCCGATATCGTTCCCATGTAGAAGAATCCGTTAACGAGTGCAGGTAGATCTTTTGTCAACACGCGATGTAGCAGGACGCTCGTGTCTCGGAATTTGTTTGCACATTTCAGCAGTAAAAACCATGAAATCAACAACAGCAGAATACCCAACGCCCGAAATTCTGAAGCTGACGAGACCCCAAACGTTGTGATACCCTGACGTCCAAGCCACTGGATGAAACCTGGTAACTCGTCTGTTTCATCCCAATCAACAGCGGGATCAAATGCTAGGGAATTGAGTTGTACAAGCTCCACAGCAATAGCGGCCCCCGCTAGTGTGTTTTGGTAGTAACGCGATAGCGGTCGGAGACGTAGTCGACTTTGCTCTAACAAAACGAAGCGGTCTGGAGACACATACACGAGTTACAAGTTAGAAAGCTCGAGCATATACAGTGTAGTATCACACAACTTGTAAACGTACTGCGTGCGATCAGAGCTATAGACACAACGGATAGTATGAAGATAGCGATGCCATAGCCGTACACGATTCGCGTCATAAAGGTGTTACGCTCTGAGGATGTAGTAGATGCCAGATCGTCACTAGATGCGTTCTGAAAGACCAGTTTTGGCAGCCACAGCGCCATTACGACACTCAAAAGTGTCCCGCCAAGTGCATATCGCCGCTCTTGCCACAGAAGAAGACCCAGCCTACCACTGGATGGCATCCATACTCGAAAAAGCTCTCCGAGCCCTTTCTTAGCGTGATACAAACGATAGTATTCGTCGCGTGCATGAAGATCGTCGAATGCCTGTGCCATGATAGGGTCCTTTAAATCAGCACGCAGTTCTTCTTGACGCCAAAACGCGATCATCAGCACTAGTCGTGCAGCGAGTGAAATCACGATGCGCAGAGCCCAATCTGCAGCGTTGCGTTGCCGTTCAGTCCGATACTGCGCAAGTCGTTGTGATTGTGTTAACCAACTCCATAGCCGCCACGGATTGTGTCTCCCAGCTAGGGATTCGTTCTTCTTACGAAGAAGTCTCATTGCGGCGGCGTCGGAAAGAGGGTCACGATTTAATATGCCATCACAAAGGTTTAGTGCAGATTGAGAAATAACCACTTTCGCAGCTGATATTGATACTCCAGCAGCTTGTACGGACAACAAAGGCTCTTCCTGTTTTCCTTGATCAGCAACAATTCGGTTTTCTTGCGATCCAAGGAAGAGCCTGGAACGAGAAACATCGTTACGGCTCTTAAAATTTTCTGTCAGTATCTCTGCGCCAACTTTTAACCTACTCGTCGATTCACTCAAAAGTGTTGGTTTCTGTGGCGAGGTTTGACGATAATCTTCTAGCAAACGTTGACGTCTGACATGGTCGCCCATCACAAAACGCTGTACTTGTTGATATAAGTGAAACAGCCTTATACGCTGAATAGGACGCACCATCAAGCGCCACAGACTCATTTCCATTTTATCGTGAACCACCATGGGTAGATTTGTGAAGGCCATCTCATCCTCGAAAGTCAATGCTTCAAGTTGACCAAGAACGTCAGGCATCGTTTTTGCTACGTCGAGATTGTGAAAATGTTCGGCCAACTCAAACACGGAAAGTCTATCCACAGATTCTTCGCTAATACCGAGCGCCGCACTTAGCACTTCCGTTATAGTATTCTTGTCCGCTGCAAGTTGTAAAAGCTGTTTTGTTCGCTTTGCACTCAGCGATTCCCAGCCAAAATGATCCAATGCCAATTCGAGCGAGCTGAAAGGAAGAGGGGATATCAACTTGTCATAGTTCAAAGATCCCGGGAAGCTGGGTCTCGCACGCTGCCATTTTGAGATTGATCAGTATTTCCAGAATTTGTGTCGAAGCGTAAGCTCTGATGAGCTGATGGACTGTCGAATCGCTTTGATTTTGCATTCTGCTGTTTCATCCCAAACCTAAATACAATCAGAAACACTGCTCGCAATATTTTCTTGGGACGACGGAGAGCCTGGAAAATCCCAATTAGTTTCTCCTTGATCTTTTGAGAAGACTGGGCAATTCCTTCGAGGTCGCCATAGCTTTATCCAGTGAAGTAGCCCCCATCATCCGTCGCCACATGTAGGTCATAGCGATGAGTGCTCTTGAAAGATTTTGCATTCCTTCGGGTGTCTCTAAAAGGATACCCAACGAGGCGGCTATCTGGGAGTCTAAACGTCTTAGACGCTCTCGAACTCTTTTCGTTTGATCAACGACACCCGTTCCACTTGCTGCAACTACTCTCAACTCGTTTCGATTTGTGGCCCGCTTTAGCAAGCGGTGAAGGTTATCCAGGAAAAGCAACAGCGCTTGCTGTCGTGAATGGGTACCAGCGCGCTCCACTTTTCGCAGAAACACCGGCAAGTCTACAATAAGAGAGCGAAATTGGCGCGCGATCTCTGTGTAGTAAGACGCATCAAGCTCATGCAGTCCTGAGCAAAGAAGACCGGCAAGCTCTTCAAGTAGTAGCAACCATTCCAAGAAAGTTGTCTGTTCGGTGCTACTCAAATTGGTAATATCACTCACTCGTTTTTGATGCTGTGCAAAGTACTCGTTTGTTTTAATCTTACCACGTTTCTTCTGGTGCTGTAGTCTCTTCACCGTGTCCACGTAAAAGTCAAGAGCGATACTTGTCATCGCGTGAAAAGACACGAGAATTCTAGCGTTCCGAGTAGCGATTCTGATTGCTGTGGTCATCGCTTTTTCTGTTTAATGTAAGAACGGACAGTAACGCAGTGTGATCATTCGCGAACAACAACAGCTCACGGAGTTCCGACTCCAGGTTCGAGTCTTCAGCTAGCAAATGCTTCTTTGAAGACATGCTACCTGTAGGATGTTCATCACTGTTACGAGGTAGAAATGATTGTCGACGGCCATGCCCTCCAATTTCATCGAGATGCCATTGTGGTTTATCGATTGGCAAGAGGTGCTCTCGATCAAAACGCTGGAATGCACCACTACACTGGGGTGGAATTACGCCGGTACGAACACCAGCTCTAATACTGGAGTAGTAGGTCAGCCGAAGAGCGTTTAGTTCACTCTGAAAGTCGTACCGTGTTAAATCAAGGCACCTTCTCAAACCCAGCAAACACTGCTCTTCATAAGACTTCCCAGATAGTATCTTGGTATCGAGTTGGTGTTTTAGGCTGCCATGATTTGAACGAGAAGACCGTGCGTTCAGCAGCTTCAGGAGAGTTTGCTCAAATGTCCCGCGACCTGGTAATTTTTCCACGAGAGAAGCCAAGATGCATGCTGCTAAGCGGTCAAAGCTGTCAAAGGTTACTTGGCCATCGATGTTACTCTTTTCATTGCTTGATGAACGACCCAAAAATCAGAAGAGTTTCCAGGATGGTTAGCCTATCTTCTTGAGTACTCGGATCTGTAGATAATCTTGAAAACCACTGTGCCTCATGCGTATCCGCATCAACAGCAACAAACTTTGATAGGCCGTCATTAAAAATCCACAGGCAAGTATGAGATTTTCTGCCGCCTCAGTGAATAACCATTCGTGACGCGCAAACACTTCGAAAGACACACGCGAAAACATCTCAAGCCTATCCGTGCCGTTCGTCATTCCACTGCGACTTGTAATCGGGCAACGGGCTAATCTCATAGTTACCAAAGATGCAAAAGAAAGCAAGTTACTGTGTAGTTGTTCGGATTGTCCCGCACATTGCTCAATTCCAGCATCAAATACCGAACGAAGTAGAGCCTGCGCGTTTTGCGTTAGGAATGTTTGGCAATGCTCAACATTACTCCGAACTGCAATTGCTACTAACGATAAGAAAGTAGCGTTCGGATCTTGTTCTGAATTAAACTGTGAGCACAGGTAGAGCAGTACATCAGTGCAGTCGAGAAATATCATGTTCAAACAGTTTGCTGTCAGATCAGGAACGTCCACGGACGCGATCATCCCAATGATTGTCTCCAAAAAGTTTAACGAAGTTGGTTTAGAAGCAATTCGCATTGTTCCTCCAGCTTCGTTGCCCGGGACGTTTCTGCTAATAAATTCCTCGACACATGAAAGTCGACGAAGACCTTGGATAAGGCGCAACAGCGGAAAAATACTTTTCTTGAAAAAGGTTATTGTGGGGTTCCTTGGAAACCACGTCGTCAGGGCCTCCATGCATGCAATGTCCATTCTTTTATCCCGAGAGAAGTTCACTGACGTACCAAGTACGATTAGGATTTGTGAAGGAAAGTCGATGACTGGATCACAAAACAGATCAAAGTTCTTGCAAAACTCAGCTACGATCCCGGATAAGGCATTGAATAATTTGGCATTCAATGCTCCATATTCGTGGCGAAGCAATCGAGGAAGAATTCCAAGAGGTAGGGTTTTGAGGTTCGTTATTGGTTCCTCCTGACACCGTATCGTCAGGGTATCATTATGGTTTTGGGTCGAACGTGGGCCAACCAGGGGAAGCTCGATGAAATGTGTGCTCTCCGTATGTTCCGACATGTTACAGACTACCATGCTGCAACGAATGGCATTCACAGCCTGATCGATCAGCAATTCGTATTCAATGATATCATTGACATTGTGAAGCGTGCCAGAATATTGAAACGCTCTAATTCGTTTCCCACTCTTTTCAAGTAGTTCAAAGTTCAACAGAACTGACGTAGGCCAAGCCGATGAGGTCAGTCTCGGTGAGCCTTTGCTGTCTTTGATCAGCTGAATGTTGAAACGCATTAAGCGGGTTTTGTTTAGGAGGCGTGTATGCGGGGTTGTCGTTAAACACAACTGTTTTTGCCGCTGGCGGATGCCCAATAAAGAGAAAATGCGCGAGCTGCTGCTGCATGTTGGGAGCAAATCCAAACACACTACTTCCTGCAACAAAACTGCTTTTACTCGGTGTAGCCAATCGTTGAATAATTGCTGTTGCTAAAAGATTCAGCATGTCATTTTTAAGCCAGGTTCCTAGCCGAGACAGAAGTGACGAGTCACTAATCAGCAACGTTTTGATCGGATGATGCAAAGCAAGAGCTTCCATCAACTGTGTGGCAGCACACTGCTCTATGTTGGAGGATGAACGCTCGATCATCATCATCAAAATTACCATCTGTCTTGGATTAGTAAATACTTCCACGGACGACGTGTGTGGTAGATTCAACGAACACAACAATTGCACTAATTCCAGGGAGCGGCTACGTATTATCCCGTTTGCAACGATACAAGTGTCGGCTTCAGTGCTGCCAATGACGTCGACAGAGCTCTCGAGTTTGTTAGACCGACGCTGACACAGCGTTAGCAATGACTGTAAAAGTAGCGAGTGCTCCCGTTCTTCTTCATTGCTGTTGTCATTCTTGTATATTTCCGAATGGAAATTTGACACACAATAAAGCAGCAATTCGAGTACACTTATCACCAAAGTTTCATGCAAGTCGTGGAATTTTGGATCTTGCAACACCGTCCTTGAAGAGAGGTCATCTTCAGCTGTTTCAAAAGGTAACACGAGCTGCGTGCCGCCAAGTAAGGACAAATTCATCGAATAAAATCGTATCCAGCGCGCCAAAAGCACGAAACAGGACGGAAACAAATTTAGAGGTGACATGCTAAAAGCTTTTGAAAGAGTAGCGAGGCGAAAAAGTCAAGCTTTCTGTAGACACCATTTTCACATTTGTATCGCGATATGTCTGCAGTGGTATCCTCTTCATGATTTACTCCCCAAGAGCAACGAGTTACGGTGATTAGTGTGATTGCTGCACCGCTTGAAATCTCCCATTGTGAGATAGCAAGGCATACAAAAAGTTTGTGTATCAAATCTGTTTCTGCTTTCAGTGATTCAGCAAAAGGTTGGTTGGCAGCACAAAGGTGCACAAGTTGCAGTGCCAGTATTGTGGCTTTCGCGTGGAGGTCTGAGGACTGATGATACGGGAGAAACTCGGCAGGATCACAGGTGGTAAGTTGAATTGGTCGGAGATTCGAGAGATTCATCGAACTAGTACATTGCTCCAAGACTTCAACAAGTGCATCGATCATAGGCCAGCAGTCGGCTACATTTCGAGCATAGATGAGAGCTGCAATGTTGTTTGAAGACCCAAATAATTTGAGTATCAACGATAATATGTGTACAAGATCACCGATATCACCTTGACATAGTAACATCATCTCGGATATCGCACACATCCGTTCGCTACCTTTCGCTAGATCAATAATGCCCGTTTCCACCAGACATAACGCCTTCCAAATAACAGAGAGTGTTTCGTCGTTCATCGCCAGGACATAAAGAACTTCTACAGCATACCATTTTGCTTCACTTGGGTTTGACATGACAGCAATTGTTTTAACGCAGAGTTCAACGAGGACCTCCATCGTTAACGGTTCTTGATGTTGAAGAAAAAGCTCATGATCACTGGTGGTAGTCACTTGAAACACAGAAGAAAGCAGGCAAAGAAGTTTTGTTGTCGCAAGTTGCTCCACGTTTGATAGGAAATGCTCAAGTCGGATGAACTGTTCCAAGAAGCCCTTGTCCATAATGCTTAATGCATCATCCCGACAACGACATAACTCGTCCAGAATGGAGCACCACAAAGCACGACCCTCACCACTCACAGTCGCTGCTGAGCGCATTTCCCACCATAGTATATCGATCAAGTCCAGTCCTAAAGTATCGGTAACGAAACTGAGAAACTCTTGGCTGGCTGGACCTTGCAGTAGCTGGAGCATCAACTGTGAAATAGTGTGGTGGATGTCTCTATTGGGAATACTGGCAAATTTTCGCGTAAGTGATCGCCAATAATGGCACGAATTGAGTATTTTCTTGGCTGACTCGGACTGAGCGTTCGAATCCAAATAATAAAAGACCAACAGACTAAGAAGCCGTATCACTTCTTCATCTTTTGAATTGTAAAGGCGGCTCAAATTGATACTCATCCACATTGACAGACATGCTGAAGCTTCCTGATTTACTGGCAGTAAATCCGTTCCAACGAAGTATGAAATCTTATATAGACTCGCTAAAAGCAGCAATTCCAAAGGTAATGCCATCGGTATCATGTTGTTTTGTTCGTGCAAGAATTCATAGTTTAACAGTATTAGCGCGGGGCTATTATTTGCTTTCAAGGTACTTATCAGTCGTGTTAAACTCACTTGAAACTTCATCACCATTTCCTTTGAAAGCATGCTGAAGTCACAATGATCAAGAGCACTCCACAGTGCTCTCGCAATAGTCTCCAGTTTTGATTTGTCCTCATGATCCTTGATCTCCTCGAGAATACAGAGTAAGCTCTGCAAAATGTGTTCTCTGCTGTGCAGAGAGGAAGCAAACTCGGTACAAGCTCCAACAGAGGTAGATGATGGTCACACTTCAGCTGAGCAATTTCGTCAAGCTTGATCAAAAGACGCTGCGACAACAGTGCATTTTCTGCTGAGCATGCCCTCGTTTAAGGAGAACTTTTAAAAGTTGCGTTTGATGTTTACTCCAGGGATAGTCCCTCACAAGTTCGAAGACGATATCTGGGCTTGTGTTGACACACTCGCCAAACGTGTCTGAAGCGCACGCGGATGCTATTACTTCCATCGCTAATCGTGATGTTGTAGTAACCTCATTGTCGGAGTTGCTGGAGTGCGCCAAGTCAATCAAACGTAGTACAACAAGCCTCCTTGACGTTCCCAGTCACGCAAAACGAACTCGAGTGGCTCGATTCCGGAGACCCGCACCATTTCCAGAGCGTAGATAAGCGTATCTGGAAATAAAGTAATCTGTGGATGGAGCAAGACTGTGGATGCCATCTCCCATATCTCCTCAAATATATGCGCGCCAGTACTCAATTTCGAGTTCCCTTGGATTCGGGCAATAAAGAACATTGTTCGCGGTATATCCGACCCAAGTAATGCACTGTGTCGTCCCGCTGCCTCTCGAAGCTTTCCAAAAACAACAATATTATTGGGTCTTGCAGCATACGCAGCATTACAAAACGAGAACTCAATTAACAAGTTGTAAACTCGTAGGCAAAGTTGCGATGTGTTCGATAACACTTCTTTGTTGTCGTCAGCACTTAAAATCGCAAGTAAGATTCCCATCAAATCTTTATTTTCCTGCTCACGTAGAGTTACGACTTCTGCGCTTGCACAAACGTTTCGGTTTACGTACGCAAACAATGATTGTACGATTGCAAGATGAAATGTGTACGTTTGGGGTTTCGAGAGAAGATGGATGCAGTGGCGCAAGTAACCCTCACGACGCGCTATCAAACGGTATGCACGAACCTCCTTGGGAACTTCAAAGTCAACATTTGCAGTGCAACTAAGTAAAACTGTAATCAGCTGAATGGCATCCACTTGGGCCTTCGCGAATACCTCACTATTTCCACTTACCCGCAAAATTCTTATTGAATCCACAAAAGGGTTCGTTGTAGCAGAGGATGAAAGAATGCGGCATCAAATAGTATCATGCGAATTTCTCGTATTGTGAACAGGTGCATGACCAATCTGCGAGTCTGGTGGATGATATGAAATCGTAATTCGATGGGAGAGTTTTCTTGGCCATCAGCACAATTTCGTGAAGACAAGAAATCATCAGAAAGATTTAAGCAAACCGAAGTTAGTGTATCTCTGGATATTCTCATCGAATCGAGGGCCAGCATCATCAACACTGATTTTACAACTTCTATGAGGCGTGACGAAATTTCTGGATTTAAAGGAAGCAACGCTTGCCCAACGGACAGCTCGGCCACCAAACCAATCGCATTGCATTTTGTACGCATCGAAGACGATGGTGATTTCAAAATATCGTCGGTCAGAGGTAACACATCGTAATACTCGATCATTTTGCTATCCTTGCCGACTGAGTATGAGTTCACTTTTACAAGTAGCCACATGAAACGCATAGCATAACACTCAAATGTGTCGTTTTGCGCTTGGATGTCGTAGCATGCCTTCAAAAGCGCCTGAACATCAAAGTGTTGAAGAAAATCTTGAACTTTTTCCATACGATGCTGAATTTTTTCGTCCATCCCATTGTTCCGCAACGGAGCATAGAAATTTTACCCAAGTTGTAGCTCGTTCGACATCAAAGCTGCTGCCATCCTGAAATTCTGCGAAAATGTACGTGATGACCTTTCCAAAGCTGGGGTGAAGACTGAGAAGCTTGGAGAATTCTTCATGTGTACCCAACGTTGTTGCTAATATCACTGATGTGCCTTGCATTTCGGTGGCAGTTTCTAATAAACGGAGTCGTTTTTGGCTACGGTTCAGAGTCAAAGCGACAACATCAGGGGCTTTGCTTGCATCAAATATAATCCAGTGGTATATCCAGGTAATAAACTGGTTGTTCGAATCCGATTTGCAAACGCCCGTCGTCCAGAGTGCATCACAGAACTTGTGAGAGGATAACAAAGTGCTCAATAGGCCTGCGTACTCTTTCAGCAGGTACAATAGTTGCATATTATTGACTTCAGCCGAAAACTGAGTTGAAATCCGCTCGTATCCAACTATTAGAATCGAAATGTGTGCCTCACTAATCACATCGACGTACATTTCGCGTTTTGATCCCAACGTGTGCCACATTGACCGCACCACAGATTGTAAAGCCGAAGTTGTTGACTGAGACAACGTTTGCGTTGTTGTCGTAAACGAATGAACAATTTGGAGTGCGACTGCTACGAGACCACCCGCGTTGAAGCGTTCAATTTGATCCGGCACGGATGTTATTGCGTCAATGCATAAAAATGTCGTTTCGACCAGTAAAGGATCAGCGAAGCCATTCGTTTGCAAATATTCATCCAATTTCGTCAGTAACTTGGCGACAACATCGATCAGAAATGTTTCCCTTTGCTCTCCTTTGCTTTCAATAACTGTCGTTGCAATGAGGTTGCAGTTAAAAGGTGTGTCACTGCATATAGTTCCAATACATCGAAGGATCATCAAGTTCTGCGTGAATAAAAACAAGGATATGTCAGTATACTGTTGAAAGTAGTGAAGGAGCTATAATATCACACTTCGAACGTACTATGTGCCCTTCAGGGAACGTTTGAAGTTTTGTCAGAAGTGTTGAAAAATGCCGAAGCGGTTTCCAATCGCGGATCGAAACTCAGAATCCAAAGGCTCACTGATGCCGCTCGTACATACCAGATGGATAAAGCTACAGTAGACCTCTAGATCATCACTGTTCCCTGTATCAAACGTATGCAACACTCCTGCTGAAACTAATTGTAGTACACCATCAAACGTTTGCGATGAGTTGATCACACTCTCCCATATCCTTTCGCGAAGCACTTCATCCAAGCAAAACGCATTAAACAGTCGGAGTAAGCTTACAATACATCCACACCGTGCTATGACCAGAATTTGAGCCACCTCCAAGTCCAATCCCATAGAATGACCACAACGAGTAAGATAATCCAATCGATGAGGAATAGATCTACTAAGGTGGTCTCCTACCACGTCAGTAACTTCGTGTTGGCCCGAGCGCAGCAAGTCCAGACAACTGCGCAAATACGAAGTTGTCCACATTTTTTCCAAGTCAATCCAAAATGCAGGAAAATACCGAGCGACCTGAGATTGAATCAGGAAAAATGATTTTAGGATTTCAGGGCGACTTAACCACAATCGGAGCTTGAATCGGCTTACAAACCCAGCCACCAGCATGACTGGCGTTAAAGTGTGACTTTTAATTTTTTCAGATTGCTGATCATTCTGTATCGCTGAGGCTTTCATCCAAAACTGTTTTGTGTAGGCCTCATTTACTGTCATTGCGACAACAACAGTCAGAGCGTTGAGTACAACATCAGCAGGTAGGGCTGCTAGCGCAATATCCATGATGATTCGTATCGCCCAACTATCTTGAAGGAGAGTATCAATAAATACGTCAGAACTCACTAAATGCACAAGCAGACACGATGCTGAGCTTTGAAGTCGATGTCTAGCTGGCATACGCATTGAAAAATCATCTTGGAGGGCCATCAACTGTGAGATTCTTTGAGCATCACCACGGCAATAGGCACTGCGAAGCCGCTTTTCCACCAAATTGAAGGAGAGGTCCGGTAGTTCGGCCTCCAAAATGTCCCTCGATACGATTATTCCAAGTAATCCACACTTTTTCACCACAGTATAGTTGTCCTTCGATTGTGAATCGCTTTCCAGCCACGAAGGTAGCCCTAGTAATCCTCCTCTTGATGCAGACCCTTGAATTACAATTTGATTTTGTACATGCATCTCAAACTCTACGGCTTCGTCGAAAAGGATAAGGAGCGGAAGTGTTTGCTTCGTCGAAGCTGTATCAATTATAATTTCAACAGGATCCCCCATGCGAAATGCCAGGTTTGCGAGATGGTCTCTATGAATCCCCTCAAAAGGGGACTTTCCTGCAATAACGATAACAAATCCGACAGCTGTTGTTTTTGCATTTGCTCAAACAAAACTCGCTCGGAAATTCGCTTTGTATAGGCCACTCGACGAATAATCTCTGCGCGGTTCTCAATGAGAAGTCTACCTAGCCTCGTGATAAGACCATTTCGCGCTTGTACAGACCCCCGATACATATGTGTATCGTTATTATAAGTCTTGAGTAAATTACCCAGTCGCATCGCGATACGCCTTCGGGTGGATGCCGTTGTAACGTTAAAATATGTATCTTTGGTTATCGAATACATTGCCAATTTATGTTTTTCGTTGTGCATCACCTCATCAAACCGGTTTTGAATTTGCTCCATACTGCACGTGAAGTTCGCGTATCCACTGGCGTTTGACTCGAGCATCCACTCAGGAATAGCGCTAAACCGGTTATCATTTATCAGTAGTGCCCAAGCATTTTCAATCGGTTGAGTACACAAGCAAAATCCTAAAGACAGCTTCACTAGTTCAGTGATACTCAAGTCGGTGAAAAACGGAACATACCAGACATGCGCAAGCACCATCAATCGGTCTTGTGTAAAGGTGGAGACACCTGTCGCCTGGTTAGTATTTCTCCAATGTAGATAACAACATCGGCGTTTACGGTTCCATGAGTGTGGACGAAATTATCTATGCGAGAGAGCATCGCAAAGAGCTGTGGCCGTTGCGTCAAATTTTGCACAAGTTTGATTGCATCCATCTGTATTTGATGTGCAGGAGTGTAAATGAGGTCCACGATACATCGTAGATAGCGCGGATCTAGTTCAAAAATACGATAGTATCGGTCTTGGTCTTGCTCTACAAGCTGATCCACCAAGTAAAGTAAATTGGACAGAAACGTCCTGACCAGTATATGTGTCATTTGGAGGGCTGGTACCCTCGAAGCCAGTAACACCATATCCAGAAGCTCGGTATACCCTTGACATTGAGCATACCAATGAACAACTTGTGGGGAACCGGATGAAAGGAGCCTAAGCAGATCGATACCAAAGATTGTAGCCAAGTTGGCCTCGGGAGCGTGGACTAACATTGTTTTCTTTGTCGCTACGGTGGATGGACACGAGAGCTTCACCGGGAGCTGACGCAATCGAACTCGGCTCCAAAACTGGCAAAAGGGATTCGTTGGTGCGAGCTCGTGGCCACTACTGTGAGTTAGATTAAACCATTGTCCCATCGACTCGACATTTTCTGGGTATTGATGGCATACAAGGAACAAAAGCTTATATTCCATGCCCAGCGTTGCAGCAGAATCTAGTCCGTATCCAACAACAATCTCGACGATAGTTTTTACGTCGATTACACTCAGTAATCCACCTTCAATTTCTCCGACGGCAATTAAAAATTCCAGAAAGCATTGGCGTCGGTCAAAGGCAGACGCAGAAAATCTAGTATGACGTTCACGTTTCCAGCTCGCAAGAATGTGTGGGATGTTTTCTTTGAGGACTTGAATGATTTCTTTTACAGGCACTTGACTAGCCACGCACAGATCCCAAAGCTTTCGGAGAAATAGCCACATGTGGGCAGAACCACGAAAACTGTAGTCGTCGGGCTCACGTGTGGATCGATCAGATTCACTGGAAGCATATTGCAGATATCGTTCCCTTGGGCGTTGTACCGGTAGATTATCATATTCGAACAGTTCAATGACGTCTGTAGCGCCGTCAGTCAACCGTGTCCTTGTAGGCGCGTTCATCTCAACAGCAGTCTTACAGGAAGTGACCCGAAGGTGGAGAGATATCATAGCAAGCAATAGCTCGTAGACGGAGGGTTCGTGAAGTTGTTGACACGTATACACCAATTCATCGTGTAATAGCTGCAATACATCTCCTCGGGTTGCTCCGAAGACCGACTTTCGGAGTTTTTGTAGCATTGGTCCGATCCAGTTATGCAAATAAGCAGTCAAACGTTTGGACGATGGCTGAATTTGATCTTCGACATTTTTGTAGGGCTCATGGCGCGCGTGTAACGCCACACTACAGATCGAAGTCGCGGATTATCGCGCGTATTAACTCGATAATACAGGAGATGCGCAAGTACACCTGCTCCAATCAACCCGACAGCGAAATCACTGCTACATGCGACGGTAGCATTTGAGAATGACAGAAGGCTGACCAATGTTGCTAATGTTCCCTCATCGGCACTTCTTCCCTGCAGTCCAGGGGTCAGTAGAGCTCGGTTCCGCCAAAGAACCATTTTGTTGGCCAGCACAATTTTGTCGTGCTCTTTGTGCGCATCGTCCACCTCATCGGGGTGTACCGTCAGCGTTGCCATTTTTCCTGAAAAAGGGCGTCTCGGACGACTGAAGGGTGTTCAGCTAGCCGTGCTAATGTGAACGATGATACTCGACGGAGATCCGGTGTGAGCGATGGGTCTCTGTTGTACAAACCCATACAAACGTTTCATTAGTGACTAAAACTTAGCTTTGCTAAACTAATGCTACGTACCCAGGTGAGGTAAAGGAAAAAGAAGAGATACAAAATGTTGATCAGCCACAAGTCGTTGAGCAACCTCTGTTTGTGAACAAGCCATGAAAGAGCAACGCGTAGTTAGATGTTAGTAATAGCACAGCACCTAGTTCTTGATCCATGAGTCTAACCTTTTGCAGCACTCAAACGACCCAGCAGTAGGATTGGGAGTACTATGTCAGTCTCACATGCACTCGACTTGTCACTTACATCTGAATTCTGGCTGATAAAGTCAGGAAGCATAGCGGGTTTAACCAGAAACGGAATCCATGACCATTCCATTTTAGTAGCGCCACGTAACATTTGCACTCGGCTCTGGTAATTGGCGGCTAGAACTTCGAGCACCTCGATGCATAATTTCAAGGTGGTTGTTGCTACCGCTCCTGTCGTTGAAAGGAAATACGCGAGGTCATATGTTGCGCACGAAATGCGATGAGCTGCAACGAGTCGAAGAATTAGGTGCCCACATCGAGCCTGCCAAGTTTTAAACACAAAAGATAGTCACAATAACCAACCATTCCCTATATTGTAATTCAACCTTACCTTTGCGATGATGTCGCACGGGTCACAACTACAGCATCCATCATCACACAGACAACCATATCTCTCCTCTAAATTATACTCGGGGCCTTTCAGCAGCAAAACGAGCAATCTCAAAAACTACAAGCATAATGTCAGCACAACTTCACAACTACCACCACGTACACCAACCAGTAACAACGCACCTGCTCATAAACATCCTCTGTGAAGTGAGAAATGTACACAACTTTAGCGGTCGTCATTTTCAGCAGAAAACTGGCCGACGATTCAGATGGAATTGCAAGGGTTTCCTTTTTCTCCTCGTCTCCTTTTGAAATGAGAATGGGTGCATTTTGCAGATGTCCCGAATCCTTGGTTGTGTCGTAATCTTGCGAGTACTCCGAAAACCCATCTAATACACTAGCAATTTTAGGGATACAACCCGATGTGAACCCACTCAAGTAGTGTCGGATACCGCTGTGTTTGCTCGCAACAGATAAAAGCATACCAGCGATGTTCCGCAACTCACTCAGCGTCAATTGCTGTGACAGCAAGTCAGTAATTGCATCCAACCGGCTTTTCTTCGATAGATAAGCCCCTCGGTCGTCTTGAGTTACAATCTGATGCAAGCAGTTGAACAACTAAAGCCAAGTACGATGATTAGAACATCAAACCCATGTATAACTTAACTACCCATACCGTTGGGCGGGCAAATGTGTCCGTGCTGTGCGACTTCAACGCTAGGCAAATACCATGCACGAGTTGATCACCATCTGTGTGAAACACTAGATCCAACGTCAGAATTAAACGAACGAGCAGTTGAAGTACACCACCTGCAGATGGGTCATGCTCGAGCTCTTTCGAGAGTGAACTAAAAAGCTCTAATAGAATGCCTTGATTGTCTGGAGCAGCAAATGCATCGGCAACTCCATCGAGGAAACTTTGATCATCAAGACGAAATATAGCCTCCACTAAAAACACAATAACCTGTCGCGGAGAACAACCAGACTCATTAATAGCATGTCACCTTTAAAACACTTCGTAACTTAACGCACCTTTCGCTTTACGTGAAAGTGAGGACTACGCAGACACAATACAATTTTTTCTCGGAATGGAAAGGTCTTTGCCTGCAGTACCGTTAGACATTTTTGATCCGCTAGAGCTAGCTTCATACATGAAAACGCAGCATCCTGGATATGTGGATACTTGTCATCAAATAAGTACGAAATCACTTTATCTTGAACGTCAGAATCAAACAGCTTTTCACACTTAGTCGGATGCACTTGAAGGTGAGAACTGCAGCACCAAATTGCGTGGAGCACAATTTGCTTGTTTGGGTGGTTGAGGAGCGGAATAATTGTTATCTTCGTTCTTGCAGCTTCATCCAGAATAGACTCAGCATTTGCTCGTTGCATGATCTCGAGCGATTTAGTTGCGGTACGGCATAATTGCAACAACTCACGATCTTTTGGTGTTTGATCGGGTTTGAGTAAAACAGCGTCGTTCCAAACACCTCGCCTGTCCGATCGTCTACTTCTTTCGCAGGAAGAGGTCCAACAATATGTCTGGTTACGGTCGAACGCAGTATGGAATCGATCAACTTTAACACAAATGAATATCCGTAGTTGGCAATGAAGATGTCGGCAGCAGTAGGATTAGCGATCATGGAGGCGAGTGTGCCGGAATCGCTTTCGGCAGATCGTCCGGATGCTATCTTTGATACCAAGTTTTCAATCATCACAGCAAAGCCGGTCTTTTTCGAAAGATAGCTGCCTTTTGCATCGTCCACTTCAAACGAAAGCAAAAATATGTTTGTTTTCTCGTAAGCGTCGGCAAGACCCCATAATATCCCAGACGCCAGATCCTGCAAGCAAGAGAACGTTAGTTCGTTGTCTATCTTTCCAGCCCAACTAATATATGCACCTGATGCACTCGGTCCATCGAAAGTAGAAGAAGCTTTCGGAGGAAAGAGGCTTCGGTCAGCTCTAAATATCCCCACTTTGCTAACTCTGAGCGTGTTGCCCATATGATATTCCTCAGTGAAAGTAAGTACAACGTAATATTATGCGAGGCCGTTTGTGCTCGCTCTCGGATAAATGGCTAGTAAACCACATCAACACGTGAAGGGTTAGAATTGGTTAGCGATCAGCTACTAGTTGGCAGAAAGCTTACCACCAAAAGCGCTATAATCTGTCGTATCTCGTCACTATGCCCGATGGACACCACATTTGTTGTCATCGAGGAAAATACAGCAAGTAATTTGAAGTTAGCTGCTAGTTTCTCAGCCCCCACTCGACTCGAATCGCTCCACTCATTTCCTTCCCAGATAACATGAATAAGCGACTGTTCCATTTCGTCCAATTCTTCTTGCTCGAGCTCTGTTTGATGGATACGGCTTTGCTTTTCACTGTTAAAGACACTGTACTGGAGTAGAATCAAGTACAACTCGTGCTCATTTGCGGAAAAATGAATTGCATCTGGGTTTTCAGTATCGCCACCGCGCTTAGGCGAAAGCATCAGTCGAGTACCAGATCCTAATACAGTGGTAAGAAAGTTGCAAAGTCGTTTTAAACGATACTCTTCGACTATGCGCCGTGACGACAAACCTTGAAACAACAGTACAACGAGCGCTCGAATCGCAAGAATAGACACAACAGTACTTTCGTGTTCTATGAGTGTCAGCAAAACTTCATCCAGTTCCAGTTGCGCTAACTCTTCTGCAATTTCAGGACTCGTGAGCATCCAACCGAGGCTTATGATTGCTGGAATTTGGCAAAATGGCTGGAGAACCGAGTTCCAAGTCAGAGAGCAGAAAGAAACCAGAGTTTGGAGCAAGGATTTTGTTCGTGAGCGCGCTACAGGAGATAACTGGCCAGATCCACCAACAAAATTCACGTGTTCTTCGTGGAGCAAAGACGGCATGCTAGTAGGCACGCAGCTGGGGAGCTCGGAATAATCGGATTTTAATATCACGCCGACCATGATATCGTTCATGTTTGAATGAGAAGGGCCTTCACATATACTCTCAATTATCCGATAAAATTCAGCGAGAAAAGGCTCCATCGAGATAGACCAGACTTTTTGTCCACAGCCAACCGAAACGTAAGGCTTAGAACCCGTAAGGCTCCAGTGTGCAAGGAAGTACAATTTTGCTGTTTTAAGAGCATGAGAAGACGAGGCGTCAAAGACGATAGAATCCGTAGATACTGATGTGAACTTGTCATCCTTTCAATAAAATCACACAAGCTCTTTAAAATGAGCGACTGTAACTCGGCCAATTTCGGTACGTTTTGTCGCCATTCCACGCTCCAAGACAAAAGGATACACAAGCTTCTGGTCCCCTCATCTCCTCTTGAGCCCACGTCACTCCAACTTCAGTAAGCATTAGCCGCACAAAAATCTCCATGACACCAACACACGCGCCAATATCATCCTCTGAACGTACTTGGCAACCGCACGTACATATTTCTACGGCTGGTTCCCCAAAGACACTGGATGCGAAAAAGTGTTTATGAATTTGCTCGAGTAAAAATACCGAGAACGTCGGTGTTGCCGTATTTGTTGTCCAGGCTCTTCTTTCGACATAATATTCGAGCCACTCACGCCAGTGAACAAGCAACCCGCTTCTTAAGCTGAATTCATGAGCTTGAAGCAATTTCACAATTCCGCACTCTATGGATTCCTTGCGAGCAGGCGAGCCGTGAAATGTTTCGGCAGCAGAAACAAGAAATTCGAGGCCGCCTTGAATCGAGAACTCTTTCTACAAAACAGGAGCAATTTAAATTAAAAAATACGAAAGTAGTGATACCTTCCGACGTACATACCTGGATTTCTGTCATTGGAAGAGCAGAAAATTGATCTCTTAGTGTCGAAACTGGTTGAGGAACATTTGAGCATATCGATAGTAATGCATTAATTGCCCCGTCCCCAACATCAGAACACTTTTCCGCCAAACTGAGCATGATCTGGATATTTTTCTTCGAAATGCTTTCTAGCGATCGAGGGATTATTGCCATGGTCCGCTTCATCGCATGTAAAATTCCTTCAGTTGGACACATTCGGCTTCCCTCCTGATATATATTTTCAAAAAATGGTAGACCAAACATGATCGTCCGCCACTGACCCCCTTCATCTTGCAAGCAAGAATGCAAAAACTTAGACCATCTGAATTACAGAAAGCAACTGCTTCCTCCTCGAGTGCAGAGCCGAGAAATCTATCCACTTCTTTGATGACACTTGGTAACCTCCACCTCTCCATAATTCCATCATCATTATCACGCCTTCGACCATTGTAGGCTTCTGCGTGCACCCGAAAGACCACCCGAGTAATTTGGGTAGCTGGTGCGTAACAATACCCGAATGAAACAGAAGTCGCTTCTGGATACTCCCTCAGAACAGTGCTTAGTGAAAGTAGTGAGCTCATATGAGGCAGCAAATCGGTGTGTACAATGTTGATGCCGACTCCGATGGAAACATCCAAAGGAACATTTAGCGTGTCACCGCAGAGAATAGTGAAAGCGTGCTGCGCTTCTCTTCTCGAGAATATCTCACGATCTTCCCCACGCATATCATCATCAAGATTATGATCTGGGTTCATCCGAACGAAAACGTACTCGAGAGCAATATCCTTTGCGTCAACAAAAATATATCTGCGGAAGAAAACCATTAATTAGCGGACTTCAAGCAATAGTCAGAGTAGCTTCGTACCTTGAAGTCTTCCCCAACTTAAATCTTCTAGCTTCCATCTCGCTTTTAGGTGAAGATATTTATCTCTCGCCGTCATCTCGCACTGGTGGTGAGTTAATATGGACTCCTTTCCGCTCATATAGATTCTTCCCAAACCGGAGCTGCTTCGGGAAGTATTGATTTTTCGACATCAATGATTTTTAAGCCACTATTTAGCAGGTGTGCATCTGCAGTCGCAGAATGAACTGCTTGCTGTTCAAGCTGTTGGCGCAACAATCGTACACACTCTGCAACACAAGTATGTAGTGGTCCGCGCACTCCTTGAGTCGAATCAATCAACCCCGTTAAACTTTGGGCGAGCTGATCGCATTTTCTAACCAGATAGCCGACAAGCGCAGAGAAAAAGACAGACCCTTCGATCTCACCGCTGTGCAGTTTACTATCGCGAACAAAGCCTGTCAAAAGTTCATTCACGCTTCTCACCATGGATACGTCTTCGATATCCGTGATGCGAAACTCTACTCGTTTCCACACTTCGAGACTGAAACAAGACAGCTTGTGTATCGCAGCTTCGATGCGATCCTGCCGTAAGAAAATGGCGTCCAGCTTTGCAAGAGACTTGGGTCCAGAATTTCGCCGTGACTGAAGAAACCCATACAGTAGCACATACGTAATCTCCAATCCGTCACCCAACCACTTTTCAAGTCCTCCTGCTGAGCTACCCGTGCTCACTAAAATAAATAGCTGCCGATCTTTATCAGACAAACGAAGCAGAGAGAGCCGTCTACTATCAGACGGAGGAATAAGTTGCAAACGCTGCTTGTCTTCAAAACATGATACACGGAGTCTTGAGGGTGCCTGCCACCCTCTCATGCCAGCAAACAGGTTTAGAGCGTGTTCAAAGTGGCGTAGTGCCTCGACGTCCTGCATGTTCTCGACGTCCACAGGAAGTTTTTCAGTAAGTACTGGGTCAGTTGTCCATCCACCCTCCGCGGACATGGTTGCATCTCATACTAAGCTCGTTATCCAACGCGAGAAGTACCCCTGCAGTTCAAGAGCCCCGTAGTCGATTCCATAGTATGTGCATGCTGCGTCAACTTGTCGAGGATCAACACCCGGAATGCGAGAGTAAAACACTTCCACAATAATCTCGATGAGCTCCTCCACTTGTTCGTCGATAGCCACTTCTTCAGTCTCGATGGCACCCCAGTCGATTTCAGCAAGTTTCACAATACTAGCTGCTCGGAATCGCCGAGACCGGCGTAGAGGACCTCGCTTCTGGCTAATCATCTTTTCCGGAGACGTCTCCAATTTCGATGACGAATTTTCCGCATCGACGTAAGCTGTTCCAGGTCGTTCAAGAACAACTTCATTCACCGCATCCTGACTGGTTCCAGGTTGTTCAAGAACAATTTCATTCACCGCATCCTGACTGGTTCCAGGTTGTTCAAGAACAATTTCAATCACCACATCCTGACTGGTTCCAGGATTTGCAATCTCCGTAACATTGCTCTGAGTTGCATCTGTTGTCACCAATTCAATTTGTTTCTCTGCAAAGTTGTCTTCAGATCGAGGCAACACAATTGTTGGCATACTCGACGTTTTACTTTCTGTCTCAGTGGACGGACGGATAGATGCGCCCCGACTTCGCTGAGTTTTCGCTTGCTCCACTGCTTTCCACACTACTGGATCAGATTCGACTGTCCGGTTCGGTTTTCTACTTGTCGTGTCTACAAGCTCAAGCTTCAGTTCTCCACTGATCCGTTTTGAGCCAACCACACTGGAAGGCGCCATGACTTCCCGTTTGCTCTCGTCACTATCCTCCATCGTCCTCTCCATTCGCAACAGTACTGGTTTGCGTGCAACTTTCTCCACCTTTGCAGTTGCAGTCTCTGCAGCTCGTTTTGCTTTTGCACTTGTTCCTACAGTGCGCGGGCGTCGAATCTGTTGCGTCGACTGCAGTTGCGACTTCGCTGTCTCCGGTCGAAGCCGCACGTCCTTCTCGACTGCAACTGCAACTTGTGCAGCCTTCTCCTTCCCTGGCAGCAGCACAATGCAAATAAATGGAAACTGGGCGACTGCAACGAGTTTCTCATCTGCGAACTCCACGCGCGCGTTGGTCGTCGGGTGCGCGAACGCGAATTCGCGACGCGGCGGCAGTGCAACGAACTGCGCGATGAGTGCGCGCGCAGTGGCGAGCGACGCCGATGGGACGAGCTCCAGACTGCCCACGTCTTGGTCCTGTAGGCCGCTGCGACGCACGACGCGTCTGGTGAGCCACTGGAACGGCACCGCGCGCTGCTGCGGCTTGTGCTGGGGCACAGCAGGCGATGACGCGTCATGCGCGGCAGCAGGAGACGCCACGCGCGGCAGGACGGAGCCCCGCGAGAGACTCTGCTGACGCGCCTGCACCTCCGCCAGTGCCGCCGACACCTCGTCCAGCTCGCGGCCTCTGCGCATTGGGAAGATACTTTTGTGGCGCACACAGCCTTGGCGTAAAAATAGTATTCGTGCGAAAGAGCTGAAAAGCTCATTTGATGCTGCAAATACATGATGCTCTTTTGCGCGTTTCCTTTTGCCCGCAGCGCTCTTGCCATGATGGATACAGCTCGGCTCCGGCGGCACCGGTGCTTGGTGGTCCGGTGCTTTTGCGATTTGCGCAAGTTCAACCTGCACAAATGTGACGAGCCGGGGGCACGCCAGAGATCTTTGTGAAGCGACGCGTCTGGTGGATGAATGGTGGGGAACGCAGGCAAGAAGACAGGACCTGGTACATGTAGGACCACGGGCTCATTACCACCATCAAAGAAGCAGGCAAGGCTTCCTCGCGGCTGCCATGACGCAGACGTCGATAGAAAATGACTTTGTTGCAGGATTTTTCAGAATCTACGCTGCGTGTCTAACCGCAGTAGACACGGATGACGCGTGGTCGTTGACCACTCTCAGCTCTTCCCCTCGGAACGAAGCGATGAGAAGACTTTGGCGCATGGAGAAGAAATTATATATTGTAGTTGCTTTAGAGTTGGTATTTCATGACCAATAAATAGCGCAAAAGACGGCACTGAGATCGATACAAAAGCTGAGCTGCGGTCACATCGTCCGAGGGTTGGATCCCTCCCATCCGCTTGTGTCTCATACGGTCTGGGTGGATCGTTTAATTCCATGGCTGGAGACGGCCGTTCACGATGTGGCGCGTCACTTCTTGGCTTTTTCCTTCTTGGCGGGGTAGTAGGCGCGACGACGGTAGGCTTCGAGCGACGAGCTGACAGGCCCCTGCGCGCGGTCTTCATTGATGCGCGGCATGGGCTTGACGCCCCGTCTCCGGCGCTTGTGGGCGTCGCGCGTGAAAGGCACGCGCTTGCCGCTGACGGTCACGCCGCCGTGTCTCTCCTTGGTGAGGAAGTCGGTGGGGATCGGCACGGGCGGCACGAACGGCGCCTTCTTGCTGCTGTTGTCGCTGTGGTTGTGGTGGAAGAGTCTGCGGAGGGAGAAGCGGTGCTTCTTGCTGCTGGCCTCGACCACCAGCGGCGTAGCGGGCGGACTCATCGCACCGTCCGTGGGCTTGGGGCTGCCGCTCTGGCGCAGCTTGTGCGTGAGCGCGCGCGCCTCCTGCATCTGCGCGTGGTCCACGCGGGCCAGGACGTCGTCGGCGGGCGTGTTGCTCTTGGAGAGCTGCGCCGTCATGAATAAGGTATTAAAAACTTCAAAACCGGAGGTAGAGGCGGGTGCGCGGGTGGACGCCAATTGCGAAATGAGCGCCACTGGCTCCGAATCAAGCCAACAGTGACACGCGCCCGAAAAGTTGCATTTGCAAACCATCCTCAACCCTATCCGGCTGGCGCCCATTGGCTGAAAACCCATGTTTCAGCCAGAGTTGTCTTTGTGGACTGCAGTGCAGCCACCTGGACTATGGTAAATGCTGCTGGCTGGCTGGCAGCTCCTCGTGTTGCGGCCTTTGCCCGCAGTCATCGCGCCGCTGTGCCGTCGCTGTTGAGCTTAAAAATTGTCCTTGCCACGCGCCTCTTCCGACGTGGCTGGGCCCCAGTATGCCACGACAGACGGGGACGCTACCGATCTCCAAGGCAAGCGCGTCGTCGCGCCGATAATCTTGAAACGCAGCGTGTCCAGAGAGGAATCACGACGCAGCGTCGACCAGCTGGCGGAAGCGAAGCCGTGACCAGCTCCGGGCTTTGTGAACTTTTGAAGTACAAAATTCGCAGGCAAAAGCCCATCGCGATCTGATCGACGCGAAAGCACGGCGGCCAGCCATTTCGAGCGACCTGTCTGCCGGCGAGTTAGAAATCGAGATACCTATTTCTAAAGACGCGGCAGCGAGGTTGCTCACATACCGGTACATGAACTCGCGCATCGATCGCTTGACCATTGGCTGTTGGATTTTAGCATGAAAGCGCGCTCACGTTGAAGTTGCTTGGTGTGGGGCATCTCCCCCACCCCCGCCTCAGCCTGAGCGAGGCCTTGTCGAACGCAACAGCAGGCTCTGCTTATTAATACATGAACTTCATTTTGTTAAAGTATGCTCTGCTTTGAATAGATCTGCCAACTGTAAAGGAGACCTTGCGTTCAGGCTGCCCTCTGCTGGGCTGCGCTATTATATTATAATAGTCAAGCAAAGCTGTGCTAGGGCTGAAGGAGAACGATTACCTATGCCAAACGTGGCGAACGCATCCGCCCTCGGGATTCTCCGAAGCGGGTCGGGGAGCGGCAGGCTGACACTGGCGGCATGTGCTGCATTTGCGGTGGTAATTTACCGCTTGTAAACGCGTTTGAAACGGTCTTGATGAGTTACCGTTTTATCTATTTTTTATTAATAATTTCTAGATTTTAGAAACGGTTGTCCTTTTTGCTGATCGAAGCAGCTCGGGATGGGATTGTACCAAAATTCACGGCCTTTCGGCCGTGAATTTTGTTATGCTAGCGTGGCACGCTCTGCAAGTCCGACTCCCGGGAAGCGCAGTTTACCCGTGGCTGGCTGGCAAGGCACCGCGCCAACTCGGACGCGCTCAAACTCAAGGTCGTGCCGACGACGCGAATTTTGTCAAGCTGCCTGTCTGATTGCCATCCAAAGGCGCGTCAAGCGAGATTCCTATAGATTCATGTGTCAAGTGCTTGCTCAGCGATCACTTCGCCGCTACTGTACGTGGCAAATGGGCTGAAAGTGAAAGTACGATATCACCAGTTATCAGCCTCCAGATATTGGTGCGGACGATTCTGCGGAGCTGGTACCTTCTTCTTGAGGCCGTTGGTCACCAGCCTGGTGGGGTTGCATTCTTCGACCGTGGCCTACATGCCTTTCACGCCTGGGCATAGTGAAGCTATTAATATTAATACCAATTTTCCACATTCCAGAATTCAGACTCGTAAACTACTCGCACGGCAAGACTCACCTACACAGCGCTCCACCAGATACGTTGCAACGCGTCTTTCGAAGTACACCCAGGGCTTCGCATCATCGTCCCTTTTGGTTGTATCGCTGCTACTACTTCAAAGTACAAGGTATCATTGATATAATATTTTACCTTGAATTTGAGATATTGATATAGTATTAATACTGATACAATACAGGAGAGTCTAATTGTAGGTCAGTCTCTAAATTTGAATGTTACCACTCTATTTTTACTTAAATCATCTCAAAATTAAGCAAATAAAGGCTAAAAGAACGTTCGGAAGTATTACATACCCGTATAACCTGTGTAGTATCCGATAGAATGTTACATCCGACAAGCCATATTAGCCAATCAGATGACTGCAATTTGGACACCACCGGATCGTTGTCATTTCCGACAGCTCCAAAATTGGTGGCCAAGGATCGATAAAAGTTAGGCACCAGACCACTAAAGCGCAGTCACTTCCCAACTCTTCATGGGCCGCGCACGAGCAAGTAAAGATGGAGGCCGCCGCGCTCGGCAGTACAAGCGCTCTACGCCGACGTATGAGTTTCGCCTCCATGTCATTCACCATTCTGATTCTCACGGAGTGTCCTCTGCACTCGCCAAGTTCTACCCTGAGGACAAAGGCACCTCGCTCGAGACTAAGCGCAAGAGCATCTACCTGTGGCGGAAACGCCGCGATACCATCGAGAAGGCCGGGAAGAGTAGCTCGTCCAGCGTGCTGCGCAAGCTCAGACCTGCAGGTAGTGCCACTGTGCTGTCGTCTTAGACGGAGTCTCAGCTTCTTCGCTGGGTCAACGCCTACCGCGCCGATGGGGCGCCAGTTTCGGCTCTAATGCTCCAGCTCAAGGCCCAGGAGTATGCGGCAGCAGCTGGTATACCGCGCGCCGTTTTCACCGGCACATGGGCTTGGCGGGCTGGATTCGTGCACCGCCATGCGCTGCGGTTCCGTGCGCGTACGCGCCAAGGACAAAAGAGACCCGCATACGGCGAGGCTGCTGTTCTTGCTTTTAATACCAGGATGCGCGCAGTCATGCACAGCCTAGGCGTTGACGTCGCCTACAACGGCGACTAAACGCCCGTCGTCTTCGAGTACGTGTCGCGCACGACGCTCAACAAGCGCGGCGCACGTACGGTGTGGGTTCGTACATGGGGCAAGGACAAGGAGAGGATTACGTGCATGCTGCTTGGGTCCTGTTTCGGCGAGAAGCGGACGCCGTTTTTGATACTGAAGGGCCGCCCATCAAAGGTCGCGGCGACGCAAGCCGATAACGTGGAGCTGAGACACGGCTTCGGCAAGCATCTTTGGAAGCAGATCGAGAGCCTCCAGGACAGACATGGCGTCCAGATCTACGTTAATAGCACGGGTTGGTGGAACACGTCGCTGACTCTCATTTGGCTGGAGTATCATTTCGGTGGACGTCAGCATCCAGAACAGCCTGTCCTTCTACTCCTCGACGACTTCTCTGCACATTGGACGCCGGAGGTGCGCTCACGACCTCAATATCCACTTGCTGGACGTACCAGCAGGGCACACAGGCGTCTGCCAGCCGGCGGACATTGCTTGGAACCGCCCGCTGAAGCAGCGTCTGCGCCAGCGCTGGGTAAGCTGGCTGATGGCCAAGCTGGCGGGGAGGGAGAGCAGGAGCAGCGAGGTCAAGGCGCCGTCCAGGAATGACGTGGTTGACTGGGTTGCCAGTGCGTGGGAGGGGCTGTCCGCTTCGACGATCTCGAACGGGTTTAACGGCATACTTGCCGTGCCACCTGTCGACCCAATGTTCGAGGCCTCGTCCAATGCTCTTGCTGAGGAACTAGTCCGTTTGCAGCTCCTTGATCCTGATGTTGGTGAGGTCGCTGATGAAGAAGACGTAGTAGATATGATGACTAGAGGAGTAAGCGTCTAATGCAAGTGTTGGACTTTGTTCGAATCATTCCCCGCGCTGGGAGGGTTCTCTGGGTAAACCCCCTCCAGAATCTAATGGCAGCATTCGCGAGTGCTAATTCGGTGGGTTTTAGCAAAACGTCTGCTTTTCCACAGGGATTGTGAATTATCATTTTTAAGGGGGCCGAACCCAAAAGTCAGAAGGGTGTCGGATACTACACAGGTTAAACGGTACAGTATCCGTAGTCTTTCGATGCAGCGTTAAATGCTACTACCGGTATCCAACATTACACTAATACTTACTAGCAGTCTGCTACTGATACAGTAAATAGCTGTTGAGTATCAGATACGGTTTTCAGTAGCACTGATTGATGCGAAGCCCTGAGTACATCGTCCGTACAGTGCCTGGATCTGTTGGCAGCCGTATGATACTTAGCTGCTGTGGTGCCAATTCGATCATACATGTATACGCTAGGTATGGATACATGTGAGCATTTGCCGTAGACTCGCAATAGGAGATGAAGTGGACTCTGTATCGAAACGTTCGCCCCTCATCTAGTTTAATGTGCCCCACACTATTACCCATCTCACTCTTTTTCCCGCCAGCCAAAGCTTCCAGCAGTGTTACTGTATATGCCGCGGAAGGAGTCGTCACCGAAGCTTCACGAGCCGTACGAGGACTACCTGTACGCCGATCTGCGCCACGAGTTGACCGTGCGCAGCATCCGCCTCATCCGCACGGGTCCTCAGCGCGTAACTAGACGCGCTGGCTTCATCTCTCTACTGCGCGACTGGGACAAGGCCCACGGGAATCAGAAAACTGAGACCGCGCCGACTCAGACGAAGAATCAGAAACCGACTCAGAAAAGGAAACCCGCCGCCATGACGCCCACGACACGGACTGTGCGCGCGCCGCGGCTGCCGCTTCCGCCTCATCAACGTGCTGCTGAGTCCGGACTTCAACGGACGCTGGGGCGAGATGGCGACCGGCGCGAAGGAGGTGACGCAGCTCTGGCTGGACGTGCGCCGCGTACCTGGCGGAGAACTCGATGCTGGACGCGCTGCACTTCGAGGACGCGCTCTTTGTGAACGTCACTCCCGAAGTGGTGCTGGCCCACTCGGCCGCGCGTCTGCAGCAGATGTGGACAGAGATCCTGGCCATGTACCGCGCAGCCGTGACGCAGGCGAAAGATGCGGCCGCGCACAATGACAACGTGCACTCGTTCTTCGACTTCTGTGCCGGCAGACTGGACCTGCTCTACCTGCACATGGCCATGTTGCTGGAGCCCAAACTCTCAGAGCTCATCGTGTCGGACGGAGTCATAGCCTCGGACTCGAAGGTGAAGCCGGCGGCTACGCCTAAGGGGCTGAAAAAGGGGAAAGTTGCAGTAGACAAGAGAGAAGCAGTGACGAAGGCAACGGCAAAGGTACCAGCTACAAAACCTGCTATGGGGAGCGCGGGAGTTGTGGTTCCTGCTCCTGTTAAAATGCCTGCCGGGCTTACCCAGAACCCAGAAATGGTAGAGCTTCCGACGCCCGCCAAGAACACAGCGGTGTCAGCTCTTTCCAAATCAGTTGCGGCAAAATTGACCAAGTCCAGCGCTTTAGCGAAGCAGGTCAAGCCGCCGGCTAGTACTCGCAAACCTGTTATTCAGAAGAAAGCTGTCGGTAAAAGCAAGCTGACGATCAGCTCTGCAGAAGCGAAACCGAAGCCGTCGCCCACGCTGATGAAGCTCGTAGCTACACCGCCCAAGGCTAAAGCGTCTACCAAACCTTCTCAGAGAAAGTCGCCTCCTGGTACTGAGCGCTTGGCAAATGGCAAACGCCCGCGCGAAGAAGAGGTGAGTATGGCGATCGTTGCGGTTCCGACGGCTGGGCCCGTGAGCGACATTGTCCCTCATTCTGGCAACAAGCGGGTAAACACAACAACAACAATCTCGACTCTTGCAACACGGCCAACGGACATGATGTTTCCTCCCGACGAGTGGGATATTCTGGAGAAGCGCCTGCGGAAGGTG
Organism: Phytophthora hibernalis; assembly: GCA_012656075.1. Taxonomy (NCBI): domain Eukaryota; phylum Oomycota; class Peronosporomycetes; order Peronosporales; family Peronosporaceae; genus Phytophthora; species Phytophthora hibernalis. The sequence continues at coordinate 992,059 of JAAKBF010000030.1, read as the reverse complement.
AACGAGAACATCGATCGATGCCACCGCGGACTAGCAAGTAACGAAGGGAACGTCAGTGATAGCTACAAGCAGTCGTTGGACGCTGACCTACGGTTCTACTCCGCTATCAAGCAGCGGCTACAGGAGCAACTATTAGTCCTGATGCAGAGCGGCTACTAAGTGCCTCACCGCCTCTGAAGCAGGCTAACTTATCTTTTCGCGTGAAGCGCCTTGCAATTCGTACACAATTTTCCGTCCGATATCGAAGTTTGCTCGAGTTTTTGGTTGTCAATTGATGAGACACTGAAAAAGCGCCGTTGATACGCATGACTTCAGCCTCGCTGCGGCATGAACGCAGACTAATTAGAGTTCCCGCTCAAGTCGAAGCCATGACTGAAAATGTAGCTGGTGGCGTTACAGCTTCGGCGAGCAATTATATACTTCGCGCGTCCACGGACTCTTGTCCGTTCTATTAGTTCCTCGCGCCAACGGCTCTGACGCGAACGCCATCCATGCTTCAAAAAGCCGTGTCATGTTGTCTTGGTGGTGAAGTGTCTAGCCGCTATTTCCAGTGTTGGTGCTCCCGACAAGATGTCCTTGCTCGAATTCCCTTGGCAGACCAGAATGGAGGTGTCGCCTACACCTTGTTGCTGGAGATCAAATACGGTTGACGGGGATGAAGAAGCACTCAACGTCCCGGGGATTTTCCAGTGAGTCACTCTTGGATTCAGCGACTTCAGCTCAACAGCTTCAACTGCCTCAACAGCCTCAACGCCTCTCTCGAAGCCGCAGCACAGCTCACCAGCAACTAAACAGTTCCCCGTTCAGATCGTTTTCAGCGCGGGCTCAGGCACCCGTCGTCGTCGAGCGCCATCAAAGCAGAAGCACCGCACGAAACTTTCTCAACAGCAACCATGGCAAGCTCGATGATGACAAACGGTCTCGAAGAGGCGATCGAGTTCCTCCCTGGTCGGTTGTACTACGTGCCGCTGAAGAAGGCGCCGCCCCGCATGTCCGGCGCGCACTTCTTCTCCATCGACGACGAGCTCATGTATTGGAACTTCTACCTCGACTTCGGTCCGCTCAACTTGGGGCACACCTTCGTGTTTTCGGAGACGCTCAACAAGAAACTGGCAGCCGCAGCCAAGGCGGGTGAGGTCGTCTACTTCTACTCGTCGACACAAGGACAGCGCCGCGCGAACGCCGTCTGCATTCTAGGTTGCTGGGCTGTGTTGTTCCAGAATATGAGCGCTGACAAGGCGTACGAACCGTTCCAGCGCATGCGCTTCCTCCGTTCCACGACGCCACTCCGTCGGTCTGCACCTTCAACTTGACCATCCTCGACTGCCTCAAGGGACTCGAGCGTGCCATGAACAGCGGCTACATCTCCACCAAGACGTTCGACCTGCACGAGTTCCAGCACTTCGAGCGTGTCGAGAACGGCGATCTCACTTGGGTCTCGCCTAAGTTTATTGCCTTCGCCGGTCCGCACAACGTGTACCAGCGCACCCCGCAGGGTCACGTCATGCTAACGCCGGAACACTACATCCCGTACTTTAAGAAGCGCAACGTGACGCTGGTGGTGCGCCTCAACGACAAGCAGTATGACGAGAAGAAGTTCCTGTCTGCAGGCATCGACCACCTCGACTTGATCTACCCGGACGGCACGAACGCGCCCATGCCCATCTTGATGCGGTTCATTGAAGCGTGTGAGAAGACTCCGGGCGCGGTGGCGGTGCATTGCAAAGCTGGTCTCGGTCGCACGGGCACCTGTATCGGTGCCTACATGATGAAGCACCACCAGTTTATGGCCCACGAGCTCATCGGGTGGCTGCGTCTCTGTCGTCCAGGCAGTGTCATCGGCCCGCAGCAGCAGTTCATGGAGGCCATCGAAGGCAGGATGCAGCAGCTCAACCCGCAGAAGAGCAAGAACGACCCCACCCCATCCAATGGACCTTCCAGCTCGTACGGCGTCGGGCAGGATGCTAAGCGCGGAGGTAACATCCGCGCCATCGTCCCAGCTCGAACTACCGGCATCGTCACCAGCAGCCGTGTGGTGGCCAATCCATCCATCGGCCTGGACAAGACGCAAGGTGACAAGCTCAACGACCAGAAGTACCAGCGCTACCGGAGCACCAAGGCCCCGAGTGGCGGCAACATGTTCTGGTAACAAGCCACACAATTTAGCAAGCAACCGGAGGCCTTTATAACCTGCAATAAAACGATCACTGCTCTACTTTAGACGTCCTCGCACCACTTGTTCTCCGCGAGGATCCGCTGCTGCTCCTCGTCCGTGAACTCCTCCGTGATACCGAAAGTGGCTCGGATCTCCTCGGGCGTCTTGCCCTTGATCATGGTGGCCACCTTGGCGCACGACAGGTCCAGCAACGACTTGATGTCCATGTAGTTGGCGGCCAGGATGAGCTCGAACAGCAGCTCGTGGTTCTCGCCCACGTCCACGAACTTGTCGTCCCACTCGTCCACCGACTCGCTCAGCACGTTGCTCTTGAGCGGCTTCTGGATCTCGGCCATGGGTGCGTCCTTGTGGTGCTGGCAGAACTCGACCACCTTGGCCAGCACGTGCGCCTTGACGTTGGGCAGCGGGATCTCCTGCACCTCGTCGCCCTCGTCACCCACCAGCGTCTGCACCAGTTTGCTCATCACAGCCACGGACGATTTCACCTCAAAGGACTCGCCGTCCATCGACACTAGCTTCACCTTCGTCTCCAGAGCAGTTTCTTGCGTAGCCATCTCTGTGCTTTGTAGCAAATTCGGAAATGAGGTTTTGTTGGCGGATGAAGAGAGTACCAAAGCGAAATTGTCAGTCATCGCAAGGAATTTAATCGAGGAGACAGTAAACTGCATTGCGAATGTGTGAACAAGTCAGAAACAGTACGAGTGAAGCCACTTATCATGATTGATCGTTGACGATTTTTCAGGTCAACCTGCGTCAACGCTTGGTCGGCGTAACTATCGTACGTACATACCTTTAAGCACAGCTCGAAGGCTAATGATTCACTCGAAACGGTAGGAGTCGCGTGGTAGATAGATAGCTCTGCACTTCGTGCTACTGCGGTTGCTGTGTAAAAGGATCTATTGCTGCTTTCATCCTCTGCAGTCAATTTGCAACAACACCCTTGTCCCCGTGGCTGAGCTCTCACCTGTACTATTGTAACGCAAGGCTTCGCATCCTCGCACTGTACAGCTGGGATCCCTCACACCGACCCAAGCTTGTTAGCGTACAGTAATACTGTATTTAAAGGTGCTATATATTTGGTTCCATGTAAAGCATCAGGGTACATAGCTCATAAATGATTGGCTCAAATGACGTCTATTATATACTAGTTACGGGTTGCTTTACATGAAGAATACGGTACTGCGATTTGCGCTCTCCCCTCAAGAAGCGAGTGCAGAGGCTCAAAAGCGCTCTTCGGCCGCAACTCGATCGTCCTCCGCCCACGTCGGATCCTTCATCATGGTGCGAACTGCCTGTTCTGTTTGCCTATGTCCGCATTTGCACACTAAGCCTTGTACTGTGTCGTGACGCTGTCCGTATACGACTATACAGGGAGACGCGCGCATTGTGTTGACGACGCTCATCGACGAGAAGCTGCTGGCGCCCGGTACTGGGTACTGTATACTTCGTCCTGCATTTGTGTATACTGACTGTATACCTCCTCCCTTTCAGGGCCCAAGAAACTCTATGTGTCCTACTACCGCAAACGTGTATACGCGGACCTGCTACCGGACGGCTCTATCCGGTTCAAGGACCAAGTATACACTTCGCCAGTGCCTTGTGCACTGCACATGAAGCGCACGTTGAATCCCTGTACGCTCCGTCCCATACTCCCGTCCCTCCCGTCCCATACTCCCGTCCCAGAAGAAGAAAAAGTTCTAACTAGTATGTATACATGTATACACTACTATACACAGCACTCAAGACGGACGCAGGCTGGTCGTCCATGTACTCAGCAGCCTCAGGAGAGAGCCTCAAGGACATCAAGGACCGCCTCAATATCCGGAAGCGCGGCACGAACGCGCACTTCCCAAGGAGAAGAAAGCACCTGCTCCGTCACCCACCGCCAAGGAGCGGATGACTCAAATTCAGTCCAAGAATGAGACCGCGCCGGTGCGTGGCCGCAATGAAGAATTAGGAGTGGTTTGTATTGACTGGTTGGTGCAATTTTGTAGAAGTGCGCGGCCTGCCGCAGAGAGGCTACGACGGACGTGGCTGGATGCAGCGCGTGCCACAGCAAGACGCACTTCACGTGCGCGAGCCCCGCGCTCGAGGCAACCCCGTCGGCGCCCTGGTTTTGTGAAAAATGTCTGACAGGTCAGGCCAGCCGCATCCTCGAGTTCCTGCAGCAGACGCGCCGCGTGTTAATGGAGAGGATCGCAGACCAGAAGCAGGTGGAGCACGGAGAAGAGAAGCCTATGGAGGCAATTGAGAGCGAAGACGTCACGATGGAGGATGCAGAGTCTTCTACGGAAGAGAAGGTGGAAGACGTAGTTGATGCAGAGAAGCAAGTCGATGAAGCTGAATCCCAGGAGAAGGCGGAAAAGGAGGCTGATGCTGACTCGGAGGGAAGGCGGAAGAGAAAAGTGTTGAGAGCACATCTGCAATGCCCGAGAGCTCGAGTGGGCCACAGAAAGAAGCTACTGCTGATGTTGAGGCAACTAGCGAATCCCCTGCAGTTGATGCAACTGCTGCAGCTGAGGCGGAGTCGGAGAAAGCTAGCTCTACCTCGGTTGATGCTCTAAAAGAAAAAGAAATTGAGCAGGACGCAGTGGCTGCTGATTCCACTGCAATGATGGCAAAGAAGTCTCAAGATTCTGCTGACAGCGAGGAGGAAAATGAAACAGTCGAGGAAGTGGACAACAACGCCCAGCTGGTTGTTGCCAAGAGAAATCCCAGTGTACGTGATCATTGAAGCACTGATCTGACGATACGCGAGTGTTTAACATTTTCTCCTTTCACTGGTCTGACTTGCAGGCAGAGGAGAAGTTCCTCGTACTGATTGACAGTCTCATTGCAGAAGTGTCGTCAAAGGCAGACCGGGCTAACCTGATCGCTAACAGCACCGGCGCGACGCTGGTTCACCTCGAGAAAACGCAGCTTGTGCAACTTGTGGAATACGGCAAGCGAGAAATCCTAGCCGTTACTCAGCCCGAAAGTGAAGATGATGAAGAGCAAGATGACGAAACGACAGGTGGTGACGATGACGTCGCATCCAGCACCAACTCGGAAGTCGATGCTCTGATTAAGATCTTTGATTTGCGCCATCAAATTCTGTCGTCGCAGTCGCAGTTCGAGCGCACTACAAGCACCCTCGCCAAGCGTACTGAGAACAATCTGCGCAATGCTGAAACAGAGCTTATGGATCTGGAAGAGTCACGAACGGTGGAGGCCAGAACTATGAAGAAAGTGGTCGATTTGATTGACCAGTATTCGAGCGACTTGAACAAGTGCGAGCAGCAAATTCAGTTCAGCGAGACGCTTCTGGAGAGCATCGATCACCGCCGCAAGTTCATCCGATCTACCAACATTAACGATCGTTTCGTACCGTCATACCGCTTCAGCACGAAGCTCATGACGACGAGCAGTGACCAGCTTCTGCTTACCGTGTTGCTGGACAAGCTACGCGATGTGACAGATTCGGTGAACGAGTGGACGAAGATGGAGCGCCATTTTGAAAAAATGACGTCGAGTTTGAACAAGTCGCTGTCCTTAATTGGTACGAAGCGAAAGCGGTCTGGTGTTCATATGAAGTTGCCCCCAACCCCAGCACTGTTCGCCAAAGTGAAAATTCCTCCGTCACGGCGTCTGATTGAACGCCAGATTGCGAACTATGGGGTGAACATGAATGGCATTCGTCAGAATCGTGCTCGCATGCGCAAAACACTGTCGGGTATTTTGAAGATTGCCAGGGAGGAGCATTTGAGCGAGGAAATTGTCAGTATGACGGATATGCTGTATCAAAAATGTCGCGACCTTAAGGCCGAAGAGGAGGAAGAACAGCTTCGGTTGAAGGAGGAAGCGGAAGCAGAAGCAGAAGCAAAGGCCAAAGAAGACGCGGACCTTGCTCCTCATGATATGGAGAGTACTGATGGCGGTGATGCAAGTGCTGAAGAGCCAGAGGCGAAAAAGCAACGTTTGGACCCCGTTGCTTCCGCCGCATCCGGAAACAGTTCGAGTGTGATCACTAGCCCCATTGCTACACCAGTTAGCAAGGTGAACTCATCCAGTGACATAAAAGGCATCTCGTCTTTGCTAGGAAGCGAGGACTCCGACGCCAAGGAGTCGAACTTCAGTTCTGTTGAAGGCAAGTCGCACGCCGACAACGATGACGATAGTGAAGGGGATTTGGAACAAGCATCTCGCGCAATTGCTGACATAACGTCTTCGGTGTTGCCGGATATTCCAGGAGGGAGCGACTCACGAATGGACTTGCTCAACTCGCCGGCCTTTAGTGGGAAATCTGGAGCGGAGACGGCGCAGGTCTTTGCTTCACAGGGTCAGTTTTTAATCCGCGGGGAAAGGAGGGAATGACAAGCGTAACGCTCTGGCGCAGCATTCTGCCTCGACGGAGCCTGAAAAGCAGAGAGCCCAGTCACAGAAGCCTACCGGTAGTGGGCAAGCGCCACCGTCATTTCTTGACCAAGCACTCGAAGTTTTGAACCAGCAACAGCAACAGCAGCAGCGTCTAGAACAACAACGCCTAGAGAAGCAACGTCAGTTAGAGCAACAACAGAAGCAGATCGAGAAGCAACAGCAGGAGCTGGAGAAGCAGCGACAGCTGGAGCAACAGCGCCAGCTAGAGCAACAACGCCAGTTGGAACAGCAGCGTTTGGAACGTGAACGCAAAGAACGGGAGCGCCTAGCACGAGAACGACAAGAGCGAGAGCGCCAAGAGAGGGAGCGTTTGGAAATGCAGCAACGTCTGGAACGACAGCGCTTAGAGAAGCAACGCCAGGAGAAAGAGCGCAAAGAACAGCAACGTCGAGAACAGCAGCGTCTTGAACAGGACCGTCGTGAACAGCAACGCATTGAACAACAGCGTCTCGAACAGCAGCGCCTTGAAGAGCAGCGTCGCTTGGAGGAGCAACGCCGTTTGGAGCAGCAGCAGCGTCTTGAGCAACAGCAGCGACTGGAGCAGCAGCAGAGGCTCGAGCAGCAACGACTGGAGCTGCAGCGTCAGGAAAAGCAACGCCAGGAGCAAGAGCGATTGGAGCAACAGCGTAAAGAGAAGCAACGCCAGGAGCAACAACGCCTAGAGCAGCAGCGAAGACAACAGGAGCAACAGCGACTGGAGCAACAACGACTAGAACAACAACGACTGGAGCTTCAACGTCGGCAGCAAGAACAACAGCGCCAAGAGCAGCAGCACCAGTTCCAGCGCAGTAAAGCGCCGGGTCTTCCTCAAGTGGTGCCACCCGGCTCGTCGCATTTGCAGATGCTGAATCAGCAGCAGCAACAGCAACTCCAGCAGCAGCAGCAGGCGGCACTTCAGCAGCAGCAACACTCTCGTCAGATGCAGCATCCTCTGTACGGTGATATACCCAAGGGAATGCTCATGTCGGCTGGCATGGGCTCAAGTCAGGACATTTACGTGCAGCAGGCGGCTCAAATGGGGATGGATATGCACGACGTTGTGCGACACCAAGACTCGAGCCACTTTGTTGGTGGTGCGTCAGCGGGCCTGCGCGGAGCTGCTCCCTTCATGCCATCCAACGATCTCCCGCGGAGCGCTGCCCAGCAGCCAGCACCGACGGCGCCGCGAACGAGCTTCTACGACGACGACAGCCAGGCCGGGCAGATGCACTCGCAAGACGTGTTCGGCTCGCAGGGTCTGCCTGGACAGCAACGGCAGCTCCCCGATCATCATTTGTTCACTAACGAGCTACAGCAGCAACAGCCTGGACACCAACAATCTCGAGCAATGGTGAACCAGGACTTCCTGATGGGTCGGCCGTATCGTAACGACATGCAGCACCCCGGCATGGACCAGGCCGATGACGATGAGGTGAACATGAGCGACTGGGGGCAGTGATAAACCTGGAAGGCTAGATGGGAGGGTTAGCGGCACATGCCGGTGTTTATACATGTAAGCGAAATTGTTTTCAGGATGCAATACGCACTCGGTTGTGCAGAGCGCATTCGTTCCGGTGGTGGGCACCGCCGCCGTTGCAACGTTGGTCTCATCAAGAATTGACGATGCGCGCACAGCGTGGTCTATTAGAATATCGATAGCAGGAACGCTCGAACATGTGAGGCGAGTCTTTCGCTTTGCTACATGTGCCCCACATCTCTTGTCGCCCGTACGCATAAATTATGAACAGTTTACTAGGAAGGCGAAGGGCCGAAGACCCCCGCCCGCTTAATCAACGCAGCAGACTGGCTGCATGCGTCGATATGTGTGGTGGTTAGTGGGGTATTTGTGCGCGATCGGTTGGCCTTTGTTCGCTTCAGACCGAGACAGATCGGGCCAACACGGCGAGACGTTGCTGCAGGTGCTCCTCCAGGCGCCGCTGCGACTCCAGTGCGTGTGCCTGATCGTGCTCGACAGTGCGCTTCCACCGGTCCAGTACTTCCAGCTTCTCGATCACGAGCTTGTGCGTCATCACCATGGTGGTCTCGCACGCCGGCAGTCTCCTCACGGCCTCCTGCGCCAGAGCGCTGCGCGGGTCAAAGTTGGTTCGCGCGCGCCGCACAAACTCGCTCACGACTTGCGGGAACTTGGGGAGGCGCAGGTTCTTTAGTTCCGGAGCGAACTCTCGATACCTGCGACGGGCCTCGGGCTGGATGCCGATGGCCGCGGCCTCCATGAGCTGGCCAGCCTCCACTGTGAGCGCGAAGGGTCCGTTGGCGAACTCCCTCGCGGAGCCCGAGTACTGTGACGAGACGACAGTGGCCATGGCCATGCGCAGCAACTGCAGCGCCTGCTGGTAGAGTCCCGTAGCTCGGTCGATCTGTTTCTTGATGGACTCGCAGGCCTGCGCCTCCGAAGCGTACATGGCCACGTTCGTGTGCATCTGCAGGGCGTCGGGGAGGCGAAGCGTGCGAAGCAGCAGTCCAAGCAGCGTCTGCTTCTCTTTCTCGAGCTGCTCGAGGCGCTCGGCCACGTCCATGTCGTCATCCAAATAGACGTCCTGTTCCTCCGCATCCTCCTCTCCTTCTGGCTGGACACTGAAGCTGCTGCGCGAGCTCAGGGAGAAGGACGAGCGGCGCTTCCAGTCGTCCACTAAGGAGCTGGAGCGGCGCTCGAGTCTCTGCAGTTCGGCGTCGGCCTGGACAGCCTCGGCCATGTGGTGGCCGAGCTTCTTCTTGAGCTCCTGCGCCTTGCGCTGCTGGTGGCCAGCTGAGCCCGTGGCCAGCGCCAGGTACTTCCGCAGCACGCCGCGGTCCTGTTGCGCCTCCAGCTGCTGCGTCATGTGCTTCTGGTCCTCGCGGATGCGCACGGAGCGGCGGCGCGCGCGGCCCAGCTCCGTCTGCACGGCCACGAGCTCCGGCTCCGGCTCGGCCACGTCGGACGAGCGCGCGTCCAGGTTCTGGATGCGCGCGAGACGCGCCACCTGCGCGCTGACCTCCTCGAAGCGGCGGAAGAGTCCGCGGTCCACGGCCTGCTGCATCCAGACGCCGTCGGCGGTCGGCCGCAGCGGCGCGTGGTCGGCCGCGGCCGGCAGACTCTGCGTGCGCGCGCGCGCGGCCTGCGTCTGGACGGGGTTCACGGCCGCGGAGGGGCGCGGGGGCAGCCCCAGCGGCGCACTGGCCGGCGCCTTGCAGCATGCGGCGGCCAGCGACTCGTCCTGCGGCTGCGGGGACAGCATGAGGCTGGGCGGCATCGTGACGGGCGGGGAGATTCGACGTGTGCGCGCGGAGGCCGATGCGAAACTAAGTGCGACAACCCTCGCTCGCTCTTCGGCTGGGGTCAGCGCCGTTTGGGTAACGGGCGGTTCTTTGCGGGGTGGTGGTGAGTGGCCAAAAGTCAGCCAATCGTGGCTGGGAACGGAGCGAAACTGACGTGTGTTCATCACCTCTGGCAGAGACGGGTCAGTGCTGGTGTTGAATTTTGCTGTGAAAAATAGCCCCACCGAGCATTGAATGTCAAAGTGGCGAACCTTAACGTCGTGCGTGGCAGATGCAGCGATGGCCGGCTTGGCGCTCACCACCGAGATCATTTAGAGGCTTCATGCAAAAAAATTGTAGCTGCGACCGCTCGACTTTCTCAGCTGAGCGCGTTTCAAACGAGTCCACCGCAACGTTTCCTGCCTGCCATTTGAATGGCGAGCGAGGGCCTCCAATCACTGGATTACGCGCGGGTCGCGCCAGGCACCATCTTCCTCTCTCGCACGACCCCATCAGCGAAGGGGGAGGGACCTCCTCGTCGAGTCGTTTGCTCGCTTGCTACGAGTCGTGGGAGCTACGTTCGCGCTGTCCGGCGTTACCATTGCTGTCGCGAAGATAATGACAGTCTGCTACGCTGCCAGCAGCAGACGGCGGTGGTGCCACCAAATCGCGAAACGTGGTGGCCATGTGCTTTGAGCGGCTGCAGTGCTGCATCGACTAGCAAAGTGTAGCCATCTTCACTCGCGTCCCTTCGTGCGCAAAAAGAGACCATCACTTTGACTATGACGAGGATGGAACCCGTTTTCTCACGGCCATTCTCTAAAAGGTGCTCATGATTTACCACCATTTTCTAAAAGGCGCGGCCGTCTATAAAGGTGCTTGTTATTCTAACCGATATACAGATTTGGACGGAAAGATGTGACGCGCTAGGTTTTTCTATTGTATTAAGACCGAAGCGGACTCAAAAGAACGACACTTGGAGCCAAAACTGATATTTAACCAATCGGAACCCGAGGACTAAATTATATCCAAGCATAACAAAATTGACTTTGGCGCCAATAAAACGTCGCTCTGGGGCTCAACCGGCTCGACACCACCTTTTAATAAGGTGACGAGGGTTCAATTCCCACGACTGCCGCAAAGCTAAACACCCGAGTGGTGACCTTGGTGCCGGGGTTCCAAGGCAGTAGGTGCACCTACTGACGTCCCCCGCCCTATCTGGTCAGTCTATTAGAGTCCAGCCTTACTCCATGCCTTCTTTATGCTACTCACTAACCGCATCCCACGCAGCAACGACGCGCTCCACCAAGCGCTTCCGCTTCTCGGGTGCTGGTAGGCGCTGTAGCTTCAGCAGACGTTCGCGAAGGGGCACCCGGTTGCTCTCTCTAACCGCTGACAGCTCATAGGACAGCGTGATGGCGCGCAACTTCTGCTTAAACGGACCCATGACCCCACGTCTAGAGGTTGGAGCACCGAGGTGGTGTTCTTGGGCAGGGGCACCACCTCCGTTCCCCAGGTAGCAAATGCGTCCTGCGCCTCGGTCGAGACGTGGCACTTCAAGTTGTCCACGTAGATCGCAAGCGGCCCAGGCTGGGCATCACACACAAAGCCACCCCAGGCATTTTCAATGAATATGTCCCGCCACACCCGCGAATCCATCCAAGCATTCGTCTGCACAGTCGCCATAACTCGGTTGGAATGGCCCTGGACTTCCTCCTCCACCCGTCCTCCTGGCTGCCCTTTAAAGATGATGAGCGGGTGAAGCTTTTGTCCTGTAGCCGATACGATCAGCAGCACACTTGCCCTCTCCGATCGCACCCGTCCTTTGATCTTGACTCCTTTCTTGGCGCCACGCTCGCTAATAATACGAGTGGGGTGTCATCGTAGTACACTGCGGTCTCGTCGGCGTTGAAAATGCACGATCGTGCGTACGTAGCGCTGACCTTGCTTCCTACCTCGCTAGCGAATTTGCGCTGCTCTGCTTCAAGGTCTAGCGTTGAGAGCACAGACTTCGTAGGGCGCCGAAACGAGAACCCACGCTGGTAGACAATCCGCCGCATCATGCGGCCTAAGCTCTCCTCCTTGTTCTTCGCCATGTGAACTCTCTGTACTCCTCCTTTACGAACACCAGAACATGGGATGTCTTCAGCGGAAAGTCGTCGCGTCTCATTTCCTTAATCCACGGTATAAGCTCGTCGCAGTGCGGGTATAGACTTTTCCTGCCTTGCCCGCCGACGCTGCACTTAGATCGCTTCTTGTTATTGCATGCCTCTCTGATGATAGCTTCCCGACCCTTCCACGCGTGCACAGCAGTCCGTGACTTGATACCGTGAAGCCTCGCAGCTTCGGTGACGCTGACGCCAGTATTAATATCTTCTAGCACCTGGAGTTTCAGAGCGTTGGAATAAGCATTTCTTCGGTCCCTAACTACCACTTCAACAGCAGTGCTTGCTGTGTCACCTTCATCATCCTCCAAGTTGCTGCACAGGTTGTCATCGTCGGCCACCCCCAAGCTCGCAAGCGAGCAGTTGCTGCGTCCTCCGGACACTGCATTTCCAACACTAATTTTGAGTGGCGAAGGTGCGTTCACATAGCGATGATCTTATTGGTGGAAATGATTGTATGGTGCGGCGGATGTAAAACCTCATCTGTCATTGTTTTGTGTCCGTCACATCTCTCCGTCCAAATCTGTATAACAAGAGAGATGGCAGCTTGGCCAGTCACGCCAAGAAGCGGAGCCCGTGCAGTGATGTAGGTGTACGAATATCGAGCATGCACCTGACGAGCGTACTAAGCGCTTACGCCACCGTTTCCACGACGTATTTCTCGACAGACGCGTTGTCGTGTACAGTGAGTATATTATTAAAAATGCGCGGTCTCCCTCTGGAAACTAACCTTTCCGCAGGCGGGTGAGGCATTTTGACAGTGAGAATGCTGCAGGAACATGTTTGTGGTTTCTGAAGTGCTGATCTTGGGTGCGTTCGGTGGAACGTAAACGATTGCTGTCCGTATGAGTCTGCAATTTTTAATATGTGGTACACTCCCGGACAGAATATTACGGCCACCGACATTTTTGCTATAACTTTTTTTCTACTGGGAGTTGAGGCTTGCTGTTTAGATATGTGCTGTAGGCACCCTAGTGAAGCATAGTTACGATTAGAAGTTTGCGAAGTTCGAGCTGCGAGGGGAGGCTCCCATACAAAAACATTTGTGGACCTGGACACAATATACGGCCAGCCAGACCCATACAAAAATTAAGTCAAACGTCATGAAAAGATTGTGTCGTAAAGTAAATGCTCTCAGAACCACCAGTCCACTGGCAAGCTGTTGCCGCTCCCTGCTCGACCACCTTGTGCTCTCACTGTCATTCCCCAACCGGATGGGCAGAGGACCATCGCTAACCGAGGCGAAGCGCGGACGGATCAAGGACTGAGCGAGGGCGGCTTCAGCATCCGAGCTATTGCCGAGAAGACGAAGCGCTCAAGGGACTGCGTGCAGAGAGCTCTGAAGACAGGCTCGACGCGGCGTCGTACAGCAGGCCGGAAGCCGTCGCTAACCAAACGGCAGACACGCCGCATCGTGCGCAAGGCTTCCACCGGAGACTACAGCTCCACGCGTCTGAAGGAGGAGCTTTCGTGCTCGTGCACGGCTCGAACGATCCGCCGTCTTCTGGCTGGCGTTGACTGGCTGGATTACGCCAAGATGGACAACACCCTCCCCCTGACCAAGCAGCACAAGCTAGCTCGTTTGGATTGGGCCAAGCGGATGATTGTACAGCCTGACATGTTTTGGCCCACAATCGTCTTCTCTGACGAGAAGAAATTCAATCTTGATGGCCAGACAGACTGTGCGACGGCAGAATGGTGGGGTGTCTGTAATGATCTGGGGGAGCTTTAGTGCAGCCGGAAAGTCGAAGCACGCAGTTCTCCAAGGGCGACAGGCGTCCGAGCACTACGTGTACACAGTGTCGGAGTACATGCTCCCGTTCGCGCACCTCCATCATGGCGTGGACTACATCTACCAGCAAGACAACGCGTCTATCCACCGCTCCAAGTTCACGACCACATTCTTTGAGGAGGAAGGCATCCGCGTTCTCGACTGGCCTGCCCGCTCTCCGGACTTGAACCCAATCGAGAACGTGTGGGCCATGATGGCTCAGATCGTCTATCATAATGGCAAGCAGTACGACAGCGTTGCGGAACTGACAGCGGCTATTTATGCGGCGTGGGAGGCTGTTGACGTTACTTACTTGCGCAAGCTCATAGACTCGATGCCAAGACGCTGCATCGAAGTCATCTCCAAGCAGGGCAACACAACGCACTACTAATAGCAAATTACACAATCTTTTCATGACGTTTGACTTAATTTTTGTATGGGTCTGGTTGGCCGTATATTGTGTCCAGGTCCACAAATGTTTTTTTGTATGGGAGCCTCCCTCGCAGCTCGAACTTCGCAAACTTCTAATCGTAACTATGCTTCACTAGGGTGCCTACAGCATATCTAAACAGCAAGCCTCAACTCCCAGTAGAAAAAAGTTATAGCAAAAATGTCGGTGACCGTAATATTCTGTCCGGGAGTGTATATCCTAGTGCTCTGAGCAACAACAGCAGGTGCTTATCATTCTTTTTACTATAACTAGCCCTTGGACCAATGGCTTGTCTACAGGTTGTGGAAGCGGCTAAACTGTACGACTGGTCATTATGATCGCGCTCCTTCCTACGTGAAGGTGATTCCGATTCTGGTTGCACCCCCGTGTTATTTAACATCTTGAATGAGCGCCTTTTGTAGACGGCCGCGCCTTTTAGAAAATGGTGGTAATCATGAGCACCTTTTAGAGAATGCCCGTTTTCTCACGGTAGCAAAGTGTAGCCATCTTCACTCGCGCGCCTTCGTGCGCAAAAAGAGACCATCGCTTTGACTAAGATTCGGCATGACGAGGATGGAGCCCGTTTTCTCACGGGGATGCGATATGAATACATGTATTATAGTTGCCAACCAACTCTTTGCCATTGGCAATGCCAACGAGGTGTTGGCAATGCCAACTTGGCATGAAAGACGCTCGCGGTGCCACTCGTGCATCTAAGGATTCGCCTGCAGCTGCGAATCGCCTTCGTTGAGGAAGCAGTCGCCAGAAACGATAATTCTCTCCATCCGATGGTCGTCTGTCGACTGATGGCCACTCCGCATTCACCGAGGAGCGGAGCTGCCGTCAAGAGCACTTCCACCAAGACACATTGATCAAAAGTGCGATCGCCCACCGAAAGCGTGCACGTCGACTAATGGCTCCTGTATCATCGGTGCGTAATTGCTGCAACTTTTACATCGCTCTGTCGGCTGGAAAGGGTCAGCACGTAAATGTACGTCCACGGTTTGAGGAATTCCTGGCTGGCTGGGACGTGGCGGTGTTAACATGTGTGGCTACTAGCCAGTGGCTAGGCATTGAGAACGGCCCTACGAAGATCAATGCGGACTACCAGTACCTGGTAGTCTATTTAATAGCTGCTGCGGTTGCTGAATCAGCAACGCCAACTACCGCGGTCACGGCCAAAGCGGAACATGCATAATAGCCATATCATGAAGACCTGGCTCGGTATTATAACGCAAGATGCCAGTGTGGTCCAATTACCTTCGCCACGATAACGTGCACGCGCGTTATTACCTGTTGGAGAAATGTGGTGCTGTCGATGACAACCAACGCCTTGCCAAGGGGCAAATTACCACCAGACTCCCAGAGACAGTGCCGAGTGCTTTGCATGGGTCTCGTCATCAACGCTGACGTGGAATTGGGCACCGCCAACGCCGGAAATTGGCTCTGAAAGCGTCGGTCGCTGGAACTGGAGGCGGCACTCGCCTAATAGACTTCTACGCCCGCCGCCCCCATCTCGAGCGAAGCATCTAGCCGGAGTGTCAGCCACGTAAACGTGCCCTTGCTATCGAGGCGACATCGTCGAGGCTCCGAGCCACACGCTCTGTAAAGACGGCGAAAGTAGGCGAACGCTGCATTAATCTAGGCAGGCATCAGCTATAATAGACCAACACGGACGTCCCAAAGCAAGACAAGGACAATGTGCTCGCCGATGTCTGCCCATGTCCACCGGCATGACTTTCATCGACACCTTCTGCTCGACAATGATGTCGGTCCTCAAGCATGTGCCGCCAATGACTTGCTTTCACTATGCTTTCGTCCACCGTCGCCTCTCCATGTGTCACACACTAATCTAGGTTGTCCCACAGCACCGCCCAACATCGCTCATTCGTCAAAACTCGACCCAGGGCACAGGAGCAATGATGAAGCTGCCATCAGGTTACGGCTGCGAGGCGACGAACGGAGACGACTCGGCACTGGACGCGTCTTCCGCCACCACCGCGCGCGGGTCCGAGGACTGCGTGAACGGCGTCTTACGCCCTGCGTCTCAGAGCCAGCAGCAGTACCACAACCTTCCTGTGGCTGTAGCTGTTCCCGTGACTGGCTCAGCCTCCGCCAACGCCGACCGCGCCCGCGCCGGCTCTGCACCGCGCCGGAAGTCGGCGCACAACTTCTCGTTCCGCTCGCTCACAGGCTCCAAGTTCCTGCGCCTGGCGGACTACGCCGGTAAGCCCATCCTGATCGTGAACGTGGCGTCGCACTGCAACTCGACCACCAAGGCCTACGTGCAGCTGAACGAGCTGGCCAAGCGCTTCCCGGAGCTCGTGGTCATTGGCTGTCCGTGCAACCAGTTCGGCCACCAGGAGAACCTGAACGGGGACGAGATCTACCAGAGTCTGCGCCACATCCGCCCCGGAAAGGGCTTCGAGCCAGCCTTCCAGCTCACGGAGAAGGTCGAGGTGAACGGTGCCAATGCGCACGCCATCTTCAACTTCCTCCGCATCACGCTGCCCTACCCGTGCGACCGCTCGCTGCTGGACGAGATGTCCACGCCCAGCGGCGTCTTCTCGCACCCCATGCGTCTCATCTGGATGCCCGTCACGCGCGCAGACGTGAGCTGGAACTTTGAAAAGGTGCGTTCTGTCTGGAAAGGGGTGTCTTTGCTGGCTCTGTTGCTGACTCGAAAGGTGAATGTATTTGTTGTGGCAGTTCTTGATCAGTCCGGACGGCACGCCGTACAAGCGCTACAGCCCAAAGCTGGACTTTACGGCCATGATCGAAGACATCAAGTTCCTGCTCAAGGTGGACGTGTCCAACGAGAAGCAGCTATAAGGCGGTCAGGTTGCAGCAATGGACACTCGAGACAATAAAAGCAGCAGGTAGCGGACCGAACCGAACGCAGACGGACGAGTTGCTGACTGGTTGCAACGCCAGCCCAACAAGAAGGCGAGACCGAGAGAAAGAGGTATGTTCTGTGTGAGAGCTTCGACGTCGAGAACGTCAGAATATAGCAGCGTAAGATTTTTGCAGTCAACACACCGAAACACCAAAACGTCCACTTTGGTCCACAAGTTTACAGAACCGTACCTATGCGTACCGGTATTGTCCGGCTCGATTCTGGCGGTCTCTCCTTTCCGATTCGTCCAAATCCTTCCTCCTTTTCATCCAATCGTCGCAGCCCGCCGTGAGCCAGCCATTGACGCACTTTACTGGTTGCCATCACTTGAGCAGCTCCACGTCTTCCTCTTCCTCTAGCAGCTACCGCAACCGCCAGCCATGCAGCACGACGAAGTGATCTGGGGCGTGATCTCCAAGCAGTTCTGCTCCTTCAAGAGCAAACTCCCAGGAACGGGCAACATGTTCTGCAGCAACGCGTACAACGTCACGGGGCTGTGCAACCGCAATTCCTGTCCGCTGGCCAACAGTCGCTACGCCACGATCCGAGAGGAGGAAGGCGTGTGCTTCCTGTACATGAAGACGATCGAACGCGCGCACACGCCCAACCGCCTGTGGGAGCGCGTGAAGCTGAGCAAGAACTACTCCAAGGCGCTGACGCAGCTGGACGAGCAGCTGCAGTTCTGGCCCAAGAAGCTCGTGCACAAGAACAAGCAGCGACTGACCAAGATCCACCAGTACCTCATGCGCATGCGCAAGCTCACGCTCAAGACCAAGCCCAAGCTCGTGGTCATCAACAAGAAGATCGACCGACGCGAGAAGCGTCGCGAGAAGAAGGCCATGGTGGCCGCCAAGCTCGACAACTCGATCGAGAAGGAGCTGCTCGAGCGCCTGCAGAAGGGCACGTACGGCGATATTTATAACTTCCCGAGAAGGAGTTCTCCAGTGTGCTGGCCAGCAGCGGCAAGCGCCAGACGATGGAGGAGGAGAGCGAGGCCGAGGAGGACGAGTACGAGCTCGAAGGAGAAGAGGAGGACGATGAGGAGGATGTTGGACAGGTCGAGTACGTCGAGGACTTTGACGAGGACGAGAGCGACCTCGAAGACCTTGCCGACGAGTTCGCGGTGGACGAAGACAGCGAGAGCGACGAGGAGACTCCTACTAAGTCCAACAAGCGCAAGGCGCCCACGACGTCCAGTAAGAAGAACAAGAAGCCCAAGGGACCGTACGTCGAGATTGAGTACGAACAGGAACAGGAGACGGCTGCTGGAGACCTCAACTGGTAGATACGCTGTTTGTTCTGCGCGCGTTAACCCTCGTGGGGAAATCGAAATAGACTATTGTGCACGTGAACATTTTCCTTGGTGTATTGTGTGTTTGCAGAGAGCAACAGCAATCAAGCTGGAAGGTATGAATACATGGACAGTGATTGTACGAAGTATATACTAGTATTAGCATGTACTTCGAAGTATTGACACAGCGCACCATGAAGTCAACTACTGGGCGTGAATGTCCGCGGGTGACACAAACTTGCAGTCTGGAGTAACCAGAGCATTGTCGAACACGCGACTCGCATCTTCTAGGCTGCCGAACAATTTCAGCAGAGGCGTCAGCATGTCGATACTGTACTGCACACTCACCGCTTGGTTCTTGCCGTAGTCCCAGCCGAAACAGTAGGTGCCACGTAGCTCGAGCTCACGGCCAAGCAGTTTATTCGCAAGGCTGTTGTCGGACAAATGGGGAAAGCCAAGCGCAGCGTGTTTTGGTTGATGATCACCCGCACTTTTGTAGAGGCGATCACCGTGTCCTCCGCACCTTTCTCGAGACGCACGAGTTCAATGTGGAAGTTGTCGTAATAGCGAGCAACCAGACTCCATCCCTTCAGAATTTCCTCCACGCCATATCCAATGGGAAGACTACAGTCCGGCGCCACCGTCTTGAGGAGGAAACTGCGGTGCACGTCACAATCAAGTGATCTCAACGGGTCTGCGCACACGACTGCTTGGTGCGACGGAAGTATCGTGGTCGGCTTGAGACCGTGACGAAAGAGGTGGAAGTACTCGGCCGCAAAGCCCAAGGACTCGTGCTTGTTGAAACACTCACGGAAACTCTCTGAAGCTCCAGCCTCTTTACTTCTTCTCGCAGCGTCTCAACTTCGTCTGCGAGGGACTCAGTTTTCTTCATCTGCTTCGTCCGGTACCGCATCTGGTTAACTCGGCGACGTTCTCGGTGGCCATCGACCGCCTGGCGTAAGAGCTCCACGACCTCAACGTGCGACGTAGTTGCTGGTGTACGAATAGGTTGAGTTGGTGGTGCATGACTGGGAATTGTGGTTTTCTCTCCTGCGGGTGAATTTGAGCTGTCGTCGGAGCACGCGTAGTCGCCGTCGACAGGAGCTGGAGTCCAGAGCGCTTGTGCGGAAGCTATAGAAACGTGGGACGTCGGAGTGGAGCGGTCTACGACATCGCCAATGACGCTGCTGCTGAGGCGTCGGTAGTTCGGAGGGTACAGGAAGCTGCTGTCGCTCATTGTGTGAGGTGGCTTGGTGGTGAAACACTTTATGACGCGATGAATAACGCCAAATGAGTGATAGAGGGAGAGATGACTGAAGGATGAAATCGCATCTTTGTAGCATTAAAATATTGCTAACACGTAAAGGTGTAGAAGGCGTTTATGGATTCTAAATTTGTTTGGTAAAGCATCTCGTCACCCGGTTTCTTGCAAAATCATCGCCCTGCGCGATCTAACGCCCCGTTGGTATTAAAAGTCTCGAGAAGGGCGCATAGGATGCATGCGGTTTCATTTTGCATTTGAACGATTTTAAGATGCGATTTCATACTCCATCAGGCATTTGTCGATTTAGACTCAATTTGAGAGGGGCGCCGAGAAGCCAGAGCATTCTTCATCTTCATGTGATTGGAAATCATGTGGAGAGGATCAAGCGTCATACAAACCCTCTCTCCATTTAGAGATTTTCTTGCCAAGACCAGTTTACAAACTGAAGTAAATATTCACTTCCACTCCTCGGTGAATCGGCAAAGTTTCCTATTGAAAGGTTCTTAACTAAAAATATCTTGGACGTCCGAAATGTTCTTCTGCTGCTTGTGGCCTGGGATCCGCTACGAAATGTACGTTGCATTGATCTATAAACGATCCTTTAGAGTATGCCAGCATTTTACTGACTGGAGACATTGTAATTTAAATTTACCAAATGCGGGGACTTTAACTAGACTGGAAACACTAGTCACTGGAAGTCAGGCTACCAAGGCCACACCGCAAAAATTTCGCAAACGAACTGTCAACTCAACGCTCGTAATGCCTCCAACCCCATTGTATCCCCCAATATGCCTGGAAATCACCAACCAATTAATGTAATATTGCTTCATTCGAGCACTACATATACACCTTTTCCAGCCCACGTTCGTAAAGAGCAAAGTACATTCGGTGAGAGCGAAAGCAATATCATGAAGAGCAACGTCAAAATCGTGCTGTCGCCTACTGCACGAATTTGACGTTGCTCTTCGCGATCTTATTTTCGCTCTCGTCGAATCTTTACGAACATGGTCTGTAAAAACATTTTACAAAAGGGTGGACTATTCGGATGGCGATTGCTTACTTCGAAGTAGCATTTTGTTAGGGTCGAAGCACTCTATAGATGTGAAAGTGGATTTTGTGCAACGTAGCTAGGTTTAGAGATGAGTTAAACCGAAAGCAGGATTCAAACAGTCTCCTTCATTGTTTACGGTACAGACGATCCTCTAGGCCGTGCTAACCTGAATTCTGTTCACGGACGGATACGGAAATGACTGACGCTGTACAGTCAAATATGCATCTACCCTCTCGTTAATGCAAAAGGAACTGACTAGTGGTACAAAACAACACATCCCCGGGATAAAGGGGGTGAAAGCAACTCGCTCGGCAGGCCGAAACAACGCCTGCGGTTTAAAGATCCGTGTGCGCAGCACGCGGGCTTAAACCCAGGACCAAGCAGGGTCACACCTAGCTCGGCTTAGGTTGTGTCACCGCTCTCAGGGTTTTCAAGGGTGAGGCTCGGGTGTAGTTTTCCTGTCGGCATCTCCGACTTTCATGATTTGAAGCAAGATGACATCCGTCCTCCAGGCGACTTCAAAGTTTATACGATGTAGAAAAAGACTCTTAATCATACATAACCTCCACAAATATTAAGTTTCAGTAGACTCGTTTTGTACCACTAGCACGAGCCAATGCAAAAAGCTGAACTATCTATGGAAATTATCCGTACCCCCAGCCCGGCCTTTTGGCCGCGTCGAAAATTATGATAGCAAACCCGCAATGTGACACTTCTGCAAGAGCAGCATACTACACAAGATGTCTCGTGGTCTCCAGACATAGGTTCTCCCATCACTACCTACATGTATCTGCCCGGTTCTTGGTCGCTTTCATATTGTGTCTCGTACTTCGAAGTATTTGGTACACCCTGCGATAGGAATACCCCTTCACATAAATACATTTAAAAACAAATCCCATATTATATCACTACTAAGGGGCTGAAATTTAATAGTTACATGGATTGGACGTACTCACCATCCAAGGAGCGGATTCATGTATCGTCATCAAAGTTGACGGCTCGTCCAATTGCGACAACATACAGTACATTGTACATGTACATGTAACCTTATGTCATCATTTAGCAATAGAATATAAATAAGTACTGTACCGAACCAAGCCTGCACAGTGCATGCCGGCTGCACAAATTCTTAGCGCTCGTGCAAACGCTACAGATAACGTTGATATCCTGTACATGTACATGTCGTCATCAAGGAACGGTATTGCTCGATGTCTAGGACAGATTCGCTTGAGTGGGCATCAACGGTAGGGGATAAAATGTCTTTGAGGTAACCATTTTATGAGAAAGGAGGTACTGTAGTTTCATACTGTACGACCAGTACATGAACTAGTATGTACGCCGTGTAACAAACTGACCCATCAATACTGGGCGAGTTGCAACGGAGAATTTGTAATACAGTTTTCGCCTCGCCAACCTGAACGCTAGGCGTGTATTTCACAATGCATGCACCTCCATGGTGGTATTTTCAAACAGCACCTCCTATGTGACAGGTAGGTTCGTAGTACCACTACCATTTACATGTATTGCCGTAGTGGTGCTCTCAAAGATCGAGACACTCAGTTGCTCTATAGAGGTATTAATAAGTTACCTAAAGGACGAGCGTCAACTTTGATGGCGCTACATGTATTAATACTCACTCAATCGAGCGTCACCGATGGTGAGATCACATTAACCACCCAAGTGCACATACCGTACATTGAATCCCGAGATGTGTAGAGTAGGGTTTCACCGAGCACAGGATCCTCGATTATGTTTTCTGCGACGCCGAGTCAGTCAAAAATTTACTTCAGTTCGCTGCTTACCGCTGCCTACATTCTGTAATGCCGTGAGTGTGCGCTGCTCACTTGTCGTGATTCAACACATCATTCAGCTTTTTGCCACAATGAGCGACAGCATCCTCTTCCCGCCCAACTACCGAATCCTCAGCAATACCGTCATTGGCGATGTCGTTGACCGATCCGTTCCGACGTCTCATGTTTCCATCGCTTCCGCACGTGCGCACATGACTCCAGTTCATTTTGACGGCGACTACGCGTGCTCAGACGAGAGGTTAACGTCGGCGGCAACTGGTAGGAAGGACTTAAGCCACAATCTCACGCCACCGACCAAGTCAACACGACACTCTGTTCGCAAGCAAGAAGCTCCGACCAATGCTGAGGTCGTGGAGCTCTTGCGCCAGGCAGTCGCAGGCCACCGAGAACGTCGCCGGGTTAACCAGATGCGATACCGGAAGAAGCAGATGAAAAACCGAGACCCTCGGTGATGAAGTTGAGATGCTGCGAGAAGAAGTGAAGAGGTTGGAGCTTCAGAGAGTTTCCGTGAGTGTTTCGACAAGCGCAAGTGCTTGGGCTTTTGCGGCCGAGTACTTCCACCTCTTTCGTCACGGTCTCAAGCCGACTACGATGCTTCCGTCGCGCCAAGCAGTTGTGTCCGCAGATCTATTGAGCTCGCTCGATTGCGATGTGCACCGCAGTTTCCTCCTCAAGACGGTGGCGTCGGACGTGAGCCTTCCGTTGGGTATGGTGTGGAGGGGATTTTAACGTCATGGGGTCGACTTGCTTGCTATTTCGCCAACTACCACATTAAGCTCGTGAGTCTCGAAAAAGTGCTGGCGACACCGTGATCGCCTCTATCAAGGGGTGAATAACCATCGACGAAAACACGCTTTGCTACGCGTTTCCCCATCTGGCATATGACGTCCTCGGGGATAAACTGCTTGGCCGTGAGCTCGAGCCGCTGCTTCGGCTGGGACTCCGCAAACAATAAAGTGGTAAGTCTGCAGTACAGAATCGACATGCTGACACCGATGCTGCACCTGCTGGGCAGCCTAGAAGATGCGAGTCGCGTGTTCGACAATGCTCTGGTTACTCCAGACAGCAAGTTTTGTCGCCTGCAGACATTCAAGCTCGCTAGGTTCCAGTAGTTGACTTCGTGCTGCGTTTTCGCAGCCTTGTTTCAATATACGCAATAGATGAATTGATGCCGTCTAGCTTGCTCTCTGGAAAACACCTGTAAGACACCAAGGAAGTGTCGTCTCCATAATACCATCGACTAGGTGGTGTGTGAATGCAGCGAAGCTGTTAGACCAACGACTTAAGAATCTTAAGTTAAGATGCGAGGCCCCGCAAAATTCGCCTGGGAATGATTGGCAAGAGCCGATGTAGCAATTACTGGGAAATTTAAGGACGTGAGTCGCGTGTTCGACAAAGCGAGTGCAGACTTGCTGCTCAATGATGTTGAAGACCAGCGCAACGAAAAATCCTCATGGTCTACTCTATTTTAATTTAAGATAAACAGGGATAGCCGTACATTGATGAGTCATTTTCGACTCAAGACCCGAATTGCTCCATCGGTCAAGACTGTATTCAAGGATCGTAACAACGGCAAGCTTCTCATCCTGCTGATGTTGTTATTAGCGGATGCAGTCACTACCGACCAGCGTTGGAATAATCGAAAAGACTTTTCTGATGCGGGAATGCAGACTGTTTTGATGGAGACACTCCAGCCGGACTGGCAACCTGTAAAGACAGCGAGTGATTTACTACGCCTGGCGCCATAGTTGCTCGAGGGAAATGTCGGTGCGCTTGAATGGCATGCACAAGGCTCCTGAGTGTCACAAAAGTCAACGAGCCGAAAGTGATCTACCACGACGTTCCGGGCAGCGAAAATAAAATAAGAACGAAGTAACAAATTGGCTTGCCCAGAGCAATGAGCATATCTTGCAAAAGTTTGTCGAGCGGATGATCCATTATTTATTACATGCAAACACTGCATTTTTCCATTTATTGTTGTGAGCACTCAGGTCGTTCTTCTCCTGTTGGCTCGTCTTGACTGTCGGCAGCTATCGCATCCAGCTCGGTTGTTGAAAGCAAAAAGCCGCCTACTTTTGTAGATTCTCGCAGTGGTGAGGTGGCTTTTCTCGCCGCAGTATCGGCACCAGAACCGAATTGATGGGGAGTAGCGACCTCACCAAGCACCTTAGCTGCCTCTGTGGCGGACGCGTCGTACGTGCCCGTGTCTCCTAGCAGCTTCTCATTCTCGTGCAACGATGATGACGACTCCAGGCGCTTCTTTAGTTCACGGTTCTCCACGTGAAGGTCGAGGTTTTCCTTTTCCAGATACGAGACCTTACCGCTTTTTGCTCGCGGAGCTTCGCCATTTCGTCCTTGGCCGATCCAACTTGCACCTCGAGCTGCTCCACAAGATCCATCTTTTCCTTCAGCAACACTTGCATTTCATGGATCTCGTGCTCGGCTTTTTCGCGCTCGTCGTTCAGTGCTGCACGCATTTCGGTCTTAATGTCTGCCAATTGGTGCTTTTCAACACGTAAGGCTTCGCGAAGCTCTTCAACTTGCTCCTTGAAGACGTTCAATTTCTCGTCCCTGTGATCTACTAGACGCTGCTCTTTCTCGTGCATGTCTTCCTGGGACGTCTTCAACGTCTGCTTAGCCTGTGCGAGGCTCTCTTGCAACTCCTTCACCTTGTTCTGCAGATCTAATCGGTCATACTTCAGCCTCCGGAACAAATTCAATGTATCCATCGTCATCTTGACCTTATCCAGCTTGTCGATGCGGGCCTTCTGCTTCTCTACAAGCTTGTCCATATTTTCCTTGGCTAACTGGGCCTCCGCAAGCTGGTCGTGGTACTGAACAGCATCCGTCTGCGAAGCCTTGAGTGACTCGGTAAGGCTTTCCAACTCGCTACGATACTGGTTCAACTCATTCTCCGCCATCTCTAACTGAGCCTTCATCTCCTGAAGCTTTGCGAGAGACTCAGCCTGCTGCACCTGTGCGGCGGCATACTTCTGTGATAGTTCGTGAATTTCGCTTCGAAGCTGCTCCTCGACATCCCCACGCTGGGATTCGAGAGAGGCATATTCCTCTTTCAACAGCCGGCGCTCATCATCCAGCTCGTTGCATTTGGCTTGCAGTGCTTCTTGTAGATTCATAACCTGCTTCTGCCAACTCTCCTGCTCACCAATTTGGATATCCAATTCTTCCTCTCTTGCTTTCACAGATAGCTTCAGATTTTCGATTTCAGCCTCAGTCTGCTCGATCACAGAACGAAGACGGTGAATCTCATCATCTCCATTCTTTTGGCATGCTTCGAGCTCTTCTTGGGCTTTCTGGAACTGCTCGCGAATGTTTTCCACTTGGCCCGTCAACTCTTGCTGCTTGTCTTCCCACGTAGCACTAGCACTATCGAGTTTTCGTTGCACCGCCTCTTTTGCTCCAAAAGCTCAGCACAGGATTGCTTCGCATTTAGTAGTTCTTCAGCTTGCACCTTCATTTCATGCTGACACACTCCGGCACCATTCTGGAGAGCAGATACTTGGTCACGGAGCTGTTTCTGCTCAGCCATCAAGCGTGCAAACTCGCTTTCTGCCATCGTTTGCTTCTTGTTCCATTCTTCATCCTGCTTGCGAAGCTCTTGCCTCGCATCTGCTAATTGGTTCTGCTTCTCTTTCCACGTAGCACTAGCACAATCGAGTTCTCGTTGCACCGCCTCCTTTTGCTCCAAAAGCTCAGCACAGGATTGCTTCGCAGTTAGTAGCTCTTCAGCTTGCGCCTTCATTTCATGCTGACAAACTCCGACACCATTCTGGAGAGCAGACACTTGATCACGGAGCTGCTTCTGCTCAGCCATCAAGCGTGCAAACTCGCTTTCTGCCATCGTTTGCTTCTTGTTCCATTTTTCATCCTGCTTACGAAGCTCTTGCATCGCATCGGTCAATTGGTTCTCCAGCGATGCTATCTTGGCTTGAAGTTTGATCTGCTCCTCCCCGAGCTCTATGAGTTCTGTTTGTGTGCCACTCTCCGCCAAAACACTCGTGATATTCACCCCAGTCGAGGTCATTCTCGCCTCGGCTAATTGGTTCTCCAGCGATGCTATCTTGGCTTGAAGTTTGATCTGCTCCTCCCCGAGCTCTATGAGTTCTGTTTGTGTGCCACTCTCCGCCAAAACATTCGTGATATTTACCCTAGTCGAGGTCATTCTCAGCTGCTGCTCAAGTGCAGAAACCTTTTCCTCCAACACAATTTCTTTCCGTTCCGCTGCAACAAGGCGCTGCTTGCTCTGAAGTCGCATTTCCTGCATCTCCTCCTCGGACCTCGCTAGGGCGTTTGACAAGCTCGATAACTCCTTATCTTTCTGTTCTTGAGTGCGAGAAGCAGAGGCAAGATCCGTTTCCAGCAACTTCATCTGCTCTAGGAGATCTGTGATCGTGTCGGAATTATCCTTTGCCTCTTTGCGCAGCAAAGACAGCGTTTCTTCGTATGAATGTACATCGAGCTGAAGGTTTTCGCGCTGCTTGGATACGATCTCAAGGCGCTGCTGTAACTGTTCTACTTCACCACCACTGGTTTCGCTACTAGATTGGAATGATGCATCGCAGCGTTGATTCCGCCCCACTTCCACTGCGTGATCTGCTTGTAAGGCTTCCAAAGCAGCCTGAATCTTCTCCAGGTGTTGCTCAAGTTCTGTCTTGCTAGTCTCTATTGAAGCCTTCGCTGATTGAGCTTCTTCCAGCTGGGCCTGCAACGTTGCGATCGTTTTGGTGGAAGCCGAAACCGCATGCTCCACTTCCCGCAGTTTTACCCCCTGTGCGTCGGCAGCAATCGCAAGCTTCATCTTCTCTTCAGATACTTCCATCAACTGAGATTCCAGAGTCTGAAGCTCCTCCAAGCAGTCGTCACGCTCATGCGAGACTCGCTCTAGATCACCCGTGATCCGCTTGAAATCATCACTCAGCGTATCATAACTTTGCTGTAAGGAGCCGATACTCTGCTCGTCCGGAGGGGGCACACTAGCGGGCTGTTCTTGCACCAGTAGCGCGTCTGAAGCAATCTTGTTTTCCCGTTGTAGGTTGTCAAAATCAGCCTGTAGTTTCTCAAACGCTGCCTTGAGCTCGCTTTTCTCGGGGGTGTTCTCAGACAAACTCAAAGCCGCCTGCAAGCGCTCCTTTGTTTCTACAAGCTCTGCTTCGAGAATTGATAGCTTTTCGGTGAGCTGGTCCATTTCAGAGCCCAGCTCCTGATTCTCTCCATCTTGATGCTCGGCAGCATCCATTTCTACATTTTGATTTTCCGTAGTTAATTCGGCCTTTTCCGAGTCACCATCAAACATGGTGATGCTTTCTGCGGCTTCTGGTTCCTGAATATTGGCAAGAAGATCCTCTTTCTCGACAGTGAGATCCTGGATGGTCTGTTGCAGTGCTTCAATTTCACTGTTGTACCTGTTCTGCAACTGTGAGTTTGTCATCACCTTTGCATCCAGTTGCGCCTGAAGGACCTTGGCGATGTGCTCCTTCTCCATCAAGGATTCGCTCATTTCATACCCTTGGCGTTGCGATTCCTCCAGATCCTCATTAATCCTTTCAGTCTGTGCTTGTAATTTCTCCTTTTCCATTATCGTTGTCTCGAGATCCGATTGCAACTGCCCAAGCTCCTGCATAATTTCCTGCAGTTCTCCGGCAAGTTTTTCCACAACACCATCTTTGGCCTGGTCTGTGGGAGACTCTTGCGGTGCCTCCCTGTTGCCTGATTCTGGTGAGATTTCAGTCGTTGGAGCAGTATTTCGTTCATCAGCTTCTAGCTCGTTAATCTTCTGGTGCAACAGAGCTTTTTCCTCCTCCAGGAATTTTACACGCGACTCCAATCCAGTTTGGTTGACTTGGGACGCAAGTGCCTTCAGTGATGCGATTTCTTCGTCACGATCCGCAACCGCCATCTGCAAAACAGTCTGTGACGCCTCCATTTCTTCGAGAAGCCCCTCTAATTCGTCTTTCCTGCTACGCAGGCTCATCTTCTCGCTATCACCAGGCTGCAAAATATCGGACTGGAATGCCTCGACCGCAGCTTCAAGCTGGTGTTTTCATCATCGAACTGTTCTCTGGCTTCGGTAGTCTTGCGTTGCATGGCTTCTAGCTGAGCACGCAGGCAATCCAATTCTTCAGCTGCCATTAGCTGAGAGTTCATCTTCTCCGTCTTCAAATCCTGACAGCGCTTTTCCTCACTTGCCAGTCTCTCCTGCGTGGAAACCAACTCGGCCATAATCTCTTCCACGAGAGCACCAGCTTTCGTGGCGTTACCCGAACAATGACAACTGGCAGGGCTGTCCTTAGTGCTTTCGTAACCCAAATGTTCCCGCAGCTCCTTCAGCTCCTGTTCAAGCACTAGCTTTTCGTCTAAGGCAGTTCTCGCGTGCTCGTTTGCAACCATCAACGTCCTTATTTCTGCCAGCACATCAAAAGCACGGGCACGCTCAATATCACCTAGAGATACGGCTTTCTCGTTCGCAATGGTTTCCAATGCTGCAATAGGATCCTCGGCATCTCCATCGCGGTAACTGCGAAAGACCGATGAGAACAGATTAAGCACGTTCTTGCTGCTACACTTGACTCCCACGTCATTTTCCATCGGCTTGACTGCTAGGGCAAGCACGGGGTTGTCAGCTGTCTTTTCCACGTCTTCGTTAAAGTTAATGTCTTCGTATACTGAAGTTTGAGGATCCACGTTTTCTTTTGCTGGAGAGCGGCGCTTTCGTGCCTTGATGTTGGCCGGAAAATCTCCAGGTCCCCACGTCTCTCGCATGCGTTTCCCGTGATGCTTCTGCTTACTTCCCACGGTAGCCTTCGTCACCGAGGAACTAGACAAGATAAGCCCCATGAGTCGCCCCATCTCCGTTTTGTTGTGGTTCTTCTCGCTCAGCAGCGCCTCGTTCTCCGCTTTAAGCGCGGTCAGAGCTTCGGAATTAACAAGTTTCTTGAGCTCACGCACCTCGCGCTTGAGACGTCGCAGCTGCGTTTGGTCATCCAGCACCTCGTTCACCGTGGCCGACGTCTTGATATCCTGGCGCGCGCTGCAAACTGCAGCGTGCTCTTGGTTTCCTCAATGTACCTGTCACTAGGCGTAACACAACAAATAATGAGCGTGCGAGTATTACCCCGAGCGAGTTCTGCAGTAACCGCGTGAGTTTACTGTCTCTGAACGGCGCGTTCTGTCCACCTCCTGAACTCGCCAGCGCGTTGATCACTCTCGCGAGCGTCAGCAGCGACTTATTAATGTTGCCGGCTTCTCGCTGTCGAATGCCTTCCGCGCCGGTGTGTCTCAAGCTCTCTGATCCCGCTAGGTCCACGAGGTTCAAGCTTGCAACGAGCACCGCACCGTTCACGTCTTCCTCCGAGTGGCGCCTCGATTCCGTCTTCTTCTTGCTTTCGATAACAATCCGGAAGACGCTGTGCGAGCGCGAGCTCTTGTCGTTCATGGCGGTCTGGCCCGTGGTGCGGTTGCGGTTACCTGTCTGCAGTAGCGTCACGATGTCCTCGTAGTTGGTGATGATCTCCTCCTTGCTCTCCACATACACGCCCTTGCGCGGGTCTTCACGCAGCTTGAGGCTCGCGCCTTTCTCGCTCGGATTGAGCAGGTCGCGCACCACTTCGTTGTAGATCTCGAGGAAGGACACGCGCAATAGAAAGTCCCTGTCCGCGCAGCTCTCAATGTAGCTAAAAATGTCCTCCACAGCCAGCTGCAGGATGCCGGGACGTAGCGTCTCGCTCTCGGGCTCGAAGGGCATCCCGCCGTCGCCCTGCATCGTGTGCGTCTTGCCGGAGCTCGTCTGGCCGTACGCGAAGATGGATCCGTTGATGCCGCTCAGCGTGGAGCGCACGATGCGACGGGCCACGCGCTCGTAGATGGCGCGCGAGTCGCTGCGCGCGTCGAAGAGGCCGTCGTACTGAAACACGTTGCCCTTGCCCGAGAGAGGCGCGCGCGTCACGGGGTCCAGCAGAGACACGACGTTGAGTTGCGGCACACACGAGAGCAGTCGTGTCGCCCGCGCGCGTCTCCCGCTCGTTCATGGGCCGCACGCGGATGCACACGGCGATATTCTCGGCTTCCGCTGGGGAAGAGGAGTCGTCCATGATGCGGAACGAATTTGAAAGTGAAAGGAAAGGGATTCCCGCGCTTTTTAATGGTGTGGTGTACATGAGGAATGAAGCATTAGAAACCCCTTTCGAACTCGTTGTGGTTTTATTGAATCGGATAGCGGAGGTTTGGGAAGACTGCAACTTCAACAAGACGCACTGAGAACCACCAAGCAGTTAGGCAATCGATGCAACAAAACGAGCTAGAGGACACGACTGTAGATTTTGGGACGGTTTGGACAACATCAACTTGTGTTGGTCTACAAGAGACTTTTGCACACTTCAACATGAGTCTCAGCTTGAGACTACTTGAGGTAAGTTTACCCGCGCAGCGTTCGCGAGCTTCCTTTGACCAAGGCGGCGGCCTTCTCAGCAGCGGTGGTGACGCTGCCGTCGGTTGGGTACGTCATGTGCGCCATCGTGTTGGAGCCGTTGCCGCACACAGGGTCGCCTTCGTTGCAGAACTCGATGGCCTTGGGTCCGTACGTCGAGCTGGCGCTCTCAATCGTGTCACCCGAAAGTTTGAGCGGGTTGCCAAACGTCACGATGGCCTTGATACGCGATGACAAAGTGTCGGGGATGGTGTCGCCAGAGCCGAGCGACGTCTTGATGCCGATTGCGATGTCGGTAACACTGGCACCTTGAGAATACCCGCCGAGGACGAACACAGTGTCTGGGCACTCCTGTGCCACGGACACGACGTGGTTTGTCATATCGGTGGCACCCGGTCCGGCGCTCGTTTGGTCCATAGAAGCGAGATAGTTGACAGCGTAGGACGAGACGCTCATACCAGAGAGGTTTGAGGTGAGGTCACTGACCAGTGGCTCCCCACAGATACCCAGCCCTGCCGATTCGCCGCTTCCGCGAGCGAAAACCACGTGCACGTCGGAGCATTCGGCGTTGACGAGGTTGTTGGCGAGAAGGACGGATCCGATAATAGTCGAGAACGGAGCAGTGAACTTCATGGTTTTGCTGGGCTTTGATCGGCTTGGGTTGGTGTGCGATAAATGCCGAATGAGCAATTCCGAGAACGACCAAGGTTTAGCAAAGCGAAGTTTTATTGTGTTGCATGTTGTTTTTGACGTGGCTTACTTGCGTCCTGCGCACATTGACAGCTGGACTTTCACCACTAAGCCTGCAACGCACGCTTGTGGCTCACAGCCATTATTATAATATTTGTCTCAAAATGCTTCTGTTGAACACGTCTTAGTGGGGTGTCTAGGAGCTTTACGAGTGAGTGAAACACAAGCTGCTGCAGAAACATGGTGCACTCAGATATTGACGCGAGCTGGCACTGAAGAACTGCGCATGTTCGGTCGGCGGTGATGTTGACGGGCAAATTCGACATCCAGTCGTTGCAGAGTAGCACGTACTCGATCAGTTTTGTTGACAGGAATTTGTCGAGTAGACGAAGAGCACTGCATTCTCCAGAAGAATGCAGTGCAGTTGTGGAGAATTTCTCCACAGCCTTGTACACTTTTTCATGTTAAGCTAAGTCGTCTTGTGAATCGGAACGAACCAGCATGCAAGTCGACTTAATCTCTGCACTTGGTCAAACAGTTCCAACAGCACCTGGTTTTCACTACGGTGGTCATCATCAACAGGACAAAAGGTCAGCATGCGGAGTCGGGTCTGCTGAACATGACGATGGTGTGGCTCTAGGAACTACGACCACAAATTTTGATGTCCAAAAAGTAAACAGCGTGACTGCTGACCAACCTCGTGTCGAAGGCGCTGAACAAACGTGCCTCTTGGAAACGTGCACTTCAACATCCATATGATATCATTTGGCAAATCCTACAGCAGTGTGATAAGATCGCAACCATAAACTTACCTTGATTGCGGGCAGCACCGAGTATGAGGATACAGCTTACGAACAATGAACATCGTGTGCATGATCTGCTGGGGTGTGCATACCGATGACCGAGCGCTTGCTAGAACACGACGAGTGCTGGGATTCATTTTCAACTTCACTTCCACTTCTGCTTCCACTGCAGTGCCATCAATCCCAATCGTTCCAGTTCACCTCGAACCACGGATCTATCCTGTTAGTTCACCTCGAACCACGGATCTATCCTGTTGCTCCTCGCCACCTGTGCCAACATCGTCAACGCCCAGTGTTCCGACGTACACATCGTTTTCGCTCGAGGCAGTGGAGAGCTACCAGGACTCGGCATCTGCGGCCAGCCTCTCGTCAGTGGCATCACCTCCAACCTCGGTGGCATGAGCGTCTCATCCTACGCCATCAGGTATCTCGCTTCGGTTGATCAAATCAGTGCTGGACCTGGCGCCACTGACATGACCAACCACGTCGTGTCTGTGGCACAGCAATGCCCCAACACCGTTTTCGTGCTTGAAGGGTATTCCCAAGGTGCCAGTGTCACCGACATCTCCATCGGAATCCGGACAATGCTCGGAATGGGTAAAACCATTCCGGAGACATTGGCTCCACGCATCAAGGCTATTGTGACATTCGGCAACCCGTTGAAGCTCATGGGTCAAACCATCAAGAGCTCCAGCTCGAGGTACGGACCCAAAGCAATCGAGTTCTGCAACCTGGGCGACCCGGTATGCGGCAATGGCTTCAACACGATGGCTCACATGACGTACCCGATGGATAGCGTGCCAAGTGCGGCTGAAAAGGCTGCAGCGCTGGTGAAGGGTAGCGTGCAAGCACTGCGCGGGTGAATTCGCTGCTGATTCAACTGGTGTTCCTCAGAAATGAATGTTGTGTATGTGGTGCTGCTCGTTGGCTGTGTGGGTAAGTCATTATGGTCAAAGATTGGCTGTTCAATACAAGTATCTGCTCGTTGCAAATTTCTTTCATGCGTTGTGTGTGGCTAAGTTGCTGTCAACGAACTCTAGACAATAGTTTCTCAGCTGTAATTGGAGTTACATGTCCAGAGTGCCATTAACGAGAGGTGGCACCCGGGGCGTTTGATCTTCAAACTGAGTAAGCAAGCGATGAAATATTGATATCACCGAGAATGGCATGAACGAAACTTGAAAGAGGGATTCGTACGATCAACAAATATATTGTTTAAACACCACCATCTACATACAATGCGATTCCGCTGTACGTTTTTCGCCTTCAAAATTTAGAGCGGCCTACGCACGGAGCGCTCTAGCACTTCCCTTCACCAATGCAGCAGCCTTCTGGGCAGCAGTAGTCACGCTACCGTCCGTCGCATACGTCAGGTGCGCCATCGTGTTGAAGCCGTTGCCGCACACTGGGTCGCCTGTGTTGCAGAACTCAATCGCCTTGGACCCGTACGTTGAGCTGGAGCTTTCAATGGTCTGACCCATGAGCTTCAACGGATTGCCGAACGTCACGATGGCCTTGATACGCGATGACAAAGTGTCAGGGATGGTGTCGCCGGATCCAAGTGTCGTCTTGATACCGATTGCGATGTCGGTAACACTGGCACCTTGAGAGTACCCACCGAGCACGAAAACGGTGTTCGGGCATTCCTGTGCCACGGACACGACGTGGTTGGTCATATCGGTGGCACCCGGGCCGGCGCTAGTTTGGTCGTAGGAAGCGAGGTAGCTGACCGCGTAGGACGAGACGCTCATTCCTGAGAGACCAGAGGTGATACCACTGACCAGAGGCTCACCGCAGATACCGAGTCCAGCCATCTCACCGCTTCCACGGGCGAAGACAACATGCACGTCAGAACAAGCAGCGTTGACAAGGTTGTTCGAGTTGGCGAGTAGAAGAAGGAGAGATCCGAGGATCGTCGAGCACGGAGCAGAGAACTTCATGATGGTAGTAGTTTGCTTGGGAACTTGGAGGCCTCAGTTGGTTAGTTGTGCGCAGTGCGGCGGAAAATGAAGAATGATCAACTATTTGAGTGGTCAAGTGATGTTTGGTGGCTTTGCCAGTCGTAGATTTTCAGCAAGTTGAGTGCGAGAAGAACTCATCCCTCTACCAGTTGGTCTTCCAAAGCCATGGAGTTTGTGGCTCGAAACCTCTGGTGTTGTATCGCTTTTCTGCAGCGTCTGCTTGCTTCGTTTGAAAAGTTTGCAAACCGCTTTCAGCAAGTGGTGCCAAAGTATTCGGAGACCACAGGACGGCTCTCTCCGGAACTTGAAGTGCTATGTTGGCAGTGTATCTGTTGACCATAATCGACATCTGGTAATTGATCGTCCCCAGTCTGCCGCTGTAGAAAACAATAGTTTGGCCACCCGCTTCTTGCCCGTGATCATCAACAAAGAAACCTAAAAACAAGACGAGAGGGAGAAACTGTACTACAGGCGAATAGTTTGTGGGAGGCCTGCGTGGGTGCATTGTGTGCTTGCACTCGACTTTTACCCGTGGGGTTCGTAAAATGATGAAATTGACATTTGTAGTGGTGCTGCACCGCATACGAGATCACCCGGCCAAAGCCCGACAAAGCGAGAGCGAAAGTTTCTCAGTGCTACAACAAAGTGGGGCCCCAGCTGCAGAACGATGTGCTTGCCTCCTTCTCTAGACCGCTTACAGCAGAAGCCAGCACCTGGCAAAACGTCACGTTCGAAAGCTTACGCGCTGCGTCCCTATGCTATTGCTACATATGTAAACTATCCCGAGCGAGCGAGAACTCCGACCGACCGAATGCCGTACCCGCTTTTACAAGCAGCAAATTTGTGGTCATCATCACGAATCCGCGATTCACGTTAAGTTTTGCAACGTTTACAACTCTCGCTGTCCGACAACGGTGAGGAAAATGCCCCCGGCTGGCTTGCCTCACTATTCTACTATCCTGCGAGTCAAGAGCCTGACTCAACTTGAGTCTCAAGGGCCAAGCTGGGAAACAGCCGCCATGGGCTTCAACGTCCAGTTGGCGCCAAGAGAGTGCGAGGGCAAATCCACCGGCAAACCGATAAGATCGCAGCTCGAGCCTTGTGTGACACACAAGGATGGCAACCTATCTGCTTGTCTTCATCCCTGGCGGCTTCAAGGCGGATGAACTAGTGTGACCACCAACTCCAGAGATTAAAAAGGTTTTGGTCATTCCTCATTTTACCAGTTACTGCTGAAGCCGCATCGAACAGTTGAAGTCCACACCTACGACCATGAAGTTTTCGACAATGTGCACAATTGCCCTGGGGTCCCTCCTAATGCTGCTCGCCAACCTCAGCAACGTCGTCAATGCCCAATGCTCCGATGTTCATGTCGTCTTCGCTCGCGGTAGTGGTGAGATGGCCGGACTTGGCATTTGTGGAGAGCCTCTCGTCAGTGGCATCACCTCCAACCTCGGTGGCATGAGCGTCTCGTCCTACGCCGTCAGCTACCTCGCTTCCTACGACCAAACCAGTGCTGGACCCGGTGCCACCGATATGACCAACCACGTCGTATCCGTGGCACAGCAATGCCCCAACACCGTCTTCGTGCTCGGCGGGTACTCTCAAGGTGCGAGTGTTACCGACATCGCCATTGGTATTCAAACGATGCTCGGTTCCGGTGCCACTATCCCGGAGACCTTGGCTCCGCGTATCAAGGCCATCGTGACGTTCGGCAACCCGTTGAAGCTTATGGGTCAGACCATCGAGAGCTCCAGCTCGACGTACGGACCCAAAGCCATCGAGTTCTGCAACACGGGTGATCCCGTGTGCGGCGCTGGCTTCAACATGATGGCGCACCTGATGTACTCGACGGACGGTAGTGTGACGACTGCAGCTCAGCAAGCCGCCGCGTTGGTGCAGGGCGGAAGCGCGAGGGCAAGAGCTCTGCGTGGATGATTGACACGGCTCTACGGTTCTTGGAGTAGCATCTCGTATGTGCAAGTGCTGTCGTGTCTTGTGTGTAAGACCCCTACGTTCAAGTGAAAACGTACAACCAACCTTGTCAGTCAATACAAAACGTGTTTTTCGTGTTAGCTTCATCCCCCAGCTTTGATCCGCTATTGGCCAGGTGCGTTATGATATGATGCAGCTCGAGCAGCACCCTCTCGTGGACGACTTGTTTGTTGTTGGGTTTCAGGTGACGCGACCACTGCAGTAGGCTTCAGGCAGTTGACAACCTCGCCGTCACGCCACAATTCGCTGGTTGTGGCCGGTGAGAACGTCGTCGACTTTACAAGACTCAGTGCGTTGCACGCGCTTTCAGGTTGAGGAATCTGCGCAGCACAGTCACAATAATTAGCTTACCAAAAACAACAAAAGCTTTGCACTTCGGCAGCTAGACGCACCGGTTCGTAATAAACGCTGTCGTTGCGGTGGGTGACGATGTCTAGATCTCGACTGATGATCTGCTGCGATCGAAGAAACACAGTCGTTAGCAGGGTCACGCGCGCTTTTTCATCTTTGTCCGTCGCCATCTTGGACTCGTAGCCTTTCTCAAGTGGCACAACTGCTTCAAAAAGCGCGGCAGCCTTCTTGAGGTTTGCCACTGCCTGTACACAGTTTCGAGCATCCTCCTTCACCATGCAGGCAGCACCTTGAAAGTACGTTGAAATGGCCTGGTAGTAGGGCTCTTTGTAGGCGCAATATAGGCGGATACGCTCAGCCGTGGTCGAGGTCGAGTACGGCATTAGGCGCGCAGCAATAGTTTGGCATTCTGCAGGATAAGTCACAGAAAAACTCAATTAGCTCCAAACAACCACGTACATGTATGTACGCACAAAAGAAAGCAAGCTGCACCTACCTTTGTATCTCGCAGAAATATCCATCGACAGCTTCGCCATCAAAGAAAAGTCGACGACCTCACGAGTCACTCCACGCAACACGACCAGCTCCTGCGCCTGAGCAAGTGCAATCCACGCCAGCAACTGCGGGAAGCGTCCATCTGCGAGGTCTGGCACGCGTTTTAACATCGCGAGATCCTCCGCTGCGCTAGCCACAGCGGGCTTGGCAGTCTTGCCATTTTCCGTTGCATTCGTGTCAGGAACATTTTTTGACAGCGCCAGTTGCTGCACCTGACGCTGCTCCTCCCTCCACTTGGTCATCATGTCGTCGTCCGGCGCTGCTCCACTGTCATCTTCCGCCACATGAGCGTCTCCTGCCACATCCTTTCCTCCCAGATCCGCAAACTCCGCCCCAATCGCTTTGGGGACGACATTCATCGACTCCAGACACGCTTCCAGCACGCCCGCAGCATGCAGCAGCAGCTGGTACGCGACCTTGAGCTGCGTCTCACTGAGCTCCGACAGTCTCTCGGCCAGGATCGCGTCCACTTTGTCTCTGGCCTCCGTCATCATCAAGACCCCAGCAGCCAGCAGCACGTGCGCAGCCTCCTGCCTCGCACTGCGAGCGTACACCGTCTGGCCCGTGAGTGCGTCCTGCCAGCGACAAAAGTTGAGGCACCCGCTGCAGTCGGCGGCCTCACACTCGCCCTGAGCGTCCGCAGCCTCCACCAGTGGCTGGCGCAGAGACGTTTCCACCGTCGCATCGGTTGATGCCACTGACGCTGCGTCGGTCGGTTGCACGGCGGATTCCGTGAATCCCTTGACGAGTGCCAAGTACGCGGTCAATTTCTGCGAGTAACTGGAGATATCGTCGGCCGATTGAAATACGGACGTTGTGGGGACGTTCTCCAATTGCAACGCGGATCGGGCGACGCTGAGGTCGCTGGCGAGTCGCAGGACGCCGTCACGTTTAGTGGAGACGCCGAATTTCGCCAATTCCGACGCGAATTTGGGCTGCAAAAGGAGAGCGTTAGAAAGGGCAACAGAGAGGAGGAGGAGGTGGAGGTGGTGACCTGCGACGAGTATTTACGGCCGGGCGAGAGCGCGTGGCAGCACGGAGGAAGAACTTCGCGCTGGGTCATGGTTTGAGCTCCTAATGAGACATTGGACTGGGTTTTGGGAACTGGATTTTTGTATCGGCCAATGGGAGTCTGCCGTCGTGAGTGGTCCATCATCAAATTTGAGATTTCGTAAGGTCCACCTGGACGGATGTAATACTTTGCCTGCGCCTTTTAACTGCTTGATCGTACCGGTATATACCGGTAGACCGATACAAATTCCTTGCCAATGACGACGTCATTGGATGAAACATCTGAGTTAAAATCTGATACCGGTAATTTGAAAATCTTGAAACATGAAACTTTGTACAGTGCAGGTTTCAAGTGTCTGAACTGGTACGATGGTCTTGTGCTGTTGTGGTCGGCGATTTTAGAGGTCGTACGAGCTCGGGGTCGCTTTATTCGGACGATGAAGCAGGATGCCTGGAAACGAGAGCGATACTTTCCGGTTGAAAGCATTCGATCGTAGCTCTCCACGCTTTGAAGACACTGTAATTGCACGATTTACTGCCTGATCGACCATCGGTCTCTGTCTTTAGATCAAGTTCTTGTGACTCGACCCACCGCAACCGCCCCATTAGCTGCAGGTACGTCGTCGCTTGACTTACGTTTCGCACCATTGGTCATCAGAGATGCCAGCCACCTTCACCTTCCTGACACCCAGGGGCTGCTAAAATAGTAGTTTAGAAGGGGATCAGTCTTCTGGCAGATAAATCAAACATGTCAAACTCCTGTGCGTTGCCAATGGCATGGCTGTGAGCCCTTGCGATGGTTGTCGGAGGATGGGGCATTTATGCAGACATTTGGATGCCCTTGAAACCACGACAAGCGGTGGCGATGCCATTATAATTAACCCAGTGCTTGTGCGCTCGCAGATGCCAAACCATTCAAGTTTTGGCGTACCTCAGCGTGACCACAAGTGGGTCGTCTGAATAATCATGAGTTACCCGGAACATGTATTTATACTTCGTGCATTGGGTACAATGGCTATTTATGTAATAAAAAAGGATAATCAGCCCAAATTTCGAACCCAAATTCAAACTTCAACGCATGACCGCTCGTGCAAGCGGCGATCTTGTATCCTGGCCGCGAACAGAGCAGTAGGCGACTCATCCTCGAACGTACTCACCTTTCCTACACCAGCGCCACCTCCTCAACCAACGCCTCGCACGGGGCTATTTTCGTAATAAAAATATACTGCATCTGTATTAAAGTGGGGTAAAATGCACGAAAAGTGCATTGCATAAAACATCCCTAACTGTACTGTACCTGCGAGGTAACAACCCCACCGAAATGCAAGACCTCCCTGGACCCCGGTTACATGCACATATGTATTATAGTGCTACAATGTAGATTGCGCTGGACCCGCATCTTGGAGTCCAAGACTTGGACCAAGGCTGCAAGCGGCAGCATTGCTTGGAGCAACGCAGCAGCAACTTGCTCCGCAGATCCAATTTTGGCAACAATTGTTTTGTCCGGATGCCCACTCTCTGTAAAACTTAAAGAATCCAGGCCTTCGCTTTGCCTCAGCCTCGTCACATGCGGCGACTTGATTCTCGACTTCACTGCACTGTCAGGAACTTCGAGCGCTCACTGTGCGACTCCTGCTGCGGCCTGCAGTCGTCGACCTAAAGGAATCATGTAGGTCATGGATGATCCGTTTGGGTCCCAAGTTGGGACGGCGCGCTGGCGCTTAATTCGTACATGCATCTCATCAGGCAACACCTTCATGTCAACTCACGCCGTCTCCCTTGCGGCGCAAGGGCTGCTGTGCATGACGATCGTCTCACCGGTGGTTCGTAGCATGCTGTGACGAGCTCCGCCGCCGCTCCTCCAGTCGTTGCTACATGTAGTGTTCCATTTCCCAGCAATCCGCTGCCACGGTTTCAAATGTCTCGACACTGGATTCCACTGCGGCATGATTCGCAAGCAAAGTACATACATGTACAGCATACATGTACATGTACTGTACTTCGAAGTATCATGTAGCATCCGCGCAGTGAGAGCGGATTCCTGCAACGAATGTGCGTTTCCGCGGTGTTATTGATGTCCTACTACATGTAGTAGTATCGGTAGTAGGCTACTACAGTGTAAACCTCGAGGCGCAGCAAGGAAGACGCCCGCTGTCGTCGAGCCGACCGGTCTGGACATGTAAGCTTGCCGCTGGAGTCAACGTTGACATCAAAACGATTAGGTATTTTTATGGCTAATCAATCATACCGGCTCTGTCCCAACTAGCGAAATTGCAGAGCCGGTCCGGGACCACATTCGAAAATGCGTTGCGCACTCGACCCCGAAGTTGCCACACGTGGCTCGACAAAGTAAGGTGGCTTCGTTCGCGTCGTGTTGCTGAAACTGGCCTCGATCGCGTGAATGTAGCGCCTCGATCGCGATACCTCCGCGACTAACGAAGTTGGGAGGATGGGTTTTCATCAAGCCGCTCGACTCGCTTGATTTGCTTCGGCAGCGCGTGCACATGCTGCCCGGCTTTACCGACTTCACATATCTTGCGACGGTGCCCGCGCGAGCGTAATACGAACATGAGTGCGCTCGACGCGGCGATAAAAGAGTGTTGTTGAAGCGATCGATGCGGCAAGCTAAACCACGATCACAGTGTCTTCGGCGACTTTGGACCTGCCCCCGTCCTCTGCGCGCGTACGTATGAGCGCCCTATGTCTGGGGTTTCGATACACGGGACCATGACACTCTAGGCGCACCTGATAACCAGGATACAACTTCAACGTGGTCGCCGCTGAACTACATTTGTGTGGTCGCCAATAGCGACTCGCCATTGCACGAGGGTTTTGTCGTGTGCGGTGCCGCGAGTCCCTGGCCTCCTGAAGGCGTCGGACGCTCACCTTCCGCCGCAATTGTTTCGTCTTGGTGGTCGGTACCTCGGCTCAAAGTGTCTACAGCGAGCGGAGCGTGAGCGCGACAGGTCTCGTGTCCCAAAGCGCGTGTACCTCTCCTTCCCGCACAAGACGCTCGGTCATTTGATGGCATCAAATGACCGTGCATCAAATTGATGTAGGCCCCTTTCTTCCGCTGTCGGAGGTCTTGGGCCAAGATTCTTGGCATGGCGTGGACGAACGGTGGACAGGAAGCTGCCGTCGTTGCGCAAACCCGTGGCAGCCGGATGCAAGTTCTGCACTCGTGCAGGAGGCAATAAGAAGCGACAGTGACGAAGAGCTTTGTCGCTTTAGATTCCTGCGGCGCTCGCGTTGAAGCGCAGCCGACGGGCGCCGTTAGCTCACCAGGCAATCAGCAGGCTGTGACCGAGTCAGCTGTCGACGCAAGACGGGCCGCTGATACGTGCCGGGCAGAGCCGCGTGGCCAGCCGTAATTTACAGTCTTCGCCTCGACGAAAGCCGCTTGGTGCCTGCGCTTCGGCGCCGATGGGGTCTCCACGATGAAGTACAAAATGTAGCTCGAAGCGCCTGCTGCGTTAAGTTTAGCCGAATTGGTACCGACCACCTCATAGTCGCTCAAGCCACGCGGGACTTCCGCTTCGGCGACGGTCGTAGGTCCACATTGCGGTGGCGGCCGAGGCCGCATCAGACATCGTAGTCAGTACGGTACGGTATGAATACTGTAGGCCGAGCACGCGAATGAAAGGGATGGCAACGTTGAGGGGACGAGTTCCGCTGGACGATCGCAATGGCCACTTCCTGATTCGCTCGCTCGACAATGAGAACGCCAACGCCGTACCTGGTACTGTACACAGCAACGTCTTGCTCAGTCATGCCAGACTCGGACGTTGGGCACCACCCGCTTTACGCCGCTGACAGCAAGGCCAGCTGGCGCCGAGCATGACAGCCATCTGCTCTTCAAGGGGCGTTATCTTAAATGTATTGCTGCTATCCTAGCGGTGGCATGTCAATGCAATGCAGTCTGCCGTGGTGATACATGTACCCGAGGCAAACATTGTCCACCGGACCTGCAGCAGCCATTGTCGAAGACAACGGATCGCCTCGACAATGGTGCCTGTCGTGCACGGCTATTCGTGTAAATACTTTCAACCAAGGGGATGGGCGCGAGAGATGCAGTTTTCTCGTGAGGAGAGGGGCTTGCTCGTGATGCATGGACATGGTGGATGGTGGGCCAGAGAGCGAACCGCTTGCCAATGCCTTCGCTTTTCACCAGGACGCAGCGGCCAAGTCGCTCGACACAATCCGATTCGCCTCGAGTCGAGCGTCTAGCACAGGGTCTGCCGTATAAACCACCTCCAGTATGCAGCCCCTCTCCAGCATCCGCGCGCCTGCAGTCGACGTCGTGGACTCTTCGTCCGCCGCTACACCTTCCAGCAGCTCCGGCCTCTTGTCGTGGCCCGAGCTCAAGCAGCTCAGCGCCGCCGTGACCGTCACGCCCTGGACAGCGACGCGCAGCAGCGCAACCGCAAGCGCCAGCGGCCGTCGGCCCCGTCCTCGCCCACGCCTGGCGACCTGAAGCTCGACTTCGCCGGCTTCCAGGTGGATTCGGTCAGCTACGCGACCACGGACGACGTGCTCACGTTCCTCAAGAGCCTGCAGCTAGCGCAGGACGCCGCGGCGCTCTCGCTGGCCGCGCAGTGCCTGGCTCAGGACGGCTTCGACTCGGTCCTGGCGTTGGCCTTTGCCGACGTCACGGAGCTGCAGCGCGCGGGCGTGGCGGACGCGCAGCTCGTGGCGCAGCACGCGGCGCGCGACTTCCAGACCCGTCGGTTCCAAGGCCCGGGCACGCTGTCACCCAGCTACACGGTCTCGCGTTGGCTGGAGCTCTGCGGCGTGCCCAAGGCCAGCACCTTCGAGTACGCCGAGTACCTGTGTCGCCTCGGCTACTCGGCCGTGCGGGACCTCGAGTACATCGTGCACGACCAGCGCGCTATGGCCGTGTTCAAGCTCGGTCATGGCCGCCTGTTGACGCACTGCGTCGCGGTGGCCGTGGCCCAGCAGCAGGTGGCCAACTACCAGTACGGTTCTCACGGGCCTAATGTGTACACTGCTGGGTCCTCGAGCGCGCTGCTGCAGCCGCTCGACATCCAGCGCGAGAACGAGTTCGACGTGCAGGCCTACGACAGCTTCTTGGAGGCGCTCATCGAGCCCACGGATGCTGAGAGGATGCAGCAGCGGTACTCGGCCGCGGGCGCGCTAACGCTTGGTCGCGAGAACGTCATGGCCAATGGCGACGCCTTCGGCAACCGCATGAGCTTCGGGGGCATGTCGTCGCCAGTGGCTTCCAACATGCCGCTGCGGCTGCTCCCGCAGGAGCACCTGCAGCTGCTGTACGAAGCGGTGAACCTGCCGCGTCCCAACGCGTGCCGACGCGGCAAGAAGATCTACTGGTCGGTGCTCGCCACGGGCGGCATGAAGGAGGACCGCTTCGCCCCGTTGACGCAGTTCACGGCGGCCGAGCTGCAAAACGCCTACCTGCGTCAGTTCGAGCTGCCGGCGAGCGCGCCCGTCAAGATGGACGCTTGGAGCGACGACAACATCCGCCAACTGGAACACGCCGTGAAGGACCCGCGCTGCCGCCACCTGTCCAAAGTGTGCTGGGAGATGCTGGCCACGGGCCGCACGGGCGTCGATGAGTACACACCACTGGCCAAGTTCACTGCGTCGCAGCTGCGCTCGCGCTTCCGCTCCTTGTTCGGCGACAAGCGCCCGCAGAAGCTGCGCCAGAAGAAGCAAATGCTCAAGCTGCAGCAACAGCAACAACAGGAGCAGGCGAGTAGCTCCGCGCCCAAGAACGAGCGAGCGGTGTAGCAGTGACTGAAGAAAGTGAAGAATTGCTGTAGTCAATAAAATGTGCATTTTCACAGATAACAAGCGTGCAATGAGTTTTTGACCAAAGGCCAACGTGTAAGAAGACCTTATCACGTCACGTGATGCTACAGTTCTTAGTCACTCTGACCGTTATCAGGACAAGGTTCTCATACTGTACGTATTGAACGGATAAAGCTGCATTTATGGTGAATAGATGGTCGATGCTTGCTTTCATAGTTGCTGGTTCTAGGCTTTGTGAGACATAAAATAGGGTGGGTGTCTAGTGCACTTCCTGGTTGTTGCTGCGGGGCAAGTAGTGCGGGGTGACGGCGGCGGCCTTGCAGACGTTGTTGCTCTTGTTGTTGTTGTCGTCCTCGGGGCACTCCACCTTGGCGAGCGCCACCTTGTCCTTCACGCAGTCGGTCGGCTCTGCGTCGCTCTCAGGTTTGGTCGTATTGGCGACCGTCGACGTCAGCGACAGCGACCGACGCAGCGAGTGCGCGTTGCGGCGCAGGAACGAGAT
This sequence comes from Phytophthora hibernalis, assembly GCA_012656075.1. Classification (NCBI taxonomy): domain Eukaryota; phylum Oomycota; class Peronosporomycetes; order Peronosporales; family Peronosporaceae; genus Phytophthora; species Phytophthora hibernalis. The sequence continues at coordinate 947,453 of JAAKBF010000030.1, read as the reverse complement.
GGGCGTCTTGGCCGCCGCGAACGACAATGAGTGGCTACTCGAGGGCTTTTGCACGTAGTGTTTGGCGATGATCTCCTCGAGCTGAAGCCGCGTCTCGCTGGCGGCCGCGTCCTTCTCGGGTGAAGCGGCCTGCGGGTCGCGCCAGTAGTAGCGCTGCCAGGAGAAGAGCGCCTTGCCCCACTCTTGTCGGTCCTCACCGCTGCAGGCGCTGAACTCGAGGCGTTCGACGTTGCCCAGCGTGTAGGACCGGTCCTTGACGAACACCTTGCGGGTCTCCAGATAGAAGCTGTTGGGCACGCCGTCGACGCGCTTCTGCGCCTTGACGGCGATTTTGCAGCCGGAAAGCTGCACCTCGCTCTGGCACTTGTTGCAGTCGGCCGACTCGTACTGACGCAGGAAGCCGTCCTCGAGCGAGAAGTAGCGCACCGAGGGACGACCGCGCTTCTCGTGGACGATGAGGTAGCCCTGGCGTGTCATCGGGAATAAGTCGTCTGCGTGTCGAGTGCCGACGAACGGGAGGCGAATTGGCGACTGGGGAGTGCCTCCTCGAAATGGGTAGATGCAGTGAAAGTCTCGGCGGTTGCGCTGGACTTGTCCGGCTAAGCGATAAATAGAGGCAAGCGTTAGCGTAACGGATTCGCGACGGAGGTGGTGGTTGGACAATGGGACGTGCAAATGGGGAAGTGAGCGAGTCTTGGTTTCGCCAGCCGCTTGCGCTGTCCCAGCAGCAGCTCCGCTTCTCCATGATATGCATCGCGAGCGATAGGGCTGGATAATACTACAGCAGGAGCCATGCAGAGTCTTCAACAGTGTGCGGTGAATGGAGACTCCAGCGCAGATGGCCGACAACGGGACGAAGGACACCCACGAGTTAACATCTGCACCTTGGCAGAAGGTTTCCAGGCGCGTGCTCGCCGATACATCGTTTTGTATTGATTAAGTTATTCACACGACAAGAGCTCTCTTTGGTGCCATCGCACGCCACCACCAGCCGAGATGCTCAGACCTTCAGCACCCACCGCTGCAGCACCACAAAGTAGATGAAGCAGCAGACCAACAGCGTCATGCAGACCGCGAGGAACTTGGACAGGAAACACTCGCGTCCTGGGTCCGCGACCTGGTCGTCGTCTTGCTCATCGTCCACGCCGGCGAGCAGCCCGCGCTGGTCGGACTTGCGGCGGGCTTTCAGTAGAAGCTGCCCACTCGTGAGGGGCTTGAACTCGCCCGACGGCAGCGGCTTGAACTCACCAGACGGAAGCTTCGGCTGCTCGATCTGGATTGCGCACTCGGACAAGGAGGTCTCGACCATAGCAGAAGAAGACTGTTAAGCCGTTCTGAGCGGGACAACGTGTCGGGCCAAAATGCTCATGCGCAAATAGACGCATACTTCGAAACGGTTGAGGTCGTCGCCGGCAAATCTTGCTGAAAATCGACAAGAATTGCGTTGGTATGACTGCGATGCTGGGGTTTTACAGCGATCAACTCTCGCTCTGGTGGAGGGAGCGAGCAGCTCGCTTCAATCGCCCCGCGTTGCAAATCACCAGCCAAACCATGTTTTTGACATGTGAATCACCAGGCTGACACTGTCTATGACACAGGCGATGACTTGACAGTGAGTCATCGCGTTGAAATCTGTAGTGTTGTGGTCGATTTTGCGGTTAGCGCATCGTATCGAAGACTGCATTCTGTAAGTGCTGAGCAACTTCTGAATCAGTTTGCAATATATGGATAGGCAGGTACGGGTGTGATTCACGAGAAAACGCACGCCTGCTTGGTCGGCCTCTATGACTTTCGGTTTTATGGTAACATATTATTGAGCAAAGGTGATTTTGTATTGGCAGCAGGCCATGACTACGAGCGAAATCGAGGATATTTCAAGTTCGTCACGTGCAAGTTTGAAGCTCGCACTCCCAAAGGTACCTAAACTTTAGGTTCTAAAGTGGCAGACATTCATGAATTCAGCCCGGTGCTTTACACTGCAGCACGGACACCTCGTTCTCTTTATCGACTTTGCAGCGTTGGGACATCAAATGCAGAGCGAATATGTGCGCCATACCGGTAAGCAGGTGAGTAAACCTAGTGTAACCTGAGCAAACTTTTTCAGCCAATCGAATGCTGCGGGATGGGCGAACCCACTTCAACAGACCTTCACTCGCGAGCCAGTGCATGTCGGAGGGGGTGGGAAGCCACAAATTGGATCGCACTTGGCCCCGTTGCGATGTATGTCTCGCACGAAAAGGATGCAAGGTCGAAAGAAAGGATATCTGTGCATAAATACATGTAGATCTATGCCATTGTGCATTGAGGTCCGGTCCGCCTATATGGGCTAAGATATCCGTGCTGCTCTCACCGCGATGTTGACGCGATCACTTCCTTTGCGATGCCACCCGTCCCATCAACCCGTATAAATATTCTCTCGAAATCAATTTAGAGAGGCTTTCTCGTGGGTGGAGGAGTGAAGGACTTTGAAGGGGGCGAATGTTTGTGGACTTATTGCCTCATATACCGAATCGCTTCGAGGAGATCGCGTCGCTTGCTAGTGCCTTTCCTACTCGAGTTTAACGACCTCCAGCGCCTGCATCTCGGTCCAATCGACAGAGCTGTCGCTATAACCCAATTGTCATCCGAAACGCGCCAAAACCGCGTCGAAACACCTCCGGACACGAACCCACATCGAGAGATCCAATGAGCAGCACCGTAGCAGCCTCCACCTCCTCCTTGACCACACCAACGTCCTCCAGTGACGCCGCGTTACCACCAATCAAGCGACAGAAAGTGAGTGAGACCGAAGCGTCCACAGTCGAGAGCAACTCAAAGACGGACGCGTCGCCTTCGGAGAAGAACGCCACAACCTACCCGAACGTGGGGTTGAGTCTGAAGAAAGACCCGTCCTGGATGCTCGGCGACGAGAGCTTCGGTGGCCTGGGGCCCATGCCGTCCATGAACGCAGTGTTGGAGAAGCGCACGTCGAGTCAGTTCTCCATCAGCTCCTTGCTGCCGGCCTCGATTACTGGGACCGCTGTACGTGCCGAGACAACAGCAGATAATGCCGAGTCGACCACAGATCACGAGGGACAAGACGCAACCACGTCGGTAGCTGCGGAAGGATCAGGTGGCAACACGAAGTACATGGACCCGAACACAGGCGAGTTCATGTACCCGGAGAACGTCAAGCCCATGAGCTTCTACGACAAGCAGCGTCTCGTGCAGAAGATCACGATGCTGCCCAGTCAGTACCTGCGGGGCCTCATGGACGTGATCAGCAAGTACCAGCCGGACACGGTCCGACAGATCGACGACGACGGTTATGCCTTCGATCTGGGTCAGATGAACGAGAACACGGTGTGGGCCATTAGCGACTACGTGAAAGACTCGATGATCGAGCTGGACGGGTACATCAAGTCGCTGAACCACACGGGGATCAGCCTCTCCACAGAAGAAGACCGGGAAGCAGGAGACTCTGTATTAGCGGCCTCGAGCTCACCGTCCAGCAGCACTGTGCGGCATCTCACCAACTCTATCGCACTGAGCACGACCAAGATGTCGGTCATCACAAATAACGAGAACCAGAACAAGTTCCTGGAGCAGGTGGAGATGTACTCCAAGCCCAAGGTGACCAAGTCGCGCGTCAAGCCCAGCAAGAAGCACGAGTGTCCGACGTGCAACAAGCAGTTCCGCGGCCGCTCCGAGCTGCAGAACCACATCCGCACGCACACGGGCGAGAAGCCGCTCAAGTGCTCGGTCGCCGGCTGCAGCAAGCGGTACGCGCACAGCTCGAACCTGCGAGCCCACGAGCGCACCCACGCCGGCATCAAGCCGTACGCGTGCCACTACGACGGCTGCGGCAAGAGCTTCGCGCACTCGGTCTCGCTCAAGGAACACATCTGGATGCATGCGGGCTTCCAGCCCTACCTGTGTCCGTACGAAGGCTGTCAGAAGAAATTCACCCAAGTGTCCAACTTTGCACGACACAAAAAGACCCACGAGAAGGAGGAGAACGACCACTCGGTCGAGAGCGACAATTAGGCCTCGAAAAGAAGCAGCTACCCTAGTAGGTATATACACAAGTGATAATAAGCAACGGTCCACCCAGCATCATCTTTACTGAAACAGTATCTTCTTGTCCTCCTCATTCACTCAACGTCCACGTGTCCTCTTGGCTTGGACACTACCAGCGTCCGCTCACGTCTTCCAGTCTCGAACTTGGTGATGAGCAGCGAGCGCTTGTTCGTCTCCAGACGCACTGTAGGCAGAGGTTGGTCCTCCTCTGACTCGGGCGTCTCCTCGTCTTCGTCCTCGCCCCCTCGGCGAACTGGCCCAGGTCAATGGCCTTCTCTGCGATGCACGTAAAGAAGCCGTTCTTCTGGTCGCGTGCAGTGTACGCGAGATCCCCCTCCGCCTTGAGCAGCAGCCCGTGGCCATCGTTCAGCACCAGCCCCAGCGTCTCGCTCATACTTCTTCTTGTCTTCGATGGCACTACGACTGGAATGCTCGGAAGAGTGACATGTCCCGACTCTTTCACATGGAAGATTCTGGCGGCTCGTCTTACACACATCCCAACCTGTGAGAGTCAATACGTTAAAAGACATACGATATAGTGGCATCTTAGTGCACTTGCATGTTGTATTCTTCTGACGCATCTTATTTGAATTTGCTCTTTAACTGTATGCGATATCGGTTCTCGCAGTCTAGGGTTGAAGGGGTACGTTCTTCTCCGAAGAAGCTCAATAATCGCAAAGCGTATCGTACCCCATGCAGCCTTCCTCCCGCGCGACGCGTCGCCTTAGCGCGCGTACCCCGCGACGCCGCGGCTCCAGCGACGCGTCGTCCGCCCAGGCCTCATCTCCAGTCTTCGCTGCGCCCAACGACCCGTCGCTGGCCTCTCAGAGCTCTCTAGAAGTGACGTTCTGCGCTGTTCAGCGTGTACACAACCGCGCCTTCTTGCTGCTGTGCACACGCTCCGACTGGCGTCTGTACCGACTCGACGGCTTCAGCGCGGCTCGCGACAGCTGCTCGCCCGTGCAGGTACGTCTCTTAGGCGCTTAACGTCCAAAAGGACGCTTCAAGCTAACGCAATGTGTTTTCTACTGTTTTAGCTGCTATTGGACCCGGAGAAGGATGCGGCGAAGCTCTGTGGCGTCCGTTTCTTCCGACTCTACGAACTGCCGACGTCGACAGCTCTGGGAGCTCTTTTCGTGTCGGAGAGACCCTCGAACGACGAAGAAGACGAAGATTTTGTCGCTGCCAATGTAGAAGATGATGACGGACGCGAGGATATCACGGCGGTGGCACTGGACGACCAGCGACTGCTGCACAAGCTGCCGCCGTCGCCGTCTCTGGTGCTGGACGTGCAGACCAACGCGACGACGGCTGCTGTACTCTGCGAGACGCGGGAGCTTTTCCTCTACGACTTGGCCACGTTCCAACTACAGCAGACCATTGTAGCTGCTTCGCCTGCGATGGCCCTCGGCGCCCGTTGGCTGGCGTACCCTGGATTCGCGCAGAGTACTGAAACCTGTCAAGCTATTGGACGGGAACACGCCCTGTCAGGAGACAGCGACTCGGACTTTGACGACATTCCGATTGAGGCGCTCGTGAATGGCGGAGTGGCAGTGGAAGCGCGTGATGCGTCACACAGCTCGTCTCCGTCCTACACAGCGATTGATGTGGCGCAGAACGTAGCTTCCGGACTGTACTACTTGTCGGAGGTCGGACGGGCTACAATTGCGCCGTATTTGTCCTCCTCACCTGGCAAGCCGTCGAATGGAGCGTTCCATTATAATTCACAGACGGCGCCTTCTAGCCGGCGTAACTCTGGTCGGTCTCGCAAGTCGTCAGTGAATAGCTCTACAGACATCCAATCGCAGCCTGGAGACGATGTGGTAGCCTCGGCGTCGAAGAAGCATCCCGGGTGGGTGGTGGTGCTGGACCTGGTGACCAAGCGCGTGGTAGCCAATTTCCCATGCCATTCCACTGCATTGGTGAACCTGTCGATGGACTTCTCGGGATTGCTTCTAGCCACGAGCTCCACAAAGGGCCAGAACCTCCATGTTTACCGCTTGTCGCCGCCGTTGCAGAGCGTACTGAATAAACCTGATGGGTCGGTGGTTAGTGGCCACGGAACACTTCATCACCAGCTTGTGTACAAGTTGCAGCGTGGAATTACCCACGCTAGCATCCAGGACATCGCTTTCAGTCCGGATGGAAAATGGATCAACGTGACATCGGCACACGGCACAAGTCATCTTTACGCACTGCACCCCGAAGGAGCGCGCATAAGTGCCGATACCCACGCAAACACGGTTGAAAGCGCCGCCGAATCTGATGGTGATGGCCTTGGCCCAGGCTTTTCTCGACGTGAAGTGAATGACTTTTACGCTGATTTCCGTACACTGGAGACGCGGACGCAGACCCAAGTCCTCCGAATCCGTCATGAATTCAAGAACCTTTCCATGTCAACTGTGACGCCCCACAAGTCGGCGCCAGTTTCTTCAAAAGCGCGCACAAAGCGCACATCATCGTCTTCATCCTCTTCGTCAATGTCGTCTACATCTTCATCGTCTTCTCCTCCGGGCCTATCGTTCCACAGCCCGCCAGCGACCGGTAGTACGCGGAGCAGCACTATTATGGAATCAGCACTAGATGCCTCGCAAGCATTGCTGTCTCAACTCGCCACATCCGCAATGGACTTCGGACATCAGCATTTCGAAAACGACATGGATGTAGCTTCCCGCCGCCGCCGGCTGCGTCAGCGATTGTGCTGCCTGTTTGCGCCTGACGGGCTGAAGATGCTGATCTGTTGCGAGTCCGTTCTCAAATTGTACAGCATGCGAGTGACAGCTCTCTCGCAGTACAAGGCGGACCATGCTCGCGCAACGTCGTCCGATCCAAAGACAAAGAATTCCAAGTCCTCGCTGTCATCGTTTGGATTTGAGGCTAGCGTGACCGAGCTCAAGTCGTGGGAACTACTTTCGCCGAGCCGACGAAAGGCGGAGTCTCTTTCATCTGGCGTCGAAGACCACTCTAGCTTAAGTCACAGCAGTGCCAATGGTGACGCCAGTTCCAAGAGCGAGCTGAGAACGTTTGCTCAGAGATCGCTTCCGCTGTGGGCACATCCGAAGGTGACCTTCAAAGCAATTGATGAGGACCACCCGGAAGGCCAAGTTCTTGAGGTCAAGCGCAAGGGACCAAACCCAAACCAAGACCTCAGCGCTAGTTCTTTGGCGATGGCTCCGGAGGGTTTTGTCAACGGCGACGAGCAACTGTTTGTGATGGAGATGGATTCATACTTCGGCATTGGCGGCTCACCTGTATTTGACGGTCGTGGTGGTCGCCCTGCGACGCCAGAGATCCCGCCGCCTTTAGATCTGGCCGCGAGCATTAATATGGCAATGTCGTCGTCGTTACCTGAAACGCCGCCGAAGCCGATTCCAGAGGTGAAAAACACGATCTGCTTCAGACCAATCGACCAGAACTCACCGCCGAATAGTGCATGCAGCGGAGTGAACAATGGTGCTGGGTCTACTCACAAGGGCAAGAAGAAGCGAGGAAAACCCCGCCGGATTCTCACGCCACCGACCTCATCCGAAACGGAGGTCGAAGAAGGCAGCACCACTGGCGGCCTGGCGTCGCTGCAATTTACGATGCAGGATATGTACTTCTCCGTGCCGGCTGAAGAAGCCAGCGGTTGAGTGCGCACGGAAGCTGACCTCCACACATACACAAAATCACAAGATCAACCAACACCCGCAAGGGTAGTCCAGAAAATGAAGTATATACATCATCACAACAAGCCACGAGGTCGAGTAAAGCAACAGAACAAACAAACGGCTATCAATCACACGTACATTAGTAACCGATACACTTACTTGTCTGCAGACGGAAGTTCCAGACCATTTTCCTTGGGCTGCAGCATCAGCTCCACAATCTGCTCAACCTGCTTCCTCAACTCTTGGGTCACCTCCTCACGAGTCTGACCCACACGACCAGCGAGTTCGACGTAGTATTTGAGCTTGGGCTCGGTTCCGCTTGTACGCAGCGTTGCAACGCATCCGTTGGCGAAAGTGTAGGTGATCATCTCGGTCGAGCTACTCACGGGGAGAACTGCACGCTTATCCGGCTGGGCGCTGTCGTAACCAGTGGTGAGATCGCGCAGGTGCGTGATAGCGAAGTCGCCGCAGTTCTCCCAGTACTTTCCACCGTTGCGCAGCCGCTCGAAGATGGCACGAATCTTGACTGGGTCGTAACACTTGACGTAGTGGTTCTGCGTCACAAAGTGGCCGTAGCGCTCGTAAAGTGCGTTGAGGTGCTGGCCCACCGTCAGTTGCTTGGTGGCTTCGATCTGAACGGCCATCTCGGCAAACACAGCAGCAGCAACCACGCCATCCTTGTCCTTCACAAGGTCCCGACGCAGAAGCCAATGGCTTCCTCAAAACTGAACAAGACGGTCTTGCCTGCTTTACGTAGCTCCGCGGTCTTGTTGCCCATCCACTTGAAACCAGTGAGAGTCTCCTCAAAGTTAAGACCCTCGGTCTTTGCCACAGCACGCAGCATCTTCGACGACACGGTTGAGGCAATGAAGTAAAGCTGCTTGCGGTCACAATCTGGGTGCAGTCGCAGGTACTGCTCTAGCTCCCAGTATCCCAGCAGGACGCCAATCTCATTGCCCGTGAAAATGCGCCATCCAGCTGCAGCACTAGGATCGCGTTCTGCTACAGCCAAACGATCAGCATCCGGGTCGTTGGCCAGGATGACCCTCGCTCCGTTGGCGTCGGCCGCCTCCATAGCAAGCTGAAGCGCTCCCTTGCCCTCCTCAGGGTTGGGAAAAGCCACCGTGGGGAATTCCGGGTCCGGCAGAAGTTGAGCTTGCACCGGAACGTACGCCTTGTGCCCGAAAGCTGCGAAGGAGCGGCTAGTGAAGGCGTGACCCACGCCGTGCATGGCCGTATAGGCGATCTTGAGCGTCGTGTTGGCATTGGCCTCAGGAAACCGGCACAGCCCTGTTCGCGCCAGCTCAAAGTAGCGCTCAGTGAGCTCGTCCCTGGGGTTTTCCACCATGGTCGGGAATGCCGTCTTCAGCGTTTCCAGTGAGTCATCGTACAATCTCCAGGGCTCGAGATTGGCCAGGATCTCGTTGGCAATGCCCTCGTCATGAGGCGGGATGATCTGGCTGCCGTTGCTCCAATACACCTTGTAGCCATTGTCTTCCTTGGGGTTGTGCGAGGCCGTGACCATGACACCTGCCGCACAGCCCTTCTGCTCGATGCAAAAGGGCTGCAAACAACAGAGGAAAACAAAAACTTGTCAGACATGACAAGAACTGTATCCTAATTTCTCACAACTCACCACTAGCGGCGTGGCCACGAATCCCTCGTAGAGAAACACTTTGATACCGTAGTGCACGCACACGGCGGCCGTGAGCTCTGCGAACCGCTTGGAGCTCAGCGTCCCCTGCTGTCGGTGGTCGTAGCCCAGTGCCACGCCCATAGACTTGGCACGAGCTCCGAACTGTGTCGTCAGGTACTTGCAGATGCCCTGAGCTGCCTGAATTACCACCAGGTCGTTCATGGCTGCAGGCCCAGGACCCATGACGGCACGCAGGCCGGCGGTCCCGAAGGCTACGCGACTGCCGAAGAGTTCGCGGAGACGGAAATGTCCTTGGCCGCCACCAGCTGCTGCACTTGCGTCTTGGTGCCGGCGTTCACGTCCCATTCCTCCCACTGCTGGGCCTCGGCCAGCCACTGCTCGTCCGTACGCGCACTCATTGTAAGCTGCAAATGGCAAAGTGATGTCGGAGATTATTGTGACGGTTAGCATACACCTAATGATCGACCGTTTTTTATACTTGATATTTGTAAGGAAATGTCACATCGTACTTAGCAAAGATGACACAGTACAACTTCAACCTCCTCTTATTTGTACTGAAGTATTGGTAGACCACAATAAGCCCAAGAAGAGATGTTTAATTTGCTTGTGTTACTTACTGCTACAAATGTAAGATGCAGAGGATACGTACGTGCTTCGGATCATTACGATGAAGACAAGAGGCAGTTCGTAGCCTACGAGGAGAGCTGACCCGTGACAGCCGCGCTCAGCCAGTCGATGCCTTCGAATAGTCCGTCTCCGGTCGTTGCAACGCAGGGCTGCACGTGCGTGGGGTTCTTGGTCACCTCCGACAGCTCCATCCTCTCTCGGAGCTCGTCTGCTGACAATGCACCAGGCTGGTCCTGCTTGTTGGCGTACACCAGCAGCTTGGCGTCGGCCAGCTCTTCTGATTCGAAGATCAGGTGCAGAGCCTGCTTGGCCTCATCGATCCGCTCGGTGTCGGAGGCGTCCACGACGAATATGACGGCGTCGTTGTTGTACAGATAGTGCTGCCAGAGCGAGCGGATCTTCTCCTGGCCCCCGATGTCCCAGGCCGTGAACTTGACGTTCTTGTACTGGAAGGTCTCGACATTGAAGCCGATGGTCGGGATGGCAGTAATCAGGTTGCCCAGCTTGATTTTGTAGAGCATCGTGGTCTTGCCCGCGGCGTCCAGACCGATGATCATAATGCGACTCGCGGTCGCCAAAGTACGAGGCTACACTGTCGTAGATTGCTTCGAGCGAGAAGGAGAACAGGTTGCCCATGGTGGATTGGAGGCTGAAGTGTTGGTTTGGGGGTGGATTGGAAAGTGAAGAAGTCGATGACCGGTGGAGCTACTGGAACACTATTTGAAGCCATGCGAGTGATGGTCGTCGAAGTTGTGGCATGACATGTGTTGCGGTGATTGGTGGAAATGACCCAATCGCTGCACAGCAAAAAGGAAAGTTCGCTTCAACTTGCCTGGACGAAGCCACCAGGAAACCCACAGAGTCGATGTGAAAAGTACAAGTTGTTGTCCATAAAGAGTACCAGTAGTGAACTGCTGATTGAGTACAAGTAGTCTCCTCGCCGCTGAGCAGCAGCTCGGCTTTGTTAAGGAATGCACCCTCAACATGTCGGCGCAACATCCACCAACACCTTGACAAAACTATCTCCTCGTTAAGTTACACTCCAGTCCATCCGTCCTCTATCAATTAGCAGTGACGCCGTTCTGCTCTCGCTGCTGCTGCTTCTTGCGCTGCAGCTGCAGCTTCCTCTTGAGGTTCTTGGCCTTCTTCTTGGCCGCCTCCTCCCGCAGTTTGTCCACCAGTTCGTCCTGCGCTGTGCGTTTGCGCTTCTTGTCGTCCTTGGCCACCTGCGTCTTGTAGCGCACGAGCTCCTGCTCCTCCTCGTCCTGCGCCTCGTCCTGTGCCTCCTGTTCCTCCTTCTCCGCCTTGGCCGCCTCCTCCGCGCGACTGCCGCGAGGTTTGCGCAACAATTTGCGCTTCATCTCTCGCTCCTGCTCCGTCAGCGTCGACTCCGTATTGCCAGCGGTAGGTCTCGTGAGACTCGGCAGACTCTTGGCGGCGGACGAGGGACGGTACAGCGTCACAGGACGGCGCTGCGTCTGCGCCACATCCTGTTGCGTCTCATCCTGCTCCTGGTCGTCACCACCTAATAACCAGGAGCCTACGACGTCCAGTGCATTCGCCTGGAAGGCCACGCCTTCGTCGTCGCTGCCCATCAGTTATTGTAAATGGCTACATCCCATCATACCTCATGCAGCAATTCATCATTTCACCCAATCGGCGGTCGTCCTATCATATCGCATACTGCTTTCAGCCAATAGACGGGCGGCCTGTGTCCTGCCGTTGGTTGGCTGGGGCGGTCCTGTCGTCTCCCGACAATTCGTTAGGGCGCCTCACTCTTTGATCTCCTCTCCAGCAAGTCAAAGCACTCCATCCAGTCACCATGGGTCGCATGCACTCACGGCAAGGGTATGAGCAAGTCGGCTCGCCCGTACAAGCGCTCGCCGCCTTCGTGGCTCAAGGTCTCGTCCGAGGACGTGGAGGACCACATCTGCAAGTTCGCCAAGAAGGGCCTGACCCCTTCGCAGATCGGCGTCATCCTGCGTGACTCGCACGGCATTGCCCAGGTCAAGAGCGTGACTGGCTCCAAGGTGCTGCGTCTTCTCAAGAAGAACGGTGCGTGTCGCAAATTTACATTCCGTCCTGCACAGGATGAATCACAGCCTGGTCGCAATTCATTTTTTTCACTTCGCTGACGTACTCTGTTCTTTTTTGGCGTGCCTTTTTGCTCGGTATCACCTGACGCTGACGGATCCGATGGCTCTGCCTCTCCGTGTTGACGTGGGGTACGCGGGTATTCTTTTCGACCAATCAGGCCTCGCCCCCGAGCTGCCGGAGGACCTGTACATGCTCATCAAGAAGGCTGTGGCTGTCCGCAAACACCTGGAGCGTAACCGTCAGGACAAGGACTCCAAGTTCCGCCTCATTCTGATCGAGTCGCGTATCCACCGTCTCGCTCGTTACTACCGCAAGAACCGTAAGCTCTCGCCCAACTGGAAGTACGAGTCGGCCACGGCCTCTACCCTGGTGGCTTAAGCCTGCATCTTTGCGAAAAGCTTCTTGCTAAGCGTTACCGCAATACAAATTGCTGGATGATCACGTCATGCTCTCGTCTTTGTTCCTTTGTCTTTGTCTGGCTCTGTCCACCATTGTCCTTTGAAATTCTTTAATCTTGCTGAGACAGTCTCTGCCCAGGTGGACACTCAGCATCTTGGAAACGATCGTCTGTTTGCAGTCATCCCACGGACACGTTATCAGTCGGTTGACGCACTCTTTGTTACAGTGCAACTTCAACAAGCGCCTCTGCACCAGCTCAGGGCAGTTTAAGACGCACTCGACCAGTTCGCGCTTGTCGTAGAACCGCCGTACGAGTTCCTCCCGCAGCAAGTGGCGCTCGCACTTGGTGTTCAGGTGCTCGGTCTCGTCGCTGAAGCGGATCACTTGCTCGCAGCCGACCTCCTTGCACACCACCATGCGGTGCACGCACTCGGTCCGGTGGTGGCGCTCGAGATGGCGAGACGCGACCACTTGCTCACAGTGTTGACGACACGGCACCGCATCCATCTCTCGGTCGCGCGCGCGTTGTGCCAGTAGTTTCAGCTTCTGGTTCACGACGCAGCACGTTTGGTCGCGAAGAGATGGCGTCGGAGGAAGGCCGAAGCGTTTGCGCACCTCTGGCGTGTCGTACGTGACCCAGTCCGTGTCCAAGCACGCAGAGCGAGGTAGCATCAACGACATATCGTCCACCAGGTCGCCCAGGCCTTCCTCGAACGTCCAGTAGCCAAGCAAACTTTTGCATTTGGCGACCTGCAGGATACACGCAGCGGTCTGCTGAATCTGCTGGATGGTGCGGCTCTCCTTCCAGTAGCGCACTTCGTGGATGAAGCCCTGGAACGACTCGGACTGCTCCGTGGAGCCGATTCGATTCATGGGCAGGTCGAACACCCCGCGACGGACGTTCTTGAGCTCGCCGTTGAGAAAGAGGCTGAGCTCTTTCGCTCCGGCCGAGAACACGACGTGGTTCCAGCGGTTGCGCTCTAGTCGGACTTGAAAGTTCACGTCTCGCGCCACCTTGGCTCCTGACGGGCGATAAAACATGATCTCGCCTTTGGACCCGGCGACCAGGAGATAACATTCTTCGTCGACGACGCGATAATGTGGCGTCCGCAGCGCTCCAGGAGCTGCGTCGGCTTGCTCTCGGACACCAGCGCCAATTTTGCGTCCACATTAGCGATTTCACGCTCGTATCGCCGTTGCAACCGTGAAGTATCTGGATCGTCAGGATCCAGCGTTTCCAACGAGACCTGGAACTCGTTGCGCTTCTTCAGCAGTTTACTCTGCTCTGCAGCTTTCCGTTGACGCTCTGCTTTTTGCTCCTTGCTCGGACTGCCAGATGAGAATTGTTTCGCCCAAACCTCTAAGTCGCTTAGCGGTGCACGACCAATCTCAGGCAACAATTGCACTAGCAGCATTCTTTCCTGCAAAAACTGCGCAGTTTGATCGGCGATGGCGGTGAATAATGCCTCCTTGGCTTCTTTGTCCGCCACATCAGTGTCCAGAATTCGTTTAGCCTCGACAATGTTGGCCTCAATCCAGCCTCGAGCCAATGCGATCTCCTTCCGAGTTGCTAGCAACCCGTTTTCGGCGCTATTGAAGACTTCCGCCAACTGTTTGGCTGCATTCGACAGGTCCTCACCCGAGAGGTGCGTTCCTTGCGCTTTGTCATGGGTTTTACGTTTGCGCTTCTGCTTCAACTCCTTAAGTTTCTTCTTACAGGCATCGGACTTTGCTTGCCACTGCTCATTCTCCCGTGTGCTGATAACAACTGTCTCCATAAACTCCAAACTGCTTTTGTGAAGCAACAAAATTTCTTCCCCGGCATCCACCATCCAGACGTAGTACTCTGCTGTCCAAGGTGGCGCCAGATCCCACGACGATTGCGACGAAGCTTGGCTCTTGCTGTTGTTGATCGCAATGTACGCGTTGCCTCCAGTTTTGAACTGAAGCATGCTGCGGTCCTTTGAGAGAGACACAAAGTCTTCGTGCAAGTGGCGATCTCGCCATCGGAGACGAGCTTTGCAACCATGAGCAGCATTCTTGCAAGGCACAACGCGACTGACACACTCGTCTCGAAAATGGCGATCGAGATATCGAAGTCGAACCACGACTCCACACTCCGGGCACGCCACGGGTGAGTTCTTTTCATGAGCTCTCGCCGCAAGCGTATTCCGTTCAACCGTCACGATGCAGTCAGTACGAACATGTTCGTCAATTTTCCTACTGGAACCCACTCCTTGCAGCCATTCACAGCATTCGGACATGGTCGCTCGCGTTCCGGGCACTCGTCTTCCTGATGATCAAGCAGTTTGCGTTTCTTAACCGTTTGCTGGCACCAGTCACACACGATTTTCTCATTCACCAGGAGAGCGTCGGCGGCGATGAGTCTTCGTCGCTTAGCCACGACGCATTCCTTTGCTTCATGAACTTCGTGCTCCTCCTGTGGGAACTTCATCTCACAGCCCCACTCAGCAAAGCGGCATGGTACTTGACGCTTCACGCACATGTATAGCTGATGGCTTTGCAAGTAGCGCTTTCTGATGATGAAGCGCGTTTCATGGCATAACTCACACTCAACTGGGGTATCTCCGTCGTCTCGATCACGAAGCAGTTTTCTCGTGTGTCGGGTGAAATGGCAATCACTTTGCTCATGAAGATCGCGGTTCGAAGCTTGAAACAATTGCGTGCATCCAGGTCGAATGCAACGAATGAGTCTAAGAGAGCATTTAAGCTGCCGGTGGAATCTCTCGTCTGCAGGTCGTATTTCTTCACCGCAGTCGCAGAGTATCAGATCTGTCAACGAGTCGCAACCTGATTGCTGGCATCACGTTAGACAGAGCACTTGAAACAATACAGCTTCGGCATACCCACCGTTGTTCGCGGATGGGTTTTGCTTCTCGTGCTTAACGTTAGAAGGACCCAAAGGCTTGAGACGCACCGAAGGTTGACTTGTGTTTTTGCTTAGCAATTTATTTCGCTGCACGTCCACTTGCTCCAGCGCTCTTGCTAACTCGAGTCTGCCAATACAAGTAATAGCCAAGAGTAAGCTGGGAAAATGGACGCCATCAAGTCTGCAGCAAAGATACTTACATTTCTGCTTGCAGCGCTTGTGTAGATCTTGAAGGACTGACAGCAGAAGCAAGAGACGCAGTGGCCAGCTTCTGAATCCGTGCAGGAACGAATTCTACCGGTACATGTACGTGTGGCTCGACCTCAACCGACATCCTGCGACCTGAGTTAATTGCTAGGGGTCTATCGATGAAGCATTCGCATCGTTAGCCATCGCCGCGATGCTCGTGACGCGTCTCAACCGAGAAAAAGCTGTGCGTGGAACCCCCAAACTATTTTTCTGCTTCACATCAACACAGTTAATACACATTGAACTATCTGCGGCGCATTAATCAGAAAGTATTCCGGGACACGCGAAGCAGTCAGCATCATCTCTATTAGAGGTACAGCGACACATCAGGACCCCGTCCAAAAGCTGGTTCCATGATGGCGGGAATGCAAACGGAAGCATCGGAGGCGCCGAGTGGGGCACCGCTTCTGGATCAGCGGCCAGTTGCTTGGGTAGAATACGCAGAGATCGGAAAAGCTGCGTAGCCAAAGCCGCAGCGTCGGGAACATTGTTGCCCTCGGCACACGGCATCACCCACGCGATGAACGGCAACTTCTGCTCATCGCACTGCGCATGCAGCAAAGGAGCGAGGCCAGCACCGCGGATCGGCGCCCACTGGTCAGCAGACGAAGAAGGCGTCTCCGACACCTCTTCAGCCCCCTCGGCAGAGGTTGTTAGGCCCTCGAAACGACTCAAAAAGGCTTCGTCCAGTTGGGCAGCATCAGCCGAGAACATGGTTCGGATCGGGCGACTGCAAAAAAACAATCATCCGTCAGTAGGCATTCGCACACCAAGATACCAACTTCTCGATCCCACCTCATCATGTTGGGATCGTGACGCATCATGTCGTCGCATCCAGCCACCACTCCGAGCGTTGCCACCTTGCTGCTCACCGCCCAGTCCACCAACTCCCGGATAAAGGCATGAGTTCGCCCCTACAACATACGCGAGAGTAGCAACTCTTTCAGTCCAGCAGGCCCAGCAAACTGATCCCTAAGTCAACCTCGTACCGACAGAACTGGAGCCCGTTGCTGGATGATGGTGATCTTCTTCTCCTTGCTCTGGTACACTGCAAATGGCTAAAATGTCAGCTCAGAGCCCCCTAGCAGTCCACACATTGCAGCCACGCACCCTCCAGATTGAGACACAGCGACTGCGGCTGCTGCGTGGCGAATGCGGCACCACCAGCGATGGGGAGCCGATTCGCTGAGCAAATGGCCCACGCGCGTGAGCTGCACGTCCTGATTCAGGTCCAGAAGGAGGTTTTGGTCAGGTTTTAGCCTTTTACTGGGTGGATTTGGGCCGGAACAGCGCGACTGAAGGCAGCGTTCCACGTACAAAGGATTCTCCATTCTGCAGCAGCGTGTTGATCAGCAGATCGAGCGTCAGTTGGCCCAGATTCGCGTTCGAGACGGCCGGCTACCAACAATGATACACAACTTTGTAAGGAGATTGCGGCGTGGATACGGGGAGGGTGGAGGTGCAACTTGGATGAGGAGAAGCTACGGGATCTGGAGAAGAAAATTAACCTACCAGGATCACCGTGTGACCGGCGAAGAGCGCAGCACAAGCGGCGGCGTCGGCAGTACTCGACGCATCTTCTGGGTAGAACTCCATCATAAAGTGGAATTATGTTTGTATGGAGGAAAATACGAGGCTGTGATTGGTTGATTGTGAATAGTACTTACTTATACATGTAGTATACTATTGACAATACTAAAACATGTACAAAATGATGTCAAGGTGAAGTGCTGCTGAAATGCTACTCGTCTGTTCATCGTGAGTTTCTTGCTGTCCGACCATCGATCGTTTGCACCACATGCCGATGCACCCAACTAACCTACTGTTGTTTACATTGCAGTTGCATGGCGAAAAGTTTTGCGTCCAAAGATGTCGACTGGCGTTTTGCCTGTCTCGGACCAGTGCAAGGTGAACCCCGTAGACGACTACAGCAGATGCTCTGCTCTGCTCTCCAGTACCAGGTTGACTTGAGTGCTTCACGTACCGTTCGCCAGCTGCGCGTCAAATTATCCTATCTGGCAGAGGAAACCACCCAACTTTGCTCAGCTCACCGCAAAACGTCCTGATGCCATTTACCAAAATACTCGGAGGAGTTTGGACGCCGGGGAGCGTAGAGATCGTTGTCTGCCCGCGTAGTTTCCACAGTAGTTGTCAACCGCTTCCTCAAAACAACCGAGGACATTCACCATGAGAGGTCTTCTACGAAGGTTTCAACGTGCGTCGCCGAAAGCACCAAGTTTTCAGGAGACCAGTGTCACCACCTCCAGTACAGACACCCCGCAATGGCCAAGCGGACGCCGAAGCAAGTTCCGTCTCTCCAGCACCGCAAGCGCCGAGGCTGTACACAAGGCTTTCGTTCCGGCGATTAAACCGGTCTGCGAATCACCCGAGACACCAACGCGCAGTCGAAAACGCGATCGGCTCAAAAGTTACCTCTCGCGTCGACGCGAACGGGAAAACAAGAGCGAAGGTGCGAAGTCATACTTGTGGCCTGCCATGCTCTCGGCCGACAAGGAAGAAGAGCGGTCGTCAGATGACACGGAGGATGGCGACGTGTACATGCTCGACTACAAGGACGACTCGGACTCGGACGAAGACTCACTGTTCGAGGACAACTACGTGACCCCGGTGGCCATCCCAGAAATGTACCGAAGGCAGGACAGACTGGGAGGCGTCACGGTGGCTGGCGCGCGCGTGCTCTTCACGTACGCAGGATTCAAGCGACAGCAAATGTTGGTGAGCAAACTTCAATCAGTTCCAGAGTATGTCGAGCTTCTCGCCCCCATGGGTCTGCACCGTGAGTATATCGTCATTGGAGCCTGTTGACTTCATCAGCAATGAGCCTAGACGTAGCTTGTAGTTGTTATGAAGCGTTGACCAGCGTGCTAATGTATTTGCTTTTCGCATCCTTCCACATGAAGTCGTTGCTGCGAGATGGAGTTCAAACACGATGGTCGTCTATTTCACGGCTTTGGCTGCCTATGCTGCCGAGCGTACACATGCTTGTCGTGCAGATTGGCGTTCGTAAGAAGCATCGTCGCTAGCGAAGTGACAAGCAGAACCGGCAAACGGGCAGAACGCGCACCCAGCAAAACTCGGCTTCGGCTCGAAATCTCCTTTGCGGAGGCCCGACACGACCTCAACAATGGCGTCTTCGGCTTCTTTTGCTGCTTTCTCCGAAAAGTGGATGAATCCGTAGTCGTCGTTTCCTGCCCTGCTTATCATTTTCCTTCTCGTCTTGGTAGGATCGCTGCTGGGCACATTGTAGTTGCCGCCGATCAGTTGCAGTTTCGCTCCGTACGGTGCTTCGCCAAAGACCTTCCGAAAAGCGTACATGTACATTTTGAGCTGCAGACTCTCCTCTGCTAGCTTTCGCATATTGCGCTCAGCGCCACCCATGTTTGACTTGAACTCCTTAATCACGAGGAAGACTCACCATCACTGACTCTCGACACACGATCAATGCGGTCCCAGACTCCCTCAACTCCACATTCGCCTCGGGAACGTAAAAAGAAAAATCTTGCTCCACGTGGAGGATCTCCTGCAATTGTAAGTCGCCGTAGTGAGTCTCAATGAAATCCCACAGCGACATCATCCCGCGCTCAAGCAGGAACGAGGCCTGCTCCTCGGAAGAAAATAGTCCATACCCGTCGCCAGCCCAAGCACGCATGAAAGTCTCTTCTCCTTCTACAGCTGCGAGCGTCTTCGCTTCCTTCGTTAAGTCCCCGTTCTGTTGAGCAGTGGCAAGTGACTTTGCAAACGCAGCAACGCCTTCATGTAACGCGCGTCCAAACATCATGGCAGTGGACACGTCGCCATTTAACTTCATCACACGACTCAAGTAATATCTGTGTGGGCAGCCCAGGTACTCAGAGATCTGTGAGTACGACAAGTGTGTCGGGTTGTACGAAATCTTCTTCCTTGGCGAGGGAGAACTGCTCACTGTCGCAGCTTCCGGCACCGTTGCTGCTTCGTTTTGCTGTTCCGGTCTAGCTTGAATACCACCACTGCTCTTTATTGTTGGGGAAGCATCCGCTGAGAGTGACCACTTCTCGTGATGCAGCATTGGTAAGAAGATGCGGCTCACAAACGAACGCATGATTTCCAGTAGCCAGAAGTGCGATGCTTTTGGCACCTGGGGATAGCCTCATGTTGGGCGGCCGGGCTTGCCAGCGGTTCTCTGTTTGGTGCGATTTTTGGTGTTGGAGAGTTGCTCATTCCACCTCGAGATTTACTTACTTTTGATGGTGCTGATGCTGGTCGGTCTCCTTCCTGCCAGATTGGCTGAAAAGTGCGACTCAAGATCTCACGCTTGGATGTTGAGGTAGCTGCAAGCTCCGCAAATGACAACACCACCTCATCATATACCCCCAGCGTTAAGGCCTCGTACGCTAGCTGTTCACACTCCCCAATATGTTCGGTACGCGTTTGCACAGGAAATGGCTCGCTCAGCAGATCATACGGAAGTGGGAGAGTTAGACGCTTCATCCGTCCGGGAATTTGGTATCGCGCATTGACATCAGTACCAGCACATGCTGGGATTCTTCCTCTTTGTCGTTCACTGAAGCCGCAAGAGATTCGAGCGAGTAAGCTGTCAATGGAAGTACGCGGATGCCTGCTTCTTCCGTGGTTGTCTTGTGTCCTGTACCGTTAATTTCTGGTGAAACTTCGTCCCACGACGCTGACGAAGTCAAGTTGGTCTCCCGCAGCTGCATTAAGTATGGCACTACGAACGTCACTTGGGCACTTTCCACAACATTTTGCGCAGTCTCAAGTTCTTGTAGGAAATCTGCTAACACCAAAGACGCGCGCTCCTGTTCTGGGGAGTTTGGACTCCGTAATGATTCCAATTTGCCAGTTTCCTCCAAGAAGCTCTGGACAATTTCGGCAGCGGATAAGTTATGACAGTCAGCTCGCAGGCGCTTGATGATTTTAACAAATGAACCTGCAGCTTCCAAGCCAGTCTCGAGCTGAGAAGAAACCGCCAGCGGTAGTTCGTGGTGTTCATTATCTTTTTGTTGAAGCGAGGTACCAAGAGACTTGCCCCGATTTTCAACAAACGCCTCAATCACCGAAAGCAAGCCTGCGTGGCTTCGGTGCTCTTTCTCCATAAGCCATGAAAGTAACTCCGACGGAAAACCAAAGAAATCTGATCGTAGCACATTGTACAGGTGCCGCGAGTCACTCGGAAAGCATAGCGCACACAACAACGAGTAGACTGCGTTGACACCAGGCTCGTCAAAAGGTGGATAGATGCGCCGCTGGAGCTAGCTGCTGAAAATCGATTACCATCCATGTGGACCGGAAGCCCCTGCTTCTTGAACGCTAGTGTGATCCGATGCGCGTCTGCATACGAGGGGCATAGCACAGTAGCTCGTGTATTTCCTTCGTGCTTCAGGCTGTCAGCTAGATACGCACCGACACTTCTCTCCTCTGCCTCGGAGACACTAAAACGCCAGCATTTGAGTGGGACTGGCGAAGGAATTCCATCACTTGATCCAGCACTTCGTGTCAAGACCGGTCGCGCGAACACCTGCATCTTTGCTCGCTTCTCGACGCTCTCACCTTTATTTACAAAGCCCACTCGAGTCACGTCGCAGGTACGCCCTGTAATTACCGCCGTCTCCATCAACCGACGTTCTAAAATCTGTGTTCGAGGACACTCGTCATCTTCCAACAGCACACGACTGAAGCTGGCACTGGATTGCACGTTTGGCTGGGCGCACAAATGCCCCACGAGCCTTGTCATGGCGGGCGTCATCCTCTGCACGTCGTCCAACACCACGTCCGTGTACTCCTGCAGCACCGATTCACTAAACTGCTTTGCCGTCGCGTCCTGCATTGCATCTTCTGTCACACCGCACATCGCCAACACGTCCACCACCAGTCCGTCCCAGGACGTGGCGTCGTGATGCAGCAGCAGCTGCTGGTACGCCGCGTACTTGTCTGCTAGCTCCTGAGGTACCTGCTCTCCACCTGAAGCTGCAACAGTCTTGTATTGCTCCGGCGTGACGCCTTCTCTCTCCAGCAGCCGGAAGAGCTGCAGCAAGTCCTGCGTCCCTTTGCGGCGCTGCAGCGTCGACGTGGCCGCCAATTGCGACGCGCCCGGCCGCTCCAGGCCGCCATGTAGCAGCAGTGCAGCCAGCTGGGCGCGACCGAAGACGCGGCGGTCGCGGCCGCTCTCGCGCAGCAGCAACTGGCAGAACTCGCGCACGCCGAAGACGCCGTGGCCGAGTCGCTCCAGCTCGAAGGCGGGCGCATCTCGCTCCAGTGCCGCGCGTGTGGCCGAATCAGATGCGGAGCTACCTGTGAGCAACAGGACGCGGCGCCGCGGCTGCTGTAGGAGCCACCGCACGCGCTGCAAGGCCTGGAGGTTGGGAACACTGGAGACGAAACTTTGATGGTCGATAGTGGAGCGGCCAGATCGAGTTGAGAAGTGTGACCTGGATGTATGGAAAGAGCAGACACTGGATAACAAACGTCGAGTGTGGCCATGACTTGGCCATTGCTGTCGAAGGAGAACCACGCGCCTTAGCGACCGCGCCGCGACGTCCACCTGCCGAGCCATTTTGAGGTCTGAAGGGTGAAAAACATATTTACGTTCGACGAGATATGAGATTACTATATCACATTTACTATCGACGAGATATGAGATTACTACCGAGTGGTGTTCACTTCAACTTGCTTTGTAGCTCGGCGCTTGGTGTTCCACAAGTCATGCATCCAGAGGTATTGTGCCGGGTATTCAAGTACCAGTTTCTCCAGCTTCGAAGCGTATGTCTGCACGAGTGCAGCCACGTTTTCCTTCGAGTCGGTGTTGGCTGTTGAAATCTAGGAGACACATGAAGCAAAGGTTAGAGAGGAAGCCACACCAAAGCAGCTACGGACAGAGTTATACATACCGGTCTCAACACAAGTTTGAAGGGCTTCTCAGTCGGGTCAGACGTCTCGTAGTAGCGCTTGTTGTGCAGCACAGCAGCGAACCAGAGCGACGCTCCTGTCTCCGCGTGCAATCGCGCCGCGCCTGTTGCCAAACGGGTAGGCTTGCCAAGGAATGTCACGTCCGCGCGCGTGTGCTCACTGTTGCAGCGCTGGTCTGCCACGAGTCCGACCAGTTGTGCTGCATTGCCATCCGAATTGGGGCGTTGAAGCACGTCTCGAAGCTGCCCGTAGCACTTCTTGTCCTGGTAATATCAACAGATCAGTTAACAAGCTGCTCGACGACAACTGGAAGTGACCAATACACACCGCTATCAACCGCCGATCAGGTGCCTGCCGAATCGAGGCCACAAGGTTGTCCAGCGAGCCATCATGCAGAGGGCAATACACAATCCACTGCGTCTGAACGGGTAGTACCGGTCGCGCTAATGCGGCTGGTAGAATCTCCCAGAAACCTGCAAACCAATCACAACACAACAGACATTAACCAACCAGCACCACAGGTTGCATTGATAATCAATGCGGACCAATGTGGCCGGTGGTGATAATCGCATGAGACGACGCCTCTCCTTCACTCAGTAGCGCTCTCATGACCTCCAGCGATGCCTGAGAATTATCGTCCAGCGAGATTAGCGACTGCGGACTTGGCACACGCTCGAGACGAAGCATCCACAGCAACGACAGCGCCACGTATGTGTACGAGTCGCGCGCGACGCGATGCACGTCATCGGACGGGAGCCCCACCGCGATTCGATCCAGCACCACGCGACGTCGCAGCCGAACAACTTGATGCCATTCACACGTCCCAGACAAGTTAGAAACCACCGCAGAGGTCTCCGCTGCCGCCAACGCACCAAAGTAGAAAACGCCGCCGAGAGTCCTTGCCGCGACCCAGAGCATCCGGTCCGGAAGCCCTCGCGCCAGCAGTTGCAAGCCCCGAACAGCCCACGATGGCCAACTTGCTGATAGACCTCTTCGCCATGGTGACGTCGCCCCGCAGGCCGCCAAGCGCTCACTGCAGCCTCCATCCACTCGCCGCTCTCCCGCCAATCAAAATGTGCGCCCAATCGCTGACTTTGTCCACACGCCGCCGTGTGATCCCCGAGCGCGAGCAAGAACAGGCCAAGATGAACACCTTCGTCTTCTTCACCATGCTGCGGTAGGCTCAGAAGCTGGCACCAACACATTAAGTATATACGACAGGGCGTTCAACACTCAGTCTCCTTGCCTCCTGACTTGAGATAGATGCAGCGCTCAGACCTCTGCAAACTATGAGCTCACAAAAGGCAAGTTGAAGTGAACGGCCAGATTTGTAATACCGGTATCTGTAAAAGGAAGTACCGTATCCCTTCTAAAGAGACGTTCAGAAGCACGGCAACAATTATTTTAGAAATACACATAATATGTATTATTGTTAATTTGATTTAAATAAATATGATTCAAAACAATTTTTGTTCTAAAACAATAATTATGTATATGTACATTTATTTAATGTAAATTAAATATATGTATATTTAACCAAATACACAATTATTAAAATAAATGTTTGCTAATATTATGGATGCAGAGGTCTTCACTACGTCCACGGACCCCCAGAAGGAAGCAACTCAGAAGAACGTACGACAAGATTATTAATAACCGTAGTGAGATGATTAAGCGTATGCTATGAAGCGATAGAGTCGTGTGACGAGATGTAGACATAAACGCAGGAGACCGCTGCAACTATTTCAAGCACATGAGTGTTATTTTTAAAGGTATAAATCAATCGTCCTCCTTCAGAGCAACACTATTTTCCAATACGATATGGATGAATATGATCACTTATCGGACCATACTTAATTTTTGTATGGGAGGGATTGTGCCAATCAATTCCCATAAATGTTTATCAGCCAATGATATGATAGATAAAACTTACTTTCATCCAATCAGATCTGGTAGGGTTCGGTGAGTCGTCTAAACCAGTCGATCGGACGTATCAAGTCCGATAAAAACGTAAAATATGTGTGCGCTGTTACGATTGTCAAGTGTTGGACGTATCACTTTCATATTTCTCTTTATCGGACCACGACGATGGGTTTGGAGGAACTACAGCCCGGTAATACACTACGTGCCAAGGTGACTGCTATCGCAGCGTTTTCCAAGTTTCTGAAGGGTGAGGAAGTTGAGGAGGAGTATATAAGGAAATGCATTGAGGCAGACGAGAGCGGGAAAAGTTTTGTGTGTGTCATGGATAAGTTTGGTATGTATCTTGTATTTAGCGAAGGAAAGAAGGGCAAACTGCTAGCACGAAACACTGCAATGCAGTACTATCTTCAAGCCAAGATTTGGCTACTAGAGCAATTTCCTAAACACAGAGCGTCGCTAGAATCGCGGCTGCTTAAAATGGGGAAGACTCTTGATAAGTTCTGCTTGAAAAGAAATGGTGGTGATTTTGTATCAAAAGCTCCACCATGCACAAAGGCTGACTTGAAAAAATGATAGTGTATTTGTATAGCAATGCGAGTTTGGAAAGTGACTACCAAGATGCTGCTCTCCTGTGTCTCCTCTGGTACCTTTTCGGCCGGGCGTCAGACTTGTCCATGATCCAGAAACGAAACCTCTCCATCGACGCCGCCGACGTATTCTTCCTCCGACTGGTCCGCGTGAAGACGTCCGAAGAGCAAGGGTTGTCGCTCTTCCCCGACGCTGACTTTGGCACATGCCCCCTGCTCGCCGTCGCTCTCGCCCTGATCGTCCAAGCCGCGCCGTGCGCAGCGCTCATCGAGAATCTCCCAGCCCAAGCCGAGCAAACTCTTGTCACGCTGTCTCCGGATGTGCCGCTCGTTGAGCTCCTCAACGCACCGCCAGCGACCCTCGGCCTTGCGACTCCAGCCGCTGCTCCTCGTGTTGACACAACGCCGACGATTTACGCGCATGCCAATCGCGTGCTTGACCGCGTTGCACCAGCCGCTGGTGCGTCAGCCATGCTGACGTCGCATTCCTTCCGCCGTGGCGGGGCTCAGCATGCCAATGGCTGCGAGAAGATGACAGCGCGCCGGATATTCGACCGCGGATCGTGGAACCTGAGCACGACAAACAAAGGCTTCAACTACATTTTCAACACCAGCAGAGAAGATCACATGATTGCCAAGGTACTTAGCGGATACAAACCCACGACTGATGTCCCGCTCCAAGGCCTCTCCAGCTTCGACGCCGAGACGCTTGAGTCAATCGGTAGGCTTCGGCGTACGCTGTTCGCCACGTACTCACAGCTTGGGACAGAGAGCTTCAACGTCAACGAGAAGGTCCTCGACGTCCTTACTGCGTGCGCCGTCCGTCATTACCCCGTTTTGAAGACCTTGAGTCCGGAGAGTCCGGCAGTGAAGCGCCTCGAATCTTGCGTCGTATTCGCTGGCTGTTCGTTGGCAGACCTCCTCGCATGGTCGACGCACCTCGTAGAATCGGCAGCTTCCTGTACAAACAAGTCTCAGTCTGCTCCACCACCAAGCGACCACGAAATTAAACCAAGAGGTCCAAGCCATGAGCAAAAGATCATCGATCACCAAGCCGCTGTCATTAAACACCTTATCGACAATTCCAAGCGACAAGATGCTCGCATGGATATGCTTGAGGCAAAGCTGAACGGCGATCCTGCGCCAGCTACGAACAAAAGGAGCCAGCTAGACGAAGACACATCGGAAGTGAGTACACCCAAGAAGAAACAGCGCAGAGCTTCAGTAACGCACCTGTACGCGACTTGGTTTACCTGGTACGCGCACGAGCCACGTTGGCAACTGGGGGCGCCAAAACAGCAGCGGTCCAAGGCGAAGCTGCTCGTTGCGTTCATGAAGATCTTCCTCACCGACGGCTTCGTGCTCAACCAAGACGCTGCAGACTACCGTGATCGAGTGTTGGAGGTTGGTCATCGCGCTGAGGCGGCCGTGCTGACGTACCTGAAGTCCGAGCACAGCATCACCTCCTGTGGCTCCAGCGCCGTTCTCAAGCATCTCCAGCGACTGCATAGCGCTGGTGCTCTCAACTCCGCCATCCAGCGCCATCGTCTGCTGCTAAACACAGTGGCAATTCAAGACCCGTCTCCTGGCTACACGCAAGACGTACTCGAGGTTGTTAGCAAGTAAGCAGATCAAGCGAGACACATATGCATACACCCTATCCTTCGTAGCACGTAGATAGCACCATCGACACAAACGCAATCCATCGCAGAGCGGGCTATCAAAGCGATTTCTTGAAGCTTGACCTTGTCGTGGCCTCCAACCTATCATGATAAATAACGATGGCCCGATTTGAACAGACATCTCAGGGCCGAAGCCCTGCGCTCTTCCAGTTGAGCTACATTGTTGAGGGGAGGGTCAGAGGCACTGTGGTCTCTGTGCTGGACTTGCAGACCGTGGAGGACGTCTTCGCAGTAGCGGTGAAAAAGAGAGAGTGAGGACGGGGGCCCGCCGTCGGCGACAGCTTGATAGAAAGTGGGAGGCTGGTAGCCACTAGCTGGCTGCATGTCTATCCAAGCCCAAGTGGCAAGTTCTTACTGACAGAAAGGCAACCAATAGGCGCGCATAATAGTGATGACTGGAAATCGCCAGCCTTTTGTTATCCGGACAGATGCCTAATTATCCGAACGATCGCGGAATCGGGTCTCATTGTTGAATTCACCGGCTCGAGAGCACATGGCTCTGGAGCCAAAATTGCACACAAATAGAAATGATCGATTTTCTCAGCCCAGAGGGCGTTTCAGGCCATTTCCTGCTGCCTATAAACTAGGCGGAAACAGACTCTTTTGAATGTTCACATCATATTTGTTCTCCCTAAACGCGACAAAAGTTAGTATCAGCTAAAAGTTTTGGCACGTTGCTTATCCTGAGATAATCTGTGTACCGTACATAGGTCCGCTAGGTCCTCTAGGTCGGATATTTTATGGTATGGCCATCTGGACGTAATGTACGTCATGCCAGCCAAAAATCAAATATGCATTTAACAACAACCCGCTATCGATTACCTAACCCACGAGTGGTGTGAATGCCAACGATGCAACTATGATTTATCGATGCGATAATTTGGCGTGCAGTGGAGGGGGCATCGCGCAGCTCTAGCAAGTCATATTGAGGGACTTCCAACGTCTCCATGCTCTTGTTGATTAGTTCCACCTCTGCAGTGTAGTAGGCAGATAGAAACGCTATTGCAACTCGATCAGTGCCCACACACAGATCGACAACACCCTTGTGCTGCCCATCAGTTGGACAACGAAGGCCAAGTCACTGCGTCGTGGAGGACTCGATTCACCGGTAGGAGCGGACGAAGCTTGGGCGGCCAACCGGGGAGTGGAGCGACGAGCGGCTGGGGGCATTGATCGATGGGGGCTTGGAATGGAGAGCTAGCTGTTAACTTGAACCCACCATCTGCTGGGCGGGTGATCTCGGATTTATTCTTGGCATTCTCCGTAAATTCCACATTGACAAGATACAACCAGTCGCAAATAATAAATCTTCTTTTCATGTTGCGGTAGACAAGAAGCTGACACCAATACGTAAAATATAAATGATGGACCTCATTTCCTAGCCTCCCTACATTGTGTGCTTGCGCTTCAACCGATGAGCTTCGCAAGTTGAAGCAAGCGGCTAGATCTGTAATATCTGTAAACGACAGTACAGTGCCCCTCCCATAAAGAGACAGGCGAGTGAGTCTGCCAAGAGAAGCCCCGTCATGCCAGCGAGAGGCTCGGCGTAACCAGTCCGCGTACCCCAAGCAGCAGCCCAAGGCCAGCATGTACCACGTGGCCGAGATGGTGCGCGACGCGCGGCGTGACATGGCGGAGCGGCCCGACGGCGGCTTCGTGTGGAGCACGCTGTCGACCTTCACGCCCTTCCCGTTCCTGCTGGCGCTGGGCGGCCAGATCTCCAGCAGCCTCGTGCGGCGCGCGCCCGACCTCGTCAAGCAGGCGGCCGGCGCCACGCGCGACTGCGTCGTGGACGCGGCCACACACACGCACGCGCGCGTGGTGGAGCTGCGCCTAATGAGCACGCGCACGGGCCAGCGGCTCTTCTACCGCGTCAAGGTGACGGTGGAGACCGCGCGGTTACCGGCGCCGCTCGCGCCGCTGCAGAACCACGTGGCTGTACCGCTGCTGCGCGGCGTGGAGGGCGTGGCGCAGTTCGTGACGAGCGAGGAGCTGCCGGAGCTCTACTTCGTGGCCAAGAACGCCATGCGCCGCAGCTTCTTCCTGCGCCACGCGGTGCTACCGCCGCTGGGCGCCGCCGAGAGCGTGGTGCGGTACGTCGTCATTTTCCCGAGTCACGTCGTGTTCCCGTCGCGCGCGGAGATCGAGGACCGCACGGATCTTTTCCTGGAAGGCAGCACCACGCGCGTGCAGGCGCTCGTGGAGCACTTGTACTCGGCCACGGAGGTGCTGGACCAGCACCTGAGCATGGTGCAGTGGAATATCCTCGGGCGCGGCCCGTACGAGTCGCTGAGCGCCGCGCGGCGCAGTGAAGTGGTGCGCTCCGTGCATCAAAGGATGCGCATCATCGCGTCGCACTACAAGCTGTTCGAGTTCCTGGCCACCATCAAATTGCAGAACGAGATGCTGTACGGAGACTTGCAGCGCGAGTTCCCGGTGTAGGTGGTGTACCGCTCACGTCGCAGCAGGTGGCGGCCAATGAGGCGCTGACGGCGGAGCTCGCGGAACAGGACGCGAACGCCTTCCCCATTTGGTTCTACAAGAAGAGCGACGTCACTAGCGGCAACGGACAAGTCTTGCCCAGCGGGCTAAACGGACGCACGAAAGCGACTTCGGACACATCCAGCGCGGCGAACTCCGGCCAGGCGAGCCAGCCAAGCTCAATCTCCGGCACTACGGGCGTATCTGGAGGCTGGATCGAGTTCCCAGCCCATGAAGGCCGCCGTCTTGAGCGCAAATTCCGGTGGTACCAGCAGCAGAAGAGCAGGCTTCCGGGTCCGGTGCGACCATCCAGTGTTGTTGTGGTCGATGAAGGCCGCCATGAGGTGGAGTTGGAGAGCATGCGGATGACGCCTGTGTACTGGCCAGAATTGGAGGAGATCGTCGTGTGCCGTTCTCACTGGGTGTACGCTCAGCGCAATTACGGTCTGGCCCCGTACAATCCGGAGGCAGCAACCGTTTTGGAGAACGCCTTTGTGTACTACCTGGGTCTGTATCCGCTTGAGAAGCAGCGTCTCATGGACATCGAAGCCCAGAAACCACGTGGGTTCTTCAGTTCTCGCGCCAGTCTCAGTGAGGCCGTTTTGGCAGCTCGCGTAGAGAAGGACTGCGCACTCAGTGTTCCGGTTGAAGGGCACCTCGTTGAGTTCAAGGGTGCACAAGACATCATGCAGTACAAGCGTTTGCTGGCGGGAACCACGCCATTCACCAGCAAGCGTCGTGTGTATCGCGGGGATCCCCGTGTGCGTGCTGATCCCACCACGCTGAAGCTGTGGAAGGATGCTATGGTGTGCGAACCAGCTACAGGCAAGCCTCTCATCAATGAGGATGATAGAGATATCGAAGAGGAGATTGAGCACCTTGTGCTGATCGTGCACGGTATTGGCGACGCATTGAAGACGCTTGACTTGATCAATGTCGTGACGTTACGCTCCATTATTGATTGCTCCACGACACTGCGAGAACTAAACCGTGAGGCTCTTCGTTCGGCACACTTTGTTCACATGGGCGGCGAGGACACCGAAGCTGAAACGAAAGATGAGGGCAGTCCTTCCTCACGCCAACCCCGAGTGGAGTTCCTGCCTATCGAGTGGCACTCAAAGCTGCACATGGAGGGTCTGGACCAGCTCATTCGCGACGTGACGCTTCCGGCCATCCCCAAGCTTCGTGAATTGGCCAACGACACAGTTCTGGATGTACTCTTCTTCATGTCCCCACTCTTCCACCAGGTCATTTTGGACCAAGTGGCCAAGGAAATGAACCGCGTGTTCACGTTGTTCCAGTCGCGCCACCCTGACTGGATGGAATCGAGCACGCCCCGTGCCCCGGATTGAAGCGCAAGAAAGTCTCAATTATCGCCCACTCGCTTGGATCCATTATTTGCTTTGATATTTTGAACCACCAGCAGGTGTACGCGCAGCAATCGCCGAGCTCACCCTGCACGGATGACGAAGGCAGCAGTGATGAAGAAGACGAGGAAGTAGTGGTGGCGGAGAACGGCAATGAAGGCAAGAACGCGAGCAGCACGAGCAGTGATGATGATGCCGTTGAGGATGTCGAGGCGAATGTAGTGCCCCTGGACAACGTGTTTGGCTTCGACTCGGCCATGTTGGGTAAGAAGCTAAAGCGGCGCTCAAGGTCCATGTCCGAGGTGTCAAACTCTAACAGAATGTGGAGGAGCTCTCCACGTGCGTCCCCAAGAACAGTAACCAGCCGCCGTACGAACCGGAAGAAGTCGATATCTCCCCTTGCCACAAAAGAAAACACCTAAGCTTAAAAGGCGAAAACTGCGAAGCACAAAATCCCTGCTACCCCAACGGGAGGCAGCACTACTGTGCCGTTGGTGCCCAAGCTTGCGTTTGACGTGGAGGACCTGTTTTGCTTCGGGTCACCTGTGGGGCTGTTTCTCAATGTGCGCGGCCAGAAGCTGGACCGTGACTTCCAGCTGCCGCGCTGCCGACGAGTGTTCAACATCTACCATCCGTACGACCCGGTGGCTTACCGCATCGAGCCCATTCTGAACCCGGCGCGTGCTCACTCGAAGGCTGCGATCATCCGCACGTTCGAGGGCAAGCTGCGCTTCCAGTATCAGCTGCGGAATTCGTTCCGTGCAATGTGGACTTCTCTTCGTCATTGGCGTCGCGATTTCGAGAACCAAGTACTGGCAGGCGCGCACAGTGTGGGGCTGGTCGAAAGTCCCGCATCAATGACGCCGCTGTCGGACGCGCTGGCCGTCGTGGCGCAGCCATTCCAACAGCAGCGGCG
This sequence comes from Phytophthora hibernalis, assembly GCA_012656075.1. Lineage (NCBI taxonomy): Eukaryota > Oomycota > Peronosporomycetes > Peronosporales > Peronosporaceae > Phytophthora > Phytophthora hibernalis. The sequence continues at coordinate 915,948 of JAAKBF010000030.1, read as the reverse complement.
TCCGGACGACATCCAGGAAGAGAAGCAGAGAGAGCAGCGTGAGGGCGACGCAAGCACAGAGAACGTTGCGGTGTTCGGCCGATTGTGCCAAGGGCTCCCCATCGACTATTCGCTCCAGGAGAACGAGATCGAGATCACGAACGAGTATTTATTCGCCCTGACGGCGCACGTCATCTACTGGAGCAACCGCGACGCGAGTTTGTTTGTGGCGCAGAAGCTCATCCTGGAACCGGCCAGGAGAACTGGCCCAACAGCGAGCAAGACGCGGCAGTGGAGCTTCCGGTTCAACAGGTGAGCGGTGCTGGAGAATGCGAGCAAACCAGCAACAGAATAATTAGTGAGCGTGCAGGCAACGAGAAGCAGCTGCACGAGAAAGAGGAGGCGACGGCGTCGTCGGAGGTGTCGTCGGGCTCAGATGGCGAGTTCGAAGTCCCTCTACGCCGGAGAAGACGCGGCACCGGCGTCAACGCTGCGCCGTAAAAGCCCACGAAAGAAAGGATGGTAAGTAATAAAGGTAACGTTAGTTCATGTTCCCAAAGGCAGCGTGTTGCAGCATTACATGTTGAAGCTGGCAGATCGGATCCCGTGGTGCATTCAAGCGCGCGATCCTGGAAGCAGATGCAGCACAAGACAAGTCCATCGCCGTAAGCCTCAGTTGTCGGCTGCGCAGATGCATCAGCACTGGACACGATATTGGCGCTTGTCGTGTCCAGCGCGCTTCCACCGAGACGGCGTCGCCGCGCCTTCAAGTTGCAAATCCGACTCTGTGCGAGCGCTTCAGTCGGAAGTTCAGATTGCGAGCGCTGGACGTTCGCGCCGACAGAGCGCGGTTGCGGATTTGGATTCGTCGCCATCCAGGCATACAGGCAAGCATGGCATGGCGCCCGAGCATGGAGAATATTCTCCGGATGGGGCTTCTTCAACAGATCGAAACGGGGAGGAGTTTGAAGCCACCTTAAGCCCGGCTGCGTTAAGCAGGTCAGCGCATCAGGCCAGCAAAGCCCCGCACTCGCGCGCAGCAGCCACAAATGGTTGGCGGCTCTCGCCGTGTTCGCCGTCGTATCCTGTATCATACAGGCTGTATGTACAGTCGCCGAGATCGCTGGCGGAGGCTTTGCGCTCGACGGACGGCCGCGACGTAGAGGCCGGGCTGCGTCGGCCGCGCTTCGACTAAAAGACGTCGACGCGGCGAGTCGTCTATGTGCGCGCGGACTCGTCGGCTGGAAGCGGATTATGTTGGACTGACCGATCCGTAACACGAGCAATCACGCCCATGTGGTGCTGCGCGCACACTGCAGGATCGGCGGAGGAGGACACACCACAGCGAGCAAGGCTTGCTGCAAGGCTGTTTGGTTTCGAGGCGAGCGTTCGGTTTGAGGCGCCGTGCGTGGGATCGGTGACTTTGATTCAGCTGGTCGTTCTCTCGCTCCTCAAGCCGGCTTCCCTCGCGCCGGCGCGATTTGAGCTGGGGCTTGTTGAAGCAGGTGAGCGCGAGTGATTTAGAAGACGGACCAGGCGCGGCGCGGCGAGTATGCAGGCGGGCTGGCTTCGCAATCATGACGGTGGTGGTGGTCTCCTTGCACCTTGCACTCGCCGTTGCATTAGGATTGACATTGCTGGTCGAGGTTACTTACGACTCGAGCGGACGACTGGCCATACGGTTGAGCTCTTCGCCGGCATCTGAAACCGCGGGCCTTTACAGGTGCTGGACTGGCGTACACGTACATGTCGGTGCAGGACACTACGATTCGATTTCATCATGGCTGCAGCGATCTATTGCGGGAAGTCGTCTACACACCACCGCAAAGTTTGACAGCTTGGGCACTGAGCTTTTATGACGTGTTGCTGTCCTCCCGGCACACCACTTCCCGCAGACGGGGGCAGACGTGGTATTGAGTCGCGAGCCAAGACTCACCGAAATTCCAGGCAGCGCCATTGGCAACAGCAGCAATCCGACAGCGAAGCTTACGCCAATGCACTGCGGCCAGCAAGCACAGTGCGAAGAAGAGCATGGCGTCGAGCCATCGCAGCCGAGGACGTCCCGACGAGGGAGCATCGAGCGTTGCGGCCGACCAGGGCCCGTGGATAGATATGCAAAACCGCGCACAACTTCAATCTCGTCTCTGTGCGTTGTGATCAGCACGCTACATTCTCCTCGCGTAGGGCGCAATCGCCATGAATCATGGCATGATGGACTTGCAGAGATCCAGTAAGACACATCCGTCGGAAGCTATCCCCGATCCGACTTGGCAGCGCTCGGCCAGCGTGGCGTGGCGAGCTTCCAGCGGCTGCTGCTGCTACATGTAATGGTCGTGGCCGCAGCTCTGTGATCCCCATCGCTGCCGCTGCCGCTGCAGCAGCAGCAGCAGTTCCACCGGTAAAGTACTTCTTAGCCATCTCTACCAGCAGTGGAGACTTTGCTCCTCTGCATTCACTTGCCTGCCCGTCCGTCCATTGCCGCGGCCGTCGCCACCGAGAGTCGCCATCGAGCGAGAGATGGTGCCGATCTCGACTAGCGGCGCCAGTCCAGTCTGGCGCTCGCGCGGACAGGCCGAGCGAGGCTTCGCCTCCGGAGGTTTGACTCTGGGAGTAAGAATGCGATGGGTGGGCGGTGTGTGTGACGTGGCGGCGCGCACGCAGCCCGGTCTCTCTCGCGAGCTGTCACGGTGGCCGTCTGTCTGTCCGCGTGCGGCCGGCAGGGAAGAGTGTCCTCAGCGCAGCAGCCGATCAGTAGGAGCAGCACCAGCTGACTGGCTCCGTGATGCTCATTTCCTCTCTTGCTCGGCCGGAAGCTCGCCGCACCCGACGGCGTACGCAAGACCGACAGACTCTCACTGAAGCACCGCACCGCAGGCGCGAGCAGGTCAGGACGATCTCGTTCCGGTGCTGAAGGGCTCAGCGGCACCGCAGCAGCAGCAGGGGCAGCCATTCAGACAGAGACGACAACCATGGTCGCGCTTCAACTCGACAGGTGGCATCTCCGATTCGATGCAGCGGCGACGACAGCTTCAACCTGTTACAGCAGCAGCTCAGCACCGAGCAACCGCCAAGCCGGCAATGATGACGCCCGCTACTTTGACAGACCTTTGCAGCGCGCCGCCGCGGCGGCCAACCCGCCCAGTGACAGTGTGCACCAGACCGGCACGGCGTACAGCTCCAACAACGCCGGCGATGGGCCGGAAAAGACCCGCGACCGCAAGAGCTGGTTCCCGCGGTTCAAGTCCAATTGGCTCGGCACCTTCCGCTCCAAGCAAATGTTCCTCTGCTGCGAGTGCGCGGTGGTGCCACCGCCAACGGCAGCTCGCTGTCGACCCAGGCCGGCCGCCAAGGGCGCCGAGGGCAAGCACTGCCGATGCGGGAAGGACCAGTGGCACCTGGCCAAGTCCGTAGAGGAGACCGAGTACAACCGCCGCATGGAGATCAGCAAGGCGCTCGGCGGCATGCGCTACGATGAGGCCGTACTGCGACTACGAAGCATGGGCCAGTCCGAGCTGGACTTCGCCGTCCGAGCACATCATCAACGCGGGACCCACCACGCAGCCGCGCAGTACCCGAGGCTTCGCACCATCGTCGTCTCCGTTATCGTCGTCAAGTACCAACGCGCCCAAGCGTGCCAGGAGCGTGTCAAGTGGCCCCTCCCGACGCCGAATGCACGAAGCTACGCCACGCCACAGTTCATGAAACCCGAGTTATCGACGTTACCTACGGTGCCGTCTCACATGTATGGATACGACCCGGCCAAGCCGTACGGAAGCTACGCGCCCGTGTACGGCAACAACGGTATCGAGTACGCGCAGTCTGCGCAGCCGCAGCAGTACGAACAACTTGCGCCGGCACCTTTCGGCGACGAAGAGGATTCGGAGAGCTGCTGCAGGAATTCTCGAGGACGATCCTCGCGTAGCAGCGGGTGCGGGCGTCGGGCTCAGTCCGAACCAGGCAAACGCGTATGCTGCCGCTCGCTATAGCTACTACACTGGGGCGCAAGCCAGCGGGAGCGTGGCGCCTCTGAAGCGAACGATGAGCATGCCATCGTATGCGATGACACCGTCCGTGATGTCTTCTCCACCTCACGAGGGCGTGGAGCACGAGTATTATGCTGATCAGAATCGCCGATCGAGTTTAAATCTTGGCGTGAACCAAGCGCCATCGTACGTCAACTACGAGCAGCAGGCACCGCAGCATCAGCCGGTGCTACAGCACTTCTCGTACCAACAACAGCAGGCTCCGGTGTACAACCGACCGTCCATGTCAATGACGACCAATGTGACGACTACCACCTCAACCTCCTTTTCAACGTGAGCATGTGGGGTTCCGCTGCGGCTGAAGAAGGCTCAGCGTATAGTAAGTAGTTCAAGTAGCTAAGTAAGTGAAGGGGGCGAGTGGAGCGTAAGATGGAGACTCTATGTGAATACGAGCGTGTCCGTGCGTGCGTTGTTTGACTGTCTACTTGCATGCCGGTTTTCACTCGCTCCGCCTGGTACTTATGCCTTCGAGGGCACGGCAACGAACTCTCGGCTCTGTGTGAGCTTGTCGTCGGGCTCCTGCAGGAAGCTTTCTAGCAACGCGTTGAAGCGCTCGGCTTCGACAGCACCAGGTCGTGCCCGCCTTCCGGCACCACTTCCAGTCGCGAGTGCATGATGCGCTCGCTCAAGTACTCGCCGTGGAAGGACGGCACCAACTTGTCCGTTCCACCGGCCACCACGAGCGTCTTGCACTTGATGAAGGGCAGGTGGCCGCAGTACAGGTCGCCGCCGTCTTCGCGCTCTACAAGACGCAGCGCCTCCACCATCTCTGCAGCAGCAACATCATCCACAGCACGTCAGTCTCCATGGCCACGCGAGTCTCAGCCGACTGCATTGACGCACCGACCCACTTGTCCTGCAAGTTATCCACGCCGAATGTTTCCTGCGCAGTCTCGCGCATCTCCTGCGGCCACGAGGTCACGTCTTCATGCGCCTCCATGTCCTCCAGGTCCTCGTCGCTCACGAACGCCTGCACACAGAGCACGACAGAGCATATCTCAGTCCCTAGAGCTGTTCAGAAGCTGCAACTTGACCGCGTACATTGCCGTTAACCAGGACGAGGCGCGACACGCGCTCCGGGTGCGTGGCGGCCAGCACGGCGCTCACATTGGCGCCGTGGCCGCAGCCCAGCAGCGAGAACGCGTCCAACTGCAGCGCGTCGGCCGCGCGCAGCACCTCGTCGGCGTCACGCTCCACGCGGCGACCACCGAAGTCCCTCTCGGGTGCGCGCGGGTCCACGCCGAAGAGCGCGAAGCTGCGCGCGAGTGACGCGCACGAAAACTGCTGGCGGAAGTCGCGCGCCGCGGAGCCGAAGGTGGAGGGCACGCACAGCAGCGCCGGTTGGTCCGCGGAGTCCGCGGGCGCCACGACCGACAGCGCGGCGTCACCCACAGGAAGTTGGAGGCTGCGGAACCCGCGGGGCAGTCGAGAAGCGGCGCAGCAGCGGACGGAGCGGCAGCATGACGACTGCGGACTAGAAATGCGATAATGATGGATGAAGATGACAGGACAAGGAGTTGTTGAACATTGTTTTAGTAATTTGTCTGAAGAAGTAGCATTGGAGTGAAAGGTATACGAGTATACGGATAACGGTTGGAGCTTGAAGGGACACAAGAGTATCCGCTGCATTTTGCTGACGATGGCGGGCAAGAGCAACGACAAGTTCTACAAGACCGTCGTGTTCGCCGAAGACATGACGGATGCTATGCTGGAGAAGGCGCTGAGCACGGCTAGAGACGCTTTCCAGCTGCAAGTCTCGGTGCGTCTTGTGGTTCGATTGGTTTGAGCTCGACGTTCTTGTACTAAGTCGTGAGTGTTGCTGCTGCAGTCGGAGAAGACGTTCTCGACCATCGCCGAGTTCGTGCGACGCAATATGGAGAAGGAGTACGGTCGCGGCTGGAACTGCGTCGTGGGTGCGTCCTTCGGTGCCTACGTGACGCACGAGATCAAGACCTACGTCTACTTCAGCGTGGCCGCCGGTGTCTCTGTGCTTGTCTGGAGGACGTAGTTGTCTACGATAGGATATCTTTACCAGACTCTTAAGAACAGTGCAACCTCATTTTATGATCTGTCTGGTAGGTTTCCGCTAGTTCACAGCAACGCATTCAACAAGCTGCACTGACGATCTTGCATAGCTCCTGTGCATCGATTTATGGGTGCACCAGAGCTCGAGAGCGAACCGCTGGCCTCCACGTCGTCCGCGCTGTGCCCCACTTCGCATATTTTGTTGAGAAGTAGTCTTCGGCGTCGTCATCAGGGGCGACTTCAAGAACAAAGCAAGACTAGGTAAGTTCTTGAAGGCCTGCCAAAAGCTTGAGATTGCCGAGATACATCTAGCATTACGCTTTAAACGAGGGTGGTCAAGAAGCAATATCCTGTACCCAACAACACGAAAAGCGATGAACTCGTTGCTGCGAGCAAGCTTGACGCCGATCTAAGGAGGACAGGCAGCGGACAAGTAATCAATGACTATCGCTCTGTGGGACCAACCCACACTCGTGTGGTTGCGTTGCCAGCTCTGGACGGACCCTACATGTGGCGCCATGGGTAGCTAATATGTACGTAGTGGGAATGGCACTGCTGCTCACTATGCAAGACTGCGGATGTGGGCTCATTCGGCAGACAGGGAACACGTTCCGGTGATGGAGAAAAGGCAACTGCCACGACCTTCACTCTGTGGCACAACGATCGTAATCAGGACGGCTCGTCATCAAGTTGTACAGTATTTCCCTGGGCCAGAGGACCTTGGCTTTCTTTCTGATGAACGAGCCCAGCAAAAGCAGACTTACATTATAGCGACCGACAAAAGACACCTTTGCAGAAATGCGTCCTGAAGTACATTGCGAAAGGTTGGCCCGAATCTCATCACCGCGTCGTGTTGCTGCCTCCTGTCTCCGTAGTTTGCATGGACTCGCACAGGATAGCGCCCCACATCTTACAATCGCGGATCACGAAAACATCACGTGCGACACGCTAACGGATTGTCTTGCTTTCACTATGCTGTACCGGCGTTGACGGTGCAACGTGCGGCGGCGGAACAGTCGAAAGCTCACTTCCGAAACGTCCGTCGGCGCACAAGTGCCTCCGTTCCGCCACGACCTCGCCCCACCTCACCACAGCAGCATGTTGGCCATCACGAGTTTCCTCGCCGCTTCCCACCGCCAGCAAGCGGCCTTTACGTCTGGCGCGCGCTCTCATCGGCTTCAATCGCCACGCGTGACGCGTCTCCTGCCGCAGCAGTGGCGGCCTCCGTGACAACTCCGCACACGCACCACTTCTCCCATTTACAGTCGCAATTGCGCGCGCCGTCGCCGCCCTTAGGCGCGCGCTCCGTGCACTCCAAAGCTTCTGCCAACCAGAGCCCGAGCTCCACCTTCACCACCGCCGCCGCGCTGCAGCCGCACGACGTCGACGACGACAGCTTCCTCTTCGGTGAGCGCGCCGACGACTGGTTCACCACTGCGCGCAACCCGCGCACGGACACCTGTTCCCGGGCGTCGACCGCGCGACCGGCCGACTCAACGCCATCAAGATGCCGGACCTGCGCGCGTGCTCGCGCCAGGAGATGCTCGACTACCTGGACAATGCATGGGCCATGACGGACGCACTGTTCGCGTCGCTGCAGGGCGAACGCGCCTTCATGACGCCGCCGCCGCACCATTTGCGCCACCCGCTCATCTTCTACTACGGCCACCCCACCTGCTTCTTCGTCAACAAGTTCCTTGTGTCGGGCCTCATTGACGAACCCGTGGACCCCTACTTCGAGCACATCTTCGAGGTGGGCGTGGACGAAATGCGCTGGGACGACATGAGCAAGAACGAGATGCACTGGCCTCATGTGGCCGACGTGCTGGCCTACCGTCGCCAGGTCTACCAGCTCATCCGCAGCGTCGTGGAGACGCACCCGGGTCTTGAACCTGGCCACGAGCAGATCACCGAGGGCAGTCCGCTCTGGGCGTTGCAGATGGGGCTTGAACACGAACGAATCCATCACGAGACTACTTCGATGCTCATGCTGGAGCACCCCGTCGAGTTCTTTCAGAGCACGTTGCTGCTACCGGCGTACCACGATTCACTTGCTCACGACGAGAAGGATGTTGTGCTGCATCCGACTGCCGGAGTGGACTACCCGATGAACGAGTTTCTGGAGGTGCCCGCCGCAAAGGTGCAGATCGGCAAACCCCGCGACTTCCCATCGTTCGGATGGGACAATGAGTACGGCCACCGCGAGGTGAACGTGCCGGCTTGTCGTGCTAACAAGTTTCTCGTGTCGAACGGCGAGTTCTTCGACTTTGTTCGCGATGGAGGTTACCTTGAGCCGTCGTACTGGAGCGAGCTGGGCTGGGAGTGGCGTAGCTTCCGCAACACCAAGTGGCCGGCATTCTGGGCCCAGGACGGACCTTCGGGCAGCCACCGCTACAAGCTTCGTGCAATGTTTGATGTAGTGCCAATGCAGTGGAGCTGGCCTGCCCAGGTCAATTTGCACGAGGCGCAGGCTTTCTGCAAGTGGAAGCAAGCTAAGCAGGCCGAAAAGAAGGTGATGTATCATCTTACGACGGAGCCGATCCATCAGCTCATGCGCGACGCCAAGGACCGCTCGACTGACGTGTCTTCGGACGACATCTTGACGCTGCCGGAAGGCACCAACATGGCCGCTGCTGCGGGTAAGAACCTTAACTGGTCTTACATGTCGTTCTCGCCTGTGGATGCCCTGCCGCCGACAGCGCAAGGCTTCCACGACGTGTTTGGCAACGCTTGGGAGTGGTGCGAGGACATGTTCTCGGCGCTGCCTGATTCCGTGTCCACCCCTACTACGACGACTTTAGCGAGCCGTGCTTTGACGGTGAGCATCATGTGATCATGGGTGGATCTTTTGCTAGTGCTGGAGACAACGGCGCGTCCAAGTTTGCGCGTTATCACTTTAGACCGCACTTCTTCCAGCACGCAGGTTTCCGCGTCGTGGAGCAGAAGATGGATGACGATGGAGCGATCACTTTGGCGACGACCGACGTGAATGCTCCGCCACCGTACGTGAACGGAAACCCGTTTCGTTCTAGTGAGCGCGTGGTGGTGTCGGGTGCTTATGAGGCAACGGGTGATGCTGCCGGAACGAGCTGTCAGGGTCTCTTCGAGGACCTTCGTCGCAAGAGCGAGCAAGCGCTGGAGTCGTTTGTAGCTTCGTCGACCTCGGAAACGACAACCAAGCCTCTTGTGGCACGCGAAGGCACAATTGCCGCTGCCAAGCTGAGACGCCAAGTGCGGTATGGTGAAGTGCTGGTGGTGGTGCCCAGCGATGAAGCGACGTCGGCAGTACTAGAAGACAAGTTCGACATGGTAGCGACGGCGGAGGTGCCCGTATTCACGCAGGAGAGTGCTACGGAGGCTCGGGTGACAGCGGAGACCGTGTCGGCCTGGAAGAAAATACGTGACTAAGTGCAGCGAAGCAAGGTAGGCCGAGGCAGTGCATGTACATGTATAAGCAGAATGAAATTGCAACGATTTGTTTTCTTATGCAGATCAGAGATGGCAGGCACTGGCAGTGAACGCAACACGGCTGCAAACATACACATCCAGGCGAAGCCAGCACGAAGCAGAGGCTTCCAGATTAATCATCGGGTCTGTGAGCTGCGAGCACCTGCGTGTAGCGCTTGGAGTTGATCTCAGCCCACTGGTCCAGCGTGAGCGGAGTGATGTCGGTGAGGTCTTGGAAGCTCTGCGAGACCGGCAACACCATTGCGCTGGTGTCAATGTCACCGCCAGCAGCAGCTGACGTCTTTGCAGCAGTTTGCACGTCCTTCGAGAACTCCACCGCGCACTCGAGGAACAACTGCGTGTGCGCACGCGGCCAGTAGGCAACACGCCAAAACTCGCGACCAGGCTGCTCTTTCAGCGCATCCACTCGACTCAAGCGTACAGGACGAGCTTTGTTGGCATGTCGCTGCAGAGTTCGCTGCACCTCTTTCATCGGCACGCTGGACGTGTAGAGCTCCTTGGTTTTCCCGCGGTGGAGCGGAAACGTGAAGGCAGCAGCCACCAGAGCCTTGGCAGCGTCGTCGAGCGACATCAAATACACCCTCGCCGACGCCAGCTTTGGCTCCAATAGAGGCCACGCCATTCGCGACGGAGGAGACGACATTGACGCCTGCATCTCTCCAGCCTCTACTTCGTCTTCAGCTTGGGCTTCGAGTTCCGCTTCAAGTTCATCACCCTCAATGGGAACCTCACGCTTCTCCTCTTCCAGACTGCCAAGCCTCTCGCTGTCTTCGTCGCAGTGCGATAGCGCCAAGAAATACTCCATGAAGAGCGGCAGGCGCAGAATCGTGTACGAGACTCCCGACGTCTTGACGCAGCTTTCGATTTCCTCGAGCTGCTCTAGAATCGCATTCTGCTGCGTAGTAGGGGACCCAACGAAGATCGAGCTCACCAACACCACACCCCAGGCATTTGCACGCACGGCAGCATGGACCACGGCACGAACCACATCAAGGCAGGCCTTGCTTCCAAGCCGAAGTGGTGGAATAAGAACCACGACATCCAGTGACGAAAGCTGCTTGAGCAAATCTCCCATGGGGTAGGGCGGTGCACCTTCGAGCTGATAGACGGTAGGAGGCAGCGGTACCCCAGAAGACCGGCTTCGTTCAGAGCTCCCTGGAGCTGCCTTCACAGTACACAGCGTAACTTTGGTTTGCTGGAGACCTCCGTCGATGCCTCGATGACCCTGACGTCCAGGAAGAACAACCGGAATGGCGCTTTCACCAACCTCATGCGGTGGCAATGCTGATGGAGCTGTTATCTGACTCGCGACGAACTTGCTCACCTCGAGAAATAGCGCCTCACCCGAGCCCACTACGAACAACTGCACTTGGTTCTGCGGCGTGCGCGCGAACAACAAAGGCGCATGACGCTCCAGCCACTGTCGGGGAGTCATCCGCTCGCGTTTCGTGAGCAGTCGAAAGTTACTTGTGCTGTGAAATGCTTCCGGTAGATGCAGCAAGCGGGGCTCTCCTTGTCTGGCTTGGCTTTTCAGAGTTTCCTGGCTGCTGCTCAGGTCTTCGCCACGAGCCTCACTCTGCACAGGCTCCTCGAGGAATATCCGAAGGCCAACCGTGCCTTGCGCGACTTGATCAGGCGTCCGCTTATCCTTCATAACTCGGAGGAAATCAGCATCACTCAGCTTGCGGTATTTGATCTCACGTCCAAGAAACTCCGTCAGGAAATGGGTGACTTCGTTCGGCGAGCAGTTCGAGTTGGCACCTGTCAATCGATACACTGCCTCGTACTTCCGCTTCGGGTTCGCCAGCACCTCGGCTGCCGCGTATCCGACATCTCGAACGGAGATGCAGGGTACACGCGTGTCGAGTACAAAACAACCGATGAATCGGTTGGCAAATAGCAGCTCGTCGCGACAGTAAAGCAGCGTCTCCATGAGCAAAGGAATTCTCAGAGACACACAACGACCTTGTTCGGGGAGCCTGTTTCTCGCGTGAACTTCCACCGCCTCGTATCCCTCCAAAGCAGCGACATCAGTTGGCATCGATCCGACAGCTTCCGTCGGTGGTCGCTCCTTCGCATGCTCTTGACGACAGCGAGCCAACAACTCTGGTGCAGCCAGGATGCTGCTAATCACGACGAGCCGTGACACCTGCTCAGCCGCCACAGCATCGACGACACGCCTTGAAAAGCGCACCCCACTCTCCGATAATGCTGGGACCAAAAGCACAGCGTCGGCATTGCGTACGGCACGACGAATCGAGTCTTCTCCGCCTTGTGCAAAATTGCATTGCACCAGATAGCAGTTCGTCGCGCGTTTGAGTCGTTGGACGCGTGGGTCCTTCGTAGTCTCCACGGCTGCCACGAGAGCCACAGAAATCTGCTCCTGCGTCGCCAACACCTCCATCGTCGAGCGACCGATGCGGCTGGTAGCGCCAAACACCACAATCACTCGCGACCGCATCAACTTGCGTAGTTGGATGCCCATGATGCTAAATGCTTCTTCTCGATGCCCCGCGAAAGTCAAAATGCTCACGGGGACAAAGAGCGCTCTTGTGTGGAGTTTTCTTTTCCTGCGACGAGGCTCGATTCTTCTTCACGTCCTACCTAACTGGCACATGCAAGCGATCACACCATTTGAATTGAGCAAGCAAGAGGTTAGACCGTTAGACAAGGGTGGGGAGGATTGAGTTGTGCCGATGACGCTGCAGACTGACTTGTGTTCGGTCCTGACAGCTTTTTATGATTTTGCTTTTGAGTCTCGTCACGTCGATGGTATCCTGCACTGCACACGAGGTTTCATTCTTCTCACTGTAGCTCTATTTGGATCTGTACACGACCCGCTGCGCCAGCCGCACCAACGCATCCCGCTCGGGTGAAGGAGCGAACTGCATAGCCGCCTGGGCCGCCAATTCTGCCTGGCCAATAGCCAATGCCTTGGAGCGTGCGATACCTGTGCTCTTCTCCACCAGTTCGCTAGCCTGCAACGCGTGACAAAATAAACATTAGCACCGAGTGTCGTCCACCGAAACTGCTGTATTCACGAACCAATTCAATGTCTCCGCCCTGCGAAAATTTCCGCTTGGAGAGTTCGCGCAGTACGGGAAATTCTTCCTGTGCTAGCAGCAATGGAGCCGTCGAGAGACCGGACTTGAGGTCGGCCAGCAGCGGCTTGCCCGTGTTTACGCCTTCGTAGTCCAACACGTCGTCAATTAACTGCGGTGGTTCGAATAAAGAACAACAGCGTCAGATCACGTGTCGACCATCGCAACGGACAGCTTCAACGTCCAACCAGCAGCTTTCTATTACCTGGAAGGCAAGGCCGATGTGGCGGCCAAATGCAAAACCCAGGTCGCAAATGTGCTCGTCGTGTTTACCCAGCACCAGCGCCGCCTTGCAGCTGTTGGACATGAGCGAGCCCGTCTTGTAGTAGTTCTTGCGCAGGTAGTATTCGAACGGCGAGATGTCGTCGCGGGCGTCCGCGTTCTTCATCTGCATGACCTCGCCCTTGACCAGGTGCTCGATCGATGTTGACATGAGCTCGACGGCCTCCAAATTGCGCAGCCGCGCTAGCGACACGGACGAACGCGCCAGCAAGAAGTCGCCGGCCAGCACCGCCATTTTGCCGCCGAACACCTTGTTCACCGACGGCAGGCCGCGGCGCGTGTCGGCCTCGTCAATCACATCGTCGTGCATCAAACTGGCCGTGTGGATCATCTCCCTGCAGCACAATTCATCAAAACCCAGCTCCAACACCTCATCAACTGCAAAAATCTATGAACATACGTGATCTCCGCGAGTCGCTGCTGCGCCGCGTGCGTGTACTCCTCCGACTGTGTCTCCGGCAGCGGAGAACCCGTCGCGCGACGGTGGGCCTCAGCCGCGCGCGACAGCAGCAGCACCATAGTAGGACGCACTTTCTTGCCGCCGTCATGCTCGAAGAAGTAGCGCGCCACAGCAGCCAGTACGGGGTGGTCCGAGCCCAAGATGCGCTTGATACTATGCGTGACGCTCACCATGTCCTGCTCCACGAGCGTGAACGGGTCTGTCAACTGGCTGGGGTCCGTCGGCAGGTACACGAGCGGCACGTCCACGTCCCTGCAATGGGACAGCAACGTCGTCAGTTTAATGCAGCAATTAATTGGTTGTCTCTGGCTCACGTGGCGAAGTCGTCGCTGAGGTTGTGATGCACCTCGACACTGTCACTTCAAGCGCGTAGCCGGGCGCCGGATGCAGGATGGACACTGTAGGCTCGTCCTATTTAGCGTAGACGACCGAATTGCAGTATAGAACCAGTTAGTTGTAGTGCTAATGCTAATGGAAACGTTCGCAAGTGAGTGACGCACCACTGCTGACGCGCTGAGCCACAGGTTCGGGTTGGACTCGAGGTCCGAGCGGATCTTGCCGGCCATGACGCGCACAGCCTGTTCACGCAGACTGCTCATGTGGCGCACGCGGGTTGCGAGGGACGCACCACGCTGGACCAGGAGCTTCATGGAGGTGACCTGGGTTTGTGACGCACTGAAAGCTCAGCGGTTGTTGTGAGCCGCCCACCGGAGCCGCTTACAGTATCCTAATATAATTAAACAGATATGATTATATTTATTACACATTGTATGGAGTTTGAAAACAGAAATACGTTGTATTCGGTAAGGTGAATGTAGGTTGAACGAATAGGATATTGAAGGTTATTATATCTAAAGTTTACAATTGTTAACTGAATGACCCGGTTGTGTACACTGGTCTTCGATTTTCCCAAAGCTGAAGCTTGATGGCTACATTTTTGCCACTCGCGCCCTTTCGTGCGCAACGGCGACTGTCATGGCACGCAGTAGCGTCGCGTCGCTGTTGGAGGAGAACCGGCAGCTTCGCGTACAGCTTGAGAGATCGGATTTGGCGCGTCGGCGAGTGGAGGGGCAGGTTACAGATCTAAAGAGGCGAGTGGACCATGCAGAGGCCGCGGTGAGACTGAAGGAGGGCGAGTGGATGGCCGAGTACGACCGCAATGTGCAGGCGCTGCTAAAGATCATCAAACACCACGAAGAGGAGAAATTGCAGTTGGGGGTGGAGGTGCAGAAGCTGAGAGCGGCAGCAGGGAATGTTCCGTCCAAAATCACCAAGATGACGCGATCTACTCAAACAGAGGTGCTCAGACCAACGAGAGCTTTGTCGAGGAGAAACAGCGTGCGTTTTGCAAAGGAAGAAGATGACACACGTGTTGAAAAGGAAGACAGCGCGTACATCGAGGCAAAGGCGAAAAGCAACCTTGTTCGCATGCAGGTGAGCCGCAGAATGGTGAATGGCTGAGAATACGAACTCTGACGAAATGTGTGCGACAGAGATTATTTGAGCAGCTCCAGGTTTCCAGAGACCAGCATGGTATGACCGTTGGTCGACACAATACCATAGCGACAAATACAATTCTATCGATAGCACGAGAGCACGCTGGGAACTCCTAGACAGTCCAAAGCAGGATCTTAAGGCAGCGGCCTTGGAAAGATTACAAGGCACTCAAACAGCAGCTAGCGCTGTACGACGCCGGTCTTCAGTGGCAGCTACGTTAAATGGAGTGAGTAAAACTAGTGAAACCCAGACAGATGAAGCACCTGCCCCGAGGCAAGAAACATGCTCGACAAATGTCGAGCAGGACCTGAAGGAGCGGAATCAGCTGCTACACGAACGATTAACCACACAGCAAAAGGTTCTGGATGAGCTGCTGTACACGAAGCTCAAACATGCAAGTGATACTGCTTTGTGTGGCCATTCACAGAACTCACTTCGCATTTCATCCGAGCCAGTGGAAGAATGCACAGTCACAGACCAAGCTGACGTGCGAAACAAGTGTGACTCCCATGTTCCTACGACAGATCAACGAGTGTCCCTAGCTCAACGTAGCGTTATCCGCATTGAATCAGCTGACACAACAGAGTGGCGGCCGTTGTCACCCCCAGCGGCATGATTGTACAAGTAGAGCATAATATCTTGAAACCCGGTTAAGTGTCACTGTGCATCCACTCGTCGAGTTTCTTCACTTCCATCTCGAGGTACAAGATCTCTTCGCCACTGCGATTCTGCAGCGGGATGGCAAACAGCTTTCGTGCCTGTTGATTCCACTCGGCAGGACACTGGTTGTCGATCGAAGCCATGATGTTCGCGCGTTCAGCAACCCACCGCTGTTCTGACTCCTGCAACACCTCGCTGTACGTGTTTCCCATCCTAATCAATCAAAGAAGACATCAGTTATACCAGGAAGCTCATGTCATGAAGCAAATAGCCTCAGCAGACGTACATGGCGATGAGCAGATTTACAAGGATGATCATGACAAGAATAACGTAGCACAGAACCAGCACTTGCGTGAAAGCATTCATCCTGCCACCGGAACCGTAGTTGTCATCATAGTTAACCTCGCCCGTAAATCCCATGACAAGCAATGTACGCATCCGCAAGAACAGCGCATGAGGACCAACACGACCATCGTGCACGACGTAAATGGCCTGGGAGAATCCAACCAAAACTGCGCTATACACCAGTAAGAAGCGTACGATATCGGTAGCGATCATTCGTAGAATCATAACTACGAACGGGCCGGTCGTACGAAAGCCCAACAAGAAGAAAAAGAGGTAGAACCACGCAAAAATTAACGTAACTGCACTGAGAGCGTCTCCTGCCTCCTGTTGGTTTGCAAGTCGAGCCGCTGATGATGCAAAGAGCGAGATACTCGTGACGATAGTGCAGATATTGTCCAGACGCCCTGCTCCACCCTCCGTGATATACCCGCCAAAATTCAGCAGGATTTGGTTGCTTTCGTTCATGAACTTGAGAGCAGCCAGTGCTAGTGCTCCCAGTTCAGCAAAACCTAAGCCTGCTGCTTCTCCTCGTGATTCTTCAGCGTACATGCTGTACGGAGCAAACGTAGTTGCATTCAGCAAGATGAGGAAAACGGAGTAGATCGCCAAACGCCACAGGAAGCGCTTCTTCCCAACGTATTTCCATTTCTTGTGCAAGAGCTGCTGAATCTCCAGCATCTTTAGCATTTCGAGGCGTTTTGCTACAACCTCTTGCAAGGCGACATGGTGCTTGGGCAATATATTGGAGATCCTCTCGACTGAGCAGAGGCATTGGATAGCTGTTCGGTAGCCTTTTCTTCCCTTTGGCGCCAACGGGTACGGCAGCAATGTGATCCAGTCGTGAATACGCTGAAATCGTCCAAGATCGGGGTCTGGTCGCGATTCAGGCTGCTCCAAGTCAAGCAAGGGCACATGAAATGCTGTGATGGGACCAAATCGCCACGCGACGGATGATGAATGGTGAAAGAGGTGCTCGAACATGCGTTGTTGACCAATAGCCGCGGCAAGTGATAATGGTGTTAGTTCATCTGAATTGCGCCGCATCAAGAAGCGAAGCATTTGCTCGTATCCCGAGTCACTCGTTCTCTTGAGGAAGTTCACAAGATGGATTTCCCCAGTCCTAAAGTCATCAGCCGAACTCAATGGTACTTCTGTCAAGGATTGAGAAGGGCCCTGTACAACCACCATACTCTCCACTTCGTGAACTTCGTCGGCTGGTTTCTCTTCAGAAACGATCGAGCCAACTTTTCTGGGAGCAAACCTCTCCTCCTCACGAGACAGCAGTCGGATCACGTACCGCAACGCAAAGTCGTAGACGTCAGGTAGGTCTCGGATGACTGCAAGATGAAGCACATTGTTGCCGAAGCGATCGCACGTGAAGATGGATGCCAGGTCCTCCCCCTCGTCTTCCTTCATCGGCCCGTCCTGCAGCCGCTCGGCAGATTCTAAGATGCACAGCGCCATGTCCATCTGGTTGGACGCGAGCGCGAAGAGCAGCGGAGTGCCACCGAAGTAGCAGGCTTTAGTAGGACCGAAGAATCTGCCGGTTGTTTCTGCTCTTGCTAATTGCGGAGCCTGCCGTACAAGCCACTGTACGAGCTCCATCTGTCTGTGGACGATGGCGATGTGCAGGATGTTCTCGCCCTCGTAGGGCCCAGTCGTGTACGTGAGTGTGGAGAGTGCTCGACACCGCAGCACGAGACTCTTTCCCAGTTCATAGTGGCCGAAAAGGAACGCGATGTGCACAGGGGCGGCCCCTACCGAGTCCCGCAGCGTCAAGCAGCTCTCGCTCTCTACAAGTCGCAGCGCCGCGTCCGCATCGTTGGACCGCACTGCGTGGAAGATGCCGTCGTCGTGGTCGAGTCCCTGCTGCGCTACTACATCCACCTGGACCGCGTTGCGCAGCCAGTGGAAGCGACTCGAGAGGCTACGGCGCGGCTTGGCGCGCACGATGCGCCTCCCCGGCATGACTTCAACTTGTGAGTTGGGTACACCACACTAGATTAGGTATACATGGTATACCTAATGTATACAACTGCGGTACAGATAGCTGGACAGCAGCTGACACTCATTGACGATAGGGTGAGTGCTGTACTATGGACGAGTGCGGCATTGGTATGAGTGGCGCTGATAACCTTTGCTCCCTTTGTGCACAGATACAATGCAGGACCAGCAACCCCCGACGTTCCCCAAGCTGCCCAAGAGCGCTCGTACGTTGTTTTTAAGGTTGATGCTGTGGATGGTGGTCTAACCGTTAGACTCTACCATCTTGGTGCTGCAGTGTTTTCCAGACTGGACGCGTTCCTGCCTGTGATGGCTGAAGAGAATAAGAAGCTGAGCGAGGCGGTGGCAGCAGGTGAAGGCGACAAGCACAATATCGAAGTGGAGGAGGCCGAGGAGCAGAGCGGAGCAGATGGCGATGACTCTATGGCTGGAGGCGACGAGAAGGAGAAGGACGGCAAGACGCCGGTGATTGAAATGGTGCGTTGGGAATTAGAATGGTGGTGCTATCAAGTGTCAAGCTAACGATTGGTGTGCACTATAGAACTTTGCGCTAGGCATGATGGACGAGAACGACAACGAGGCGGTCGCAGTCGACCCGGAGGCACAAATCAAGGCCGCAACGACCGCAAAAGTAAATGGCGCAGGGTCCGAGCAGCAGGAGGAGGATGCATCGTTCCGGATGCAACTCGAGAAGCCGAGCAACAAGCCGCGCCCAGTCATCCAGGAGCTCAACTGATCAGAGAACTCCAGAGGAGGCGACGCAGGGTGCATGACGACGACGTTTGTTGGACATATTTACTACACGAAGAAGGCTGGGCTTCTAGCTCGGATATGTGAATGATACACGCTGAAGTACATGGTGAATTCTTCGCATTGACGTTCGTCTATGGAGGTGCACCGAAACATTTATCAAAAGAGGGTGCAGTTGCCTTCATATTTTTGTCTAAAAGCAAAAAGCGCACCAATTGAATAATATCCAGCGTTGTCCCCATCGGCTCCGCATCTTACTATTTGTATCTGATACCCATTCTAATACCCTATGATTGGCAAACTGTTCGCGACCTCATTCCGTAGCCGGCGCGAGTCTATGCAACTTTGACCGTGGCCCCAGAAAACACGGGGGCCTTCCTGGTGGTTCATACAGTCTCGAAAAAGCCGCCACTAGTCGTCAATCAGCGCCATGTTCTATCAGATCTCGCAGAAGATGTCCAAGGGCGCCACCATGGCCATCACCATCCCCACGTTGCTCGGCGCCTCGTACGCCACCTTCGCCTTCTTCCGCTACACTGGTGCGTGAGGCAGCCAATAGAAACGTCTGTATCAACCAATATCCCGCTCACTCATCCTTGCAATCAGGTCCGACCTCGGCGGTGCCTTGCCCGGCTCGCCCAAGACGACGTCGGCCGAGTGGCAGGCTGCCTCGGTGGAGTACGGCAAGGCCCAGAAGGCCAACCCCATCCGCCACTTCAAGGACTAAGTACACACAGCAGTCGGCGCTTCTCCTGTAATTATTGGCCGCGGGGTGAGCGAGCGGCCGACGACGGGGAGGCCGACCTAGCGGACGCCATCCCTCGTCTTCTGCAGGTCGACTCTCATGAATAAAAACCAATCAGAAAAAGCACCAACCTTCCCCGCGGAAGCGACGTCTCGTTCGCTCAGCCAGAGCTGTTATCGTCCTCGACATCTCTAGCGTGTTCCTATTCGTCAACAGCAGCAGCTCCGACAAGCAAATCGATCCGTCTCTGCTTCAGTGCGTTGATATGCCCTGGTGTTGTGGAAGACGTTACCACACGGTTAGCAGACAGCTCCAGTACATGTAGCAAGTGCAAACGAAATTGACGCACCAGTTCGGCGACTTGAGCTTTGCGCTTGGTCTCGGCAGCGTCCCAGCCGTCCATGGCGCGTTGGCGCAGTCTGTTCTCGGCTTCCTCCTCGTCCTTGAGCTGCTGCTCGTCTTCGTCGTCGCGGAAGCCGTAGTAGTCGGGCTCAATGTGTTTGTACATGTCTTGTCGAGTGCGTTTGCGCGTCTCTGGCTCGTCTTTCTGGAAGAGCTCGCGCACGCCTGGTAGGTTCTTGGCCGCGCCAAAGTACTGGTAGCCGCCAGCGCCTCTCACCTCCTCGCCGTCTGCGTCGTAGGCCTGCGGCTGCGAACGAGCGTAGTTCGTCCCGCCCAACTGCACGATCCTCCGTTCCCAGTGCCGCTTCTCGCGGATGCGCTTGTTGATCTCATCGTTCAGGTCCCGGATCACATGCTCGCTGGATCCGGCTTCAGCAGCAGCAGCAGCAACAACAACAACAACAACAATACAGTGTCAGCCTAGCCTACAGTATAATACGGAGAACCAACACACGCACCATTCTGGATGTCCGCCACCTTCTTGGAGATCTCGCGGACGATCTGGCGTCGCCAGCGGTCGGCGTCCTTGAGATTATCGCATTGGGAAGCCAAATACGGTCGGCGACTAGCAGCAGTAGCAACAGCGTTAGCATCATACGAAGCTATACATCAGCACACAGACGCTCACTTCTTGAAGGTGTCTGCGAAGTCCTGCTTCATGGATGTCCATCGGTTCAGCAGCGACTGCGCCTTCTCCTCATTACGCGCCATCCTGTCGGTCTCGAGCTACACTTCCAGAGCAAGAGCAAAATGGGAGTGTGTCTCGAATATCGCGCAGTGTGTACACCACACCACCGCAAACCGTTTAACTTCTTTTCAGCCAATCGCGCGGGTTCAACCAACATGGGGCGGGAAGCGGTGACCTTCACTCCTCATTCCGCATTAACAATGCTGGGGCTCAGGACGCGCTCTGTTTCCGCGCGGCCAGCGGCGCCTGCTGTCGGCGCAGACGCTCAAGCCGCAGGTGGCGGCCTACGACCTGGTGGTGATCGGCAGCGGCCCGTCCGCGACGCAGTGCGCGCTCGAGTCGGCCAAGCAGGGCAAGCGCGTGGCCATTGTGGACAAGCGCACGCGGCTGGGCGGCGTGTGCGTGCACACGGGCACGATCCCGTCCAAGACGTTCCGCGAGGCGGTTCTGCACCTCTCTGGCTACCGACACCACGGATTCTACGGCAAGTCGTACAGTATGAAGACGGTGACGATCCAGGACATCCTGTACCGCGTGCAGCGCGTCGTGAGCTCCGAGGAGGACGTCGTGCGCGCGCAGCTCAAGGCTGCGCGCGTGGACGTCGTCCGGGATTCGCGCGCTTCGAGAGCGAGCACGAGATCTCCATCGTGCGCGACGACGACGACCAGAAGAAGGGCTCGAGTGGCGGCAGCACGCTGGACTCGCTCTCGCGCGTCAAGGCCGACAAGTTCCTCATCGCGTGCGGCACCAGACCCGCGCACAACCCGCTCGTGCCGATTGACGGCCAGGTCGTGATCGACAGCGACCAGATCCTGAGTCGCGACATGCACCAGCTGCCGCGCTCGCTCATCGTTGTGGGCGCCGGCGTTATTGGCATGGAGTACGCCTCCATGGTGAACGTCGTGCCTGGACACACGGTCACCGTCGTGGACGGACGACCAGACGTGAGTGGCGTCGTTTTGGTTTCGATAATGGGGTATGACTGATGTAGTGGTTTTCGTGTGCAGATTCTGTCCTTCTGCGACCGCGAGATCATCAGCAACCTCACGTACGAGATGCAGAGCAACGGAGCGCGCTTCCTGCTGGGCGAGACCATCAAGAAAGTCGAGGTGACGATTTGAATGCGTGTTGATGATGTGAGGCAAGCTGACGATACGTGTTGCTGCTCAGACGACGGACAACCGCGTCAAGGTGTTCTTCGAAAGCGGCAAGGTCCTCAGCGCCGATGCGCTGTTGTACACGGTGGGCCGCCAGGCGAGCACGGACGGACTGAACCTGGAGGCGGTGGGGCTCTCGCGCAACCACCGCGGCCTGATCAACGTCAACAAAAACTACCAGACGGATCAGCCTCACATGTTAGTTTGAATACCTGGCTCTACTCGATGTCGTGGAGAATCCTTACTAACTTATCCTACTGTCGGTTCTCGCAGTTATGCTGCGGGCGACTGCATTGGCGCACCAGCGCTGGCATCTACGAGCATGGAGCAAGGCCGATTGGCGTCCTGTCACATGTGGAATCCGAATGAGGAACTTGCCGTAACAAGCCAGTTGGAGAGCGGCAATTATCCGTACGGCATCTACACAATCCCGGAAATCTCGATGGTGGGCCAAACGGAGCAGCAGCTCACGAAAGATTGCGTGAATTACGAGATCGGTGTTGCCAAGTACTCCGAGTTGGCTAAGGGTCAGATGATGGGTGCGATGGCTGGTGGCACCCTAAAGATCTTGTTCGACCCGGACACACTCAAGGTTTTCGGCGTCCACGCAATTGGCGAAGGTGCCACGGAGATTATTCACATCGGGCAGGTCGCAATGGCTATGGATTGCTCACTGACGTACTTCCGGGATGCTGTCTTCAACTACCCGACGCTGGCGGAAGCTTACCGCGTTGCTGCTTTGAATGGACTGGGCCGTCTCAGCCGTAACACTGACGAGCACTAATGGTGAACGCCCTTTGACGGTGATGGTACATGAAGGCGCATAAAGTAGCTGTCTACCTGGTTGCTGATGTATGCCGTGGACAGATAGAATGTGCAAACAAATAAATAGGGATACGATGCCTTGGCAAACGGATTTCCAGCAACGTAAGAAGGGTACAGGTGCTATGAACATTGCTCATGTGTTCATGTTATGATAAGTCTATTAGCCACATTGTAGCAGTACCGACATTGGGATGTCGCAAGAATTCGCTGAATCAAGGAGCTGATATTCGCTAGAGCTGAGGCCTGTGTATTCTTCCACTTCGTCCTCTCCGTACGGTAAGATGACTGCATATGCACTTGCCTTAGCACCATTATTAACTTCGTTGCTGCGATGGATCTTGTAGAAGTACAATTGGATACCAAGTTCTCGGAGCCAGACTAAATTCCACGGATCGCTCATCATTGCAATATTCATCAACTGTAAGACAGAGTGAAACTCCGAAGTGCGGTGGGGGCTCCGGCACAAATTGCGATGATTGCTGAGTAATGATGATGGTCCACGGCAAGTGGGGTCGATATTGACCGATGCCGACTGAGCTGCTCGAAGCTGTGGGCCTAATGGTATTAAAACGTTGGAGACTCGCGGACCATGTATTACTTGAGACCGAAACATAACGTTAGTATGAAATCGAATGCTCAGCACCGATGTCGGCCAGATAATTCGTGCACCGCTGGGAACTACAGGTGTTGAGCTGAGGACGACACCTTTCGTTTCACGATGCACCCAGCTGCGTCGCGGTGTCAACGAACCCAATGCCTTGATG
The DNA here is from genome assembly GCA_012656075.1 of Phytophthora hibernalis. Taxonomy (NCBI): domain Eukaryota; phylum Oomycota; class Peronosporomycetes; order Peronosporales; family Peronosporaceae; genus Phytophthora; species Phytophthora hibernalis. Next base: position 892,753 of record JAAKBF010000030.1, on the reverse strand, counting down.
GCCATCGCCAGTCCCATGATTGCCCCGATGCAAAACAGTAACATACTCGCGCTGTCGTCAAAAATGTACGAGGACGCATTCATATAACCGCCGGGGTTACAGTGAACAATATCCATTGTCGACCCTACATCAGCAACTAGGAAGACACTTGTGATGTTCGGTCTCGATACCTGGTATTTTTGTATGGCCCAACAATCGTCAATGTGGACGTAAAACTGATGAGAAGACCACGAATTCCAGGAACTCCATCGTGCCAGTGAACGCGTGCCTTCCTCACGACACATACTACTAAGATTGCAAGCAGCGCCAGTAACCAGACGTTGCGCATTTGAACTGCTGTTGTTTCAACGAAAGACGTGAGCCTGAAGTTGACGGAGCCTCCAACCGAAGCCCAATACGAGTCGAGAAAGATATCGATGAAGCTGCTGTCCAGGAACAATGCTGCAACATATGCATACATGTATCAGGCTGGAGTACACAATGACCTGAAACGGAATCTTCAACACAATCATTGCAGCTGATAGTAAACGCGGACGAACGTTCGTGTTTGCAGCAACCACTCGCCTGGCTGCTGTGTACGCGACGTAGACCAAGAGAACCAAACGAACCCATACGTACGTTTGAGCCCCACCTCGCAGTATCGCGATGATACCATACCAGTCCACGAGATTGGTTTGAACGATATCGCGCTCGTAGCGGTAGTCGTCAACAAAGACAGTGGTGCACACAACCTTCGTCTCTGTCAGCGAGTTTGTTTCCTGTTCGACGCATCGCCTGCCTCTGATAAGGGCAACAATTTCCAACGCTTCGTAGTTGTAAAAGGTGGACCGCATCGCCCCTGACGTTGATGAAAGCCTCTGACGAAATCAGCGCCACGTCCAGCTCCAATTCTGGGTAACGTTGCTGTAGAACTTGGGGGCGTAGGTCCATGTGCTCCCAGAGGCGAACGTCGGGCAATGACTCATCCGAGGGATTTTTGCACTTCCAAATGCCTGGATGATTGCAAAAGCGTGGACGCGGTGAAGATCGTTTTGCGATGGAATCGTGGGTGCATATTGCGAGTGACAGCGAGTTTTGGGATATGTGTGCTGCATGAAGCGAGTGCAGCCTCCATGCTGGATTCTTGGAAGCAAATCGCACGACGTAATGGTGAATGCGGTCTACCCAGTTGTGTTTCGTGGCGAAGCGCAATTTTCTAGACTTATTTTTGATCGCTTGAGCTGAGTGTGTGCAGCCGTGATGAAGGCGTCTAGCATTGTGAACGCAGTGTCGAGTTCGATATGGCTGTTCGGGTTCATCGCGTGTTGATCGGGTTGATTTTTGTAGAGCAGGAAAGGCGGAAACTCGGTCACGTTGAGCAGCTCTACTGCTCCTCGGAGTCCAATTGATGTCGTGTCGTATTGGTATGATCACACCCGAGCTGCAGAAATGGGTTGGTCGCCTATGGCCCCTGCAAAAGCGGTTGATGAATTATCACTATCACTCACAGTACCATTTCCCAACCGCCAAATATGCAAGATGGGATAGTTGAAGGGTCCGAAACGAACCGCGGTGCTGGGCATGAGTGGAACGGGATAGTACTCCTGTAAGTTGAGTATACCAACACCAGTACGCGGGATGTCTGTGGCAAGGAGAGTGAGCGATACGAGTGTGATGACACAGCGCAGTTTGGAAAGGGCAATGTATCCTGCGATGTCTGGTTGCGACAGGAGATTCTCCCACCTCCGCGTCCTGACGTAGGTGAGCGTTCTAAAGCTTTGACTTCCGAAGAAAGTGAGATCTGCATTTGTGTCGATGTCTCGAGTCCTGAGATCTTCGTATCCCGATGGCGCCGACGGGCGTATTGCCGCCATGAAGCGGGCCCAAACGCTACAGATGAGATGCGGGCTGAACCATGCAGATACCAAGTTGAGCTATATCTATCAGCTGTGCCGAAAATGGATTTAGGTGAACTAGGTTTTGTTCAAGTTTGGCCGCGCCGTGCCAGGGTGGACGAGGCTGGGTCCACAAAAACGATCAATAAGCATGCGATGAATCTACCAGAATGTACCAAGGAAAAGTATTTGATGCAAGATAAAAGGACAAAAGGTGCGCTACCCGCACTGTAGCAACACAGACATCGGGACATCCCGGGAACTTGCTGAGTCGAGAAGAGCAAAATCCTCACAGCTCAGTCCCGTGCGCTCCTCCATTTCATTCTCTTCGTATGGCAAAATAACGGCGTATGGTTGGACGCTGCCGCTGTTGTCAGTTGATGGGGTGGGGCGGATATGGTACATGTACAGCGGGATGCCAATCACACGAAGCCAAAAGAAGTTCCACGGATCGGTCATCATGGCAATATTCATGAGGTAAATGATGGAGTGAGTGTCTAAAGTGCGTGAGCACAATCCGGATGTTGATGATTCAATGCTCTTAGGTGCCGCTGAGTCTCGTTTCGTACTGCAAAAATTCCACGAATATCGTCTAGGTTGGTGAAGTGGCGAGTCCGTAGATATGCGCCGTTGTGATAGCCCCACAATGCCCAGGTTCAGCAGAGGCAGTGGAACGACTCTCGGCGTGTTGAAGTATGTGGGGTGAGGCCTCGTTGGTGAAGTGTGTGCTGAGCTCAGCTCTAGCGAAAGCATGGCGGTGTTTTCGGATTGCTTCGCGCGAATTGGTACGCTGAAATGGATAATGGGTGACGTGGTTTTCCAAAGACTTTCAATTCCACAAGGGGCGACTTTCGATATCCTGAAGATCATTCCTCGAGTAGCGCGGTACGTCCACGTATTTGGAGGTGTCAAATACCCCAGAGCTTTGAAGATAAAGGCAAATGCAGCGACTGCTACAAGGCATAAGCGCACTGTCTTGGAGCTGCCTCCATACAAGTACGAGGATATATTGTAGCAGCCGGCAGGATTCAGTGATTGGACGATGTCCATTGTCTGACCTCCATCGGGCATCCGGAACACGCTCACGATGTCCATATCGCGATAACGTATACTTTTGTACGGACCAAATACCGTAAGTGAAGACGTGAAGCTAATGAGGAGACCACGAATGCCAGTAATCCCTTCGCCATGAGTCCCTGACCTTCTCATCGCAAACAACACAACGCTCGCGAACAGAGCTAATGACCAAACGCCACGCATTTCTACCGATGTTGTCCGGATGAATGGTACCAATTTGAGGTTGACAGCGCCTCCAACTGAAGCCCAGTACGAATCGAGAAATATGTCAGTAAAGCTGCTGTCCAGGAGCAGAGCCCCCACGTACGCACTCACTGGCAACAAGCTACTGTACACGATAACCTGGAACGGGATCTTGAACAAGATGAGAGCGGTCGACGCGAAGCGTGAATTCGAACTTGGCTTTTCAGAAGCAGATTGTTCAGATGCTGTGTACGCTCCATAAACTAGCAAAAGCAACCGAACCCACACGTAGGTTTGAGCTCCACCTCGCAGCATCGCGATGATACCATACCAGTCCATGAGATTGGTTCGAACGATGTCACGTTCGTAGCGGTAGTCGTCAACGAAGACTGTCGTGCATGAGGTTACGGATGACGAGTTGATGGCTTTTTCGACGCATCGCCTGCCACGAATGAGAGTGACAATTTCTAGCGCCTCGTAGCTGTAGAACGTCGACTTCATCGCCCCTGATGTCGCCGAAAGTCTCTGCGACGACAATAACGCAACATCTAACTCCACTCCCGGGTAGCGTTGCTGCAACGACTGAAGACGGAGGTCTATGTGATCCCATAGACGAACAACGGGTAAGGATTCATTCATGGGATTTTTGCACTTCCAAATGCCAGGGTGGTTGCAAAAGCGTGGTCGTGGTGAAGACCGTTCTGCAATGGCAGTGGGGGCGCATATTGCGAGTGACTGAGCTTTTTGGATATGCGTCTCACATGAAGAGAGTGCAGTCTCCATGCTGGGCTCTTGGTGACAGATCGTAGAACGTACTGGTGTAGGCGGTCGACCCAGTTGTGCAGCGTGGCGAAGCGCAATGTTGTAGAGGAATTATCGTCTTGTATAAGTTGCGCGTGCGCGGTCGTGATGAAAGCGTCCAGCATTGTGAACGCAGTACCGAATTCAAGAAGACTGTCTACACTCGTTCGTGGTTGATCGGGTCGATTTTGGTAGAGCAGGAAAGGCGGAAACTCAGTCACGTTGAGTAGATCTACAGCTCCTCGTATTCCGACGGAGGTTGTATCGTATTGGTACGACCATATCCGAGCTGCAGAAATTGGTTGGTTGCCCTTGAGACCAGCAAGTCTTACATCATTATCACCAGTGTCATCCGTGCCATTATCTAGGCGCCAAATATGCAAAACGGGGTAGTTGAAGGGTCCGAAACGAACCGCAGTGCCCGGCATGAGCGGAACAGGATAGTACTCCTGTAAGTTGAGTACACCAAGACCAGTACGCGGGATGTCTGTGGCAAGGAGAACAAGGGATACGAGGTGATAATGCATCGTAGTTTGGAGAATACGATGCATCCCGCGATGTCTGGTTGCGGTAGGAGCTTCTTCCATCCTCGTGTCCTCGCGTAGGTCAAAGTTCTGGCGCTGGAGAGTTTGTTGGAGCGTGTACTTGCATTTGCTTCGTCATCAAAGATTCGAGTTCGAGAATTGCCATGGCACACTGGTTCTGACGGGTGGATTGATGGCATGGCTCAGCTCCGAGGCATTTGAATGCAAGTCCGCCGTGACTTGGTGATCTATATCAGCAATACTGGTAACGGACATGCTGCCATGTTTAGCGATTCTTGAGAATATGTTGCGCTGGGATTGAAGCCTCATAAGCCGCGATCTCATTTCGATTGACAATGCTTGTTCGTTACTACATGTACAATGCGCAATGAAGTCGCTACCCGTTTTGCACCAGCGTATACATTGGGACGTCACAGAAGACGCCGAGTTAATCAGTTTAAACTCGCCAGAGCTCAACCTCTCGTCCAAGTTTCGCGCCAAACGGACCACTGTAGTGGACGACAGCCTCGAAAATGTGCCTTCACCTCGAGGGGCTTTAATTCCTGCATCTGTACAATTACGATGCTCGCTATGGCATATTTTTACTTCGTTGGGTGCTGCGATGGTAACCACGTTATGTCTGAGGTAACTGTGGCAGCACTAATTTAGCCGACACGTTGCTCCTTTCATTTAGTTTACGCCCCAGCGTAACCTCACATGTGGTCTCGATTCCACCTTTCTCGGGTGCGACGTTGCAGCAGACGTGCATTAGCTTGAGCGAAGGCTTGCGGTGAAAATTGTCATCCACATTGAAGTAAAATCGACAATGGAACGTCCCGGGAATTAGCTGAGTCATGAAGTCGAAAGTCATCAGCACTGAGCCCAGTGTACTCTTCCATTTCGTCTTTCGCATACGGCAAAATAGCAACGTAGGATACGATGCTAGTGCTACTAAGACCAGAGCTAGCCACTGGAGCAGACCGAATCCTGTACAAGTAGAGCTGGACACCAATCATACGCAGCCAGAAGAAATTCCACGGATCGGTCATCATGGCGATATTCATGAGTTGCAGGATGGACTGAAACTGAGTGGAGGACCGTTGAGTATCACCTAGTGTGACAAATGAAGGTGTGCTGGGAAATATCTTTGAGTGAAATGGACGAACGTTTACTTGCGACGATTCAACCACACCGATTTGGTGTGTTGAGCGTGAAACAAGCGAAGGACGCGGCATAACGCGGAAATGAATGCTCAGCACTGATGCTACCCATAACCTGCGTGCCCCACAAGGAACAATTGGCGTTGAGTTGAGAATGACACCCCCGTTTCACAACGCACCCAATTTGTACGTGGTGCTAAGAAGCCCAAAGCTTTTATGGTCATCACCATTCCAAGCACTACGGCAATGCAGAATAGCAGCATGATCGCACTGTCGTCGAAAATGTACGTCGAAGAATTGAAATTTCCGATTGGATTACAGTGAATAATGTCCATGATTCGGCTTTCGTCGGCGAGTCGGAACACATTGATGATATTGGTGTCTCGATAGAAGGTCCTTTTATACGGACCATATACCGTCAGCGTGGACGTAAAGCTGATGACCAGACCGCGAATTCCTGGAGTTCCGTCACTCCAGTGACCGCGAGTTTTCTTCACGGCAAAGACGACTACTGTCACCAAAAGAGCCAACAACCAAACATTGCGCATCTGAACTGCGGTAGTTCTCAAGAATGTCACGAGCCCAATGTTGATTGTGCCTCCTACTGCAGTCCAGTACGAATCGAGAAAATGTCCGTGAAGCTGCCATCCAAAAGTAAAGCTACCACATACCCGGTCACAGGCAGCAAACTAGAGTACACAATGACCTCGAATGGGATCCTGAAAACGATCGCCACGATCGCGAAAAAAACTGAACGGGGCTGTGAATTTGGACTTCCTGCAACCACCGGTCTAACTGCTACCGATGCACCGTAGATCAGCAGAGCTAAGCGAATCCACACATAGGCCTGTGCACCGCCTCGCAGCACTGAAATTATGCCGTACCAGTCGATGACATCGGTTTGGATGGTATCGCGCTCATAGCGGTGATCGTCCACGAAGACTGTCGAGCACGTCACGACTTTCGGTTCCGACGACGAGTTAGTTTCCAGTTCGACGCAGCGCCTTCCTCTAGTGAGAAGGGCAACTTCCAGTGCTTCGTAGTTGTAATAGGTGGACCGCATCACTCCCGATGTTGTCGAAAATCTTTGCGAGGATAGCAACACCACATCCAGTTCCAAGTCCGGGTATCGTTGTTTGAGAGACTGCAGTCGTAGATCCATGCTATCCCAGAGACGGACAGATGGTAGTAAAGGATTCAGCGGATGTGGGCACTTCCAAATACCCGGGTGATTGCAGAAGCGAGGTCTTAGTGAAGAGCGTTTAGCGTTGGAACATATTGCGAGCGACTGCGAGTGTTGGGGTATACGTACTACATGGAGAGAATGCACTCTCCATGCTGGATTCTTCGAAGCGAACCGCACGACGTAGTGGTGAAGACGGTCAATCCAGTTGTGTTTGGTGGCAAAGCGCAAGGTTGAGTAGGTATTATCTTCTCGTATTAGTTCAACGTGCGCTGCAGTCATGAAAACGTCAAGCATAGTGAATATGGTACTGAGCTCGATCAGGGTGTCTGGATTCGTCACTGACTGGCCTTTGTAAAGCAAGAAGTCGGGGAACTCGGTCACGTTGAGCAGCTCCACAGCTCCTCGAAGACCGACAGAAATGGTGTCATGCTGGTACGGCCACGCTCGAACAGCAGACATGGGCTGGTCACCCTTGAGTCCTACGAACTTTTTCGATGAGTTAACATCATGTGTGCTATTGTCCGCACGCCAGATATGCGTGATCGGGTAGTCAACAGGCCCAAACCGGATAGCGGTGCCAGGCATGAACGAAACTGGATAGTAGTCAAGTAGGTTGTGCACGCCGAGACCTGTTCGGGGGATATCCGTGACCAGAAGCGCAAAAGATACTAAAGTGACGAAACATCGTAGTTTGGAGAGTGCGATATACCTTGGAATATCTGGCTGTGGGAGAAATATCTTCCGCGCGCTTGTTCCCACGTTCGTCAGTGTCCAGGCGCTGTAGATTCGGTTTGAGTCGGCACTTGCATCACCGTCGGGGTCTTGAGTTCGCGAGTTGTCATTGCACCAGGTCGGGTGGACCGTTGCCATTATTGGACTACCAGTGTGCACTAAGGTCCTGCGATAGCAACCATTGAAACGGACTTTGCTCCACGTTTAGCTCGCGTTGATGATGCCGACAAGAAAACAGCGTTCATCGCGAGTCGTCACGACGAATTCGTTGTGAAATCAAAACTTTAACGTTAGCTCAAAGTTGATAGCTTTCAAGGCGATCAGTTCAAACCACGAGCATATCCAATTGTGAGTTATCCGCATTGAAGCAGAACGGATATTGGTACATCGCGAGAGCTGGCCGAGTCAAGGAGCTCAAAATCATCACGGCTCAACCCCGTACGCTTCCCCACCTCGGCTTCAGTGTATGGTAATATAACGGCATACCATAGAAGACCAACGCTGTTGTCAAGCCCGGGGATGGTTGAGCGAGCGGGTCGAATTCTGTACAAATACAACGGGATGCCAATCACTCGCAGCCAAATGAAGTTCCTCGGGTCGGTCATCATGGCGATATTCATTAGCTGCAGAATTGAGTGAGATTCCGCTGTTCGAGAGCACAATCCTTCGGCTGGTGATTGAGTTCTCGTTGGCATTGACGGACCTCGTTTTCTCTTGCAAAATCTCCAGTCCCATGAATTCATCGCGAACCCAGTAGTTTTACTCGCCAGAGATTTCGGTGGCGACGGCAAGACTTTGGCGGTGTTGAAATACGGTGGAGCTAGGTTTATGAATGGATGCCGCAACTCAGAGGACTCAGAAGCCTGCTTTCGGATGTCGTATTGATATGGGGCACAGCTTCGCAAGGCATTGAATCGGATGCTCAGTGACGAGGTTGGCCAAAGACTTTCAGTGCCATAAGGTACATCGATGGTGGAAATCAAGATCAAGTCTCGATCCATTTGCATTAAGTGGCCCATTAGTCTTGCTGCACCTGCCATTGCCGCGACGATAGCAATGCACAGAATCAGCATGGTCATGCTGTCACCGAATAGATAAGTGGTGTCATTGAAGTACCATTGTGGGCTGGACTTCACGACATCCAAGTTTTGGCCAGCGTGGGGATTTGATGGCCGTCACGATTTTTGAGTTACGGAAGGTGTGTTTGTACGGCCCAACGACCGTCATCGCCGACGTGAAGCTGATGACAAGTCCCCGAACGCCAGGGATTTTCTCCTCCGAGCCATTGCTTGGCTACCCTGCCACAAACACCATCAAATCAACCAACAGAGCCATCAACCAGACTGTTCTCATTTGAATCACTGTTGAATTCAAGAAGGCAACGAACTCGAAGTTTGTCGTTCCTTCCAACGAGGACCAGAACGAATCGAGGAAAATATCCATAAAATTGCCATCCAAGAGCAACGCCACTACGTAGGATACAACCGGTAGTGGGCTGCTATACACGATCACCTGGAACGGGATCTTAAACACTATCACGATTGCGTAAATGATCCGAGAATGCCAATATTGTTCCCCACGCTCTGGTGCTTCAGCGGCAATAAAGGCGGCAACATAAAGTAGAACCAACCGAATCCAAAAGTAAGTTTGAGCACCTCCACGCATCAGAGCGACGAAGAAATACCAGTCCACTATGTTTGTCTGGAGCAAGTTGCGTTCATAACGGTAGTCGTCGACAAAAATCGTCGTACACTCACTCGTACAGCGCCTTCCTCGAGTTAGCATAACGATTTCTTGTTCCTCACAGTTAAAAAAGTGTCGCGCGAGGAACCTGAAGTCACGGATGGCCGATGCGTCGCAACCAGCACAACATCCAGCGTCAATGCTGGATATTGTTGCTGTAGTTCCTGGAATCGGATGTCCATGTGATCCCATAGTTTTACAGCAGGAAGTGATGCGTTTGACGGGTGCTCGCAATACCAGGGTCCAGGGTGAGTGCAAAATCGTGGTTTATCTAGTGAGCAGATCTGGAGTGAGCGAGTGTGGCGAGATATTTGCCAAGCATCAAGGAGTGCAGACTCCAAATCCTGGTCGTCTTAGAGAACCGAGCCAAATATTGATGAACGCGGTCCACCCAGTTGTGCTTCGTCGCAAAGCGAAAAGCAGTTGAACGTGAATCAGTGGACATATTTTGCAGTAGCTGAGCTTGAGCAGCAGATATGAGTGCGTCAAGCATAAATAACGTCGTATTCAGGTTTAAGACACCGCCATGGTTATTGACCTGCTAGAGTAAGAAATCCGGGAAGTCTGACACATTTAACAGTTGAACAGCACCCCGTAAACCTATCGACGTTGTATCGTATTGGTAAGACCAGATATTGGCCGAATCAACAGGGTCTGTGCCTGAAAGTCCGAAAAATTGTTCATGTCGCTATCCGATCGCCAAATATGACGGATTGGATAATCGTACGGCCCGAAATGAACGGCAGTGTCGGCCATGACAGTTCTTGAATAATATTCATCAAGTCGTCTCACACCTACGCCTGAGCGCGGGATATCTGTCGCCAGCAAAACAATTGAAATGATCGAGATCACACAGCGCAATCGCGAAAATGCGAGACAACCGCTGATATCGGGACGAAGCAGAAGTTTTTGCTTCTAGCTCGAGTTCGGCTCCTGATGCTGCGACGTCTGTCGTAGGATTTACTCTCCTTCGTGACCGAGGAGAGTGGAACAATCATGCTCGGTGAACGCTTTGTATACTCTTGCTTCAGTAAATAATAACGGACACGACTTGTTTTTAGTGCTTGGACTGCATGATCGAATTCGAATACCTAAATATGCCCAGGACAAGATAAGATCCAGTTCTCAGCTGTCAGGCAGATACTTCAAAAGTAGCAAAATAGTTTTTTTCTTGATGAAACACATTTTGTGCAGCTCACTCTTTATGAGCACAACGAGTTGGTAGCTGGTGAAGGGCGAACATGCGTTCCTTTTAGTTGAATGAGCCTACTAATTACTTGTAGTTTTAAAATGGGAGGTCAGTTAATTAAGCAAGCACAAACAACAACTTGTTTCAACTCAAGCTGGGGTTTACAACTCAAAGTGCTGCCCCCCACCTGAACGGTGTACCAGCGTTATGGATTCCACTTTGAATGCGTTCATCGTTGGAGCACCACCGCCGACACTCTTCGAAGGTACAAGCATCTTCTTGTACACAAGATCAGGGTAGATGGCGTTCGTCTTCAGCGTCACGTATTTCTCAGCGGTGGTCATCCCCGGCTCGAAATATTCGGCCCGTCGCGTAGGAAAGATCAAGATGATAACCATGAAGGCAATCAACACTAGGGACCCGACGAGAGAAATCCAAAACGAATTCTTTGGGATCGACATGGCAATTCGGCGAAGCTGGCGATCTCCCTTGAGCTGCACGTTTGCAAGCAGATCAGAAGTGGAGGCGGTCGCAGAAGACGACGATGAGGAACGGAGATCTGTCACGGCAGCGTCTTGCATGAAGTAGAAGAAGATCGACGTGTACATGATTTCCAGGGGTCTCTCGAGGAAGTAATTGTTGTCATCAAGTTGGTTCAGATACGATTCCATCATTGACGAGCAATAATCGCCACTAAGATACTGGTTAAGACTCACGTTCCACATCGTAGTCGCGAAGTTTTCAGCGTTCAAATACTCCAGCTCGGTCGGGGTGCCGTCAATCAAAAATGAGGGAGAATTCAACTGCACGAGCGGTGTTGGCGAAAAAAATCACCCGACATGAAATCGCTGATCGGGAGAGTGTCCTCGCCAGCAAACAGGTAGCGTTTGGTTTGAGGTAGTTGATACCACATACCATTGCAGTTGCCTCCGTCCTCTCCATTCACGGCGCACTGGGCGTTAAACTCCTCGTGAAGCGGATCTGTCTCCCATGACAGCAACGCAAAGCTGAACTGAATGTGACGTCGCGGATTGTCCACGTAGGGTCCTACATACATTTCCAGGTTCTCTCCATAGACGGTGTACTCCCCGTCTAATCCCCGTAGGAGAATGTATCACCAGTAATGTAGGACCCGATGCCGTAAAGTACTGCTTGGTTCGAAAGCTTATCACAATCGACTGGGTACCAGCCGCCGTAGTTGACGTCGTACGTCACCGAGCAGTTTTCGACGAGAGGAATGATTCCCACCTCCTTCTGCAGGTGAAAGGTATCGCTCGTATCGTAGAAGACGCACGATGTGTTGCCACAGAAACTACTGCCAAAAATGTCCAAAAGTACTCGGAGCTGGAGCTGACGTTGGCGTCACTTGAGCTCGAGCTGGTTCCGTTCGATGAAGAACCACATATTCCATACATGTTGCACGCCACATCTTCCAACGTCAACCCGTAGTAGACAGACGTGTTCAAGACGACATCTATCGTGAGAGACTGGATCTTCATTTGATCCGTCAGGTTTAGCTGCTCCATCGATATCGTCGTGGCGTCCAGGTCGAAAGTGCTGGGGAACGAGGTGTTGAGTCCCGTCACGATCAAATTCGCGACAGCTTCAATTGATTCGGACGTCAAGTTGTCCACAGCGCCCAGTACATTGAACAGCGAGGTGGCAGGGCCTTGACAGATGCGCGTTCCGTCTGCAGCATAGGTCCATCCGCCCGTACTAACGGAGTCGTTGGGGAACACGTCGAGATCGGTCCGACCGTCCGACTCGGAGCAGTTGTGGTGTCTTCTCTCGGAATTGGCGATCGATCGCTCCACCATGACAGTTCCATGAAGGAACAGGTCGACGATCGTTGCAATGTCAAAGTCCTCGGGCCACTCCGTGTTGTCTTTGGACTCGGTGTATGAAATGGAGTATGCAGCATCTGGAGTGGTGTTCATGAAGTTGATCTCCGTGTTCCATTCGTTCGAGTAGAAGCCGTAGACGACTGCGATGGACCCGAGGTCGTCCACGTTGATCGGCGCCAAGCTCTCCCCAGCGTACGTCACGGACGAATTCTGCTGCGTGCAGGTCGGGTCCGCGATGAAGCTGAATGGCGTGTTCTGCTGTCGGACGGCGTTCTTGAGAACGGTGTCACTTGGTCGTCGGACGTCGGACTCGTTCGAGAGCGCCGCTGCCTGGAGCTTCTCCAGTGTCGACTCGGACTTCTTGAAGTCGTCGAGAATCATGGTCGAGTTGAAGCCCACGGTGCTGTTGGAGGCCTGGAAGCCCCGGATGCTGTTCCCCAGAGTAAGCACGACGACGATTGGCACGACGAAGAGGATGACCGACCGGACACGTCCGACCACTTTGCTCGGCGCCGAGACCTCTTTCGACGACCACAGCAGGTTGTGCAGGAACACGATGTAGGCCGGCTGCACTTTGTCGAGCCACCAACCCATGACCACCTCAATGAAGGCCATGACGAGGCCCGACCGGAAGTTGAAGGCGTCCGTCTTCTTGTCGGCGTTCGTGGAGGACCCGACCTTGTCGTACACGGTCTCCGGTAGGGTGATGCCCCATAGTGCAATGCCCGTGAAGGCTCCGATGAAGACGCAGAGCACGGCGACGTGGAAGGCCAAGCGGCTTGGGGACAAGGTGATGTCGAGCGTCGGCGAGTTGCGCTCGAGTTTGTCCTCCAACAAAGCGATGTCGGCCGGTTTTTCAGCGTTGTCGACGGGTTTCTCAACATCGACCCACTCGGAATCTCGCGGCATCTTCGACTGTCGGTGCTGCTAGCGCGAATGCTTTTTGCAATGTGTGAGGTGTCGAACGACTGATTGACTCCGGACGGTGGAGCTCCTTGGGTTCACTTGGTGTTGGGTAAACTCGTCACTGCCGTTCATTGTTCGAAAGCCTTTACCGAAGTGTCAAGTTGTCGAAGTTGTCGTCGGTGATATCTCACATGGAGCTGGACTTGTCAACCCGGGTTGTAGCCATTGTTCACCATTTCGTGTCTGGTGCTTTGGTGCACGTCAACCCAACGCCGGGATGACGATTCCTGTTCATTTGCGATTCGGTTCCAAGGTCCCAAGTCTACAATGGAATTGCAGTCGTCGGACGTGTACACTGTGGCTGATACCCCCAAGAAAGAGCGTGAGAAAGACTACGATGACGATGGCACTGTGCTGTTACGCACCGACACCTCACTCAATACGGAGCATGTGGAACCGGACGTGAAGTTGCTGGCGATTCCGTTCATGGTCGCCGTACTCCTCAGCAATGGAGTTCTGGTCGGCTTCATGATCATTTTCCTGTCCGAGGTCACCATGGGCTCCACTATCAGCGACACGGTCGGGTCCTCCAAGAACGCGGACAACAAGGTGCAAACGTACCAGCTACTCAATGGTTACGTCTCAGCTGCAGCCGGTGAGCTGCTCAACTACGCCTTCTTCTTCCTCGCAGTCATGGTCACTTACTTCGGGAACCTCCCGTGGCATCCAGGACAAAACCCACGCGAGGGTCGTGGCAATGTTAAGAAGGCTGTTTTGTGGTGGTTCACCCCTTCATCATGTACGTTGTTAACGTGGGTATCACGTCCATGAACATCAAACACACTATCGTGGGGTGGAGCACATTTTCGTGGAGGACGACCTCATCACGTCGTTCGTCTCACTGGACGACACGAACTCCGCCTTCGACGTGCAGAACACCATCTTAAGAACTGCGGTACGGCAGGAAGTCACGCCCTTCATCATCCTCTCGGGCTCGCTGTGTTTGCTTTCCAACACCTCCATTGATGTAACCAGTCTCGCGACGAGTATCAACAAGACCAGCACCATGCCCACAGTGAAGAGCATCGACTCGACATCGGTGGGCTACGGCTTCACACTAAACTCGTGGAACTACGACGCTCTGCCTGTAGGAGTTGATCCAACGTACGCAGTCAACTTTACAGCGGGTGACATCAACGTCGGCGCCTTCGCAGCGTTTCAGGAAGACACCGGGTTTGACTTTCTAACGGGGTACGAGATGTTTCTACAGGGCAAAGCTCTGTTCGAGAGATCGGTCTCGGACGCGAATGTTTCGGCTGAGTATCCATGCACTTGGGTGGACGGTAAGGTCAACGAGGACAACTCGGAGCAAAACGTCTACGACACTTTTGACAACTCGAGTGAATACGCGGGTATGCGTATATGCAACGGAGCCGTCAGCACGCTGCAAAGGCTAACAAATATCACCGACACGTCGATCCACAACCTCGAGTCTTTCGTGAATATTGTGGTGGATGGCATGAACACGACACTGAACCAAACAACGCAGCTTTCACTCGACGAGACAATCTTCAACTTTGAGACGTACACGATCTCCGCGCAGTTGAATCTTACGATGCTGACGATCGATATTCCGTTGGACTTGTCGGTTCAATACCGAAACTTGAGTGCAGACTGCACCGCCAACGGCAGTTTGTCATCCGATTTCTACGACCTCAGCCTGTACACAGCAGACCAGCTTACCCAACTCGACGAGTTCTACTGTAACACGACGTACTACGTGTACAGCAGTCCCGCTTCCACCTGCGGGTCCACTAACTGCATTTTCCGGGACGAGTCCAGCATGATCGCGTTCAAGAGGCAGATCTTGCTCTTGCCGTACTTGAAGGACTGCTCCGTGGAGGACATGACGTACAACAGCGACTATCTCAACTTCTTACCATCCAAGTGCTCGGCTGAAGAAGACTCGGTGTTTCTTTACGGGTCTGGAACGTATATGGAGGGTGATGCCTTCAACGAGCAAGAAGGGCTGCCTTACATGATAAGTCCTCGGCGACACCTCGTGTTTTCGTTCGCCAAATTCGACTGGCAAACGGAAGATGTGAGCAAGATGTTCAATGCTGGATGTGGCGTCCCGGGTGGTTGCTCTGGACTCGTTCACGAACTGGAAAACTCGACGGATGCAAACACCAAGACGGTATCGATGTTGGTGGTCGGGAACAGCACGCTTCCTTCCGAAAGAATGGACGCTAGTTTCATCAACCCCGTGCAGCTCGTGACACTCAACGCCCAGCCGCTCCTGTATCCTGAAAGTAAGGAGCGCCACTTGTGGGAGTACGTTCAAATGGACCGATTCAGTGATCTGACCTGGGCCGATTCCAATTTACAAGGACTGAACTGCTCCGTCCTCGTCGACTCGTACATCAACCAAGTGGAAAGTAATCACTACTACCTGGACGATCCTCGCCAGGCAATGTACACATCTGCGTTATACTATTTGTTTCAAGACGCAGCAACGAAGACTGTGACGTTAGGCGATACACCGAAAGGTGCAAGCAGTTTGTATGTGGGTAGCACTCGGTTGGACGGTGATATGGAGCGGAAGAAGATCAAGTATTCCATCCCGCTGAGCTCAGCTATCGCCACCTTCATTGGCATCGCGATCGTGATCTTGTTTTCGTTCGTGGTCGTCGTCACTCCTATCGACCGCGTCAGGACCTCCAGAGAAACTAACTTCGCGGCACGATACACCGATTTGCTGACAAAGGAGGAGTACCCTGAAGAAGTGCACAACTGCAATCTTCGAGTCCCAGGAGGTGAACTGCTTCCTATGGCAGATTGCACTGTCGAGAGTATTACCCTGCACTCGCTGGCTGATGAGTCCGAGAAGGTTTTCTTGTAAGCACTGAGTGATAGTTTGTTCCCCCAAGAAGACATCCTGAAAGGGAGAATGGGCTCCGTAGTGTGTATGCACAATACATTTGATGATTCTACGTTCACAAAAATCAAAGGACGGACACCGTGAAAGATTTGGTCGAGGCCAGTGACGTTCGAACTGCGTTGAAAAGCAGGTTGCCTCGACATGCCAGGCGGTCGATCGTTTCTTGCATCTCAACTTTCGACAACGGTAACGACGTGTGGTGAAGTTTGAAGAAGTTGCTTCTTGCTAGCACCACCTCTGTCTTGATTTGCACCTTCTTCGGGTTTTGAGGGCACGGCACCTTCTGTTTATAGGTCTGCACTGTCAGAATGGATGTGAGATCTTGGCGCAGCTTCGTGTCGGGGAGAACGGGTGCAACTCGTCCTTGTCCACACAGTCAATGGCGATGATGCCGTATTCTCGGCCATCACCAAACTCCTCGCTGTGCTCTTCAAAGTGGCAGAAGATAACGTCGTTCGACTCCACTTGGTATCCTCCTGGAGTTGATCTCAGAAAACGATGTTGCGATACGGCTTGATTGTCCGGCTCCTCCTCCTCACACAAGGTGAGGTCTCCCGTAGCTTCAGAGATCATGATCTCCATGTGAAAGAGGTAGAACTTGAGCGTGTCGAACACTTGTTTGACAGTGAAGTCTCCTTCGAGAGGCATGACGACAAACTTCAGGGCGCAGTAATCTCCTGACGGGGACACGAAGCAATTCTGCTCCGAGCTTGGAGCACTCAAATCAAAAATGTAGTCCGCTCGCGCATATAACAACGAGCATCTCGAAGCATCTTTGGCTTGACATGCAGTAGCGTCTGCAGCCTCTGCTTGCTGTCCGTGCGTAGATGGATGAAGCTGTCAAATGGAATCAGCTTCTCCTGGCGACTCGTGAAGTCCGAGAGCGCCGAGTGAATCCGCGCCAGAGCGAACTGCTGTTTGTGCGCAGTGTCTCGAAGACACGAGTTCACGAGCTGCTGCTTCTGCGTCGAGTTGGTCTGGTTCGTGGACTTGGCGGCTTGGTGTTTGAGGTAGTCGACGTAGGCTTCCAGAGCCGGCAATTGCGCTGACAACTCCTCGATCTCTTTCTGAAGTTTGCACCGGAACGTCAGAAACGAAAACTCTGCAATGCAAGACAGAACTCACCTTCCGTGCCGTGTACGTTCTCATGCGGGTGGTGCCTTTCGCGTCGTCGTCGTCACTGCCGAGCGATCGCTTCCTCTTTTCTGCAGTGGTGGGGTTGGTGCTTGGTGCTGGTGACGAACAGGTGTCATCCGAGCTGCTGTCGGTGCTGCAGCCCAAGAGCGCTGACAGCTCTTCGACGTCCATGACTCGCAATTGCTCACGCGTGGCCGTGTCGTCCGCAGACGGGGAAATAACGAGGTGAGACCTTGCAGCTTGGTGTTGATGTGCTCGATACCCGGCATCTTGGCGAATGAAGCGAGCTGAGCCGCGCAGATAAAGCTGGTGAAGGCACGTTGAAGGTAAATCACTGAAAGCATCACCGCCGAATGAGTAGTCCGAAATTCTTGATACCTGCAAAGGCACAACGCTCGATCGACTGGATGCAGGGATACGGTCGCTGCAATCACCCGAAGCAAGGAAAAATGCAGTGGTTCCAGCATGCAGCACGAATACTTGCCGCACACGGCGAGGAATTTTGCATTAGGTCTCCATTTACGCGTTTTGGTGGTGGAGTGTAAGTTGGGACGGGATGGGCGACTTCAGAAACGAGATGGGTCAGAAATCTTGCGTGACGCGCAGCCAATAGCGAATCGGCTGGTCACAGGCGTGTATGACGCTCCGACACCCCGAAACTCGATCTCGGAATGAGTAACCAAGAATTAAGCGCCGCCGGTGAGTAACCATTAATTCAGCGCTGCAAGTGGGTAACCAGTAATTGAGCGCATTGGCATCCATGGCATGGACCATGTCTAGCTGCTAATGCTCAAGTCGAACAAAATACCCATCGGGACTCGTGCAATTGAAGCACTGCCGAACAAGCACGCCTTCACGATGACCGCCAACGAGTATCGAGCACGTACGGCCTGCAGATACGCTCGCAGTCTTCAGCAAAACGAGTAAATCAGACTACAGTAGATAAGCCGCACTACAAAACAACAGCAGCGTACCTTGTAAACTGCGCTGCAAAGGTGGACGCTACCGGGACCAGCTCGAAAATTGCGCTCTTGCAGTTGGATCGGTAGCTAGTTTCCCAAGACGCTATCGCCCGTCGGAACGCACGCCTGTGCTGAGCGTCCAGGTGCGGGGTTGAAAGCCTACACCAACGTTCTCGATGACAGTGCCATCGTCTGCCGGGTCATTGCACGTTTGAAGCTGCATCCCGACGACGAAAGAATGAGGATTCCAGGCGCGATAGACCAGTGACGCTAATGGCAACGAGTTCAGCACCACGACTGGCAGCCACAGCAGCAACGACGCCAGCACAATCCCGCCGCGCACACCAGCGAAGAACACGAAGAACACCAAGTTGGTCGTCACGAGGAACGTCAAAATGGTGAAGAGCAGCGTGCCCAGAAGCAGTTGTCCGACGTCGTACTCGCATGAATCCACGCGGTGGCGCAGTACATTGATCTTCTTGCCCAGGAACAGCTTCGACAACGACGAGAACAGACCGAACTGCAGGCGGTTCAGCTTTGCGAAGTAGAGATACACCCAATGTGAGTGCCACGTGGTGAGTTTCAGGAGATCCATCAGCAGCGTTAACTGTAGCGTCACGCCCATGTGTCTACACACTAGCAGCAGCCACTGCCCCAGTCCCGCACTGCCCCCAGGCGGCAAAAGCTCTTCAAAGACGAAGCTCCAGAGGTTCAGCCACAGAAGAATACCGTTGCCCAGGATGGAAGCAAGGGGTTTATTGAGCTTGAAGCCTGCAGGCGCGCCCATCAGCCACTCGACATTACCTCGCAAAACCTCCACGACGGCAGTGGGCGAGCTGGCAGACACAAGACATGAGAAACCTCTCCAATAGCACCCCTTGCTAGGTATCGTACATGTTGGTGGCTTGAAGTGCTGGTGCAACTAGTCCACCAAAGTAAGTGCGAACCAATTGTCCAAGAATCACGTCCAACACCACGAAGCCTATCCAGTTGAACACCTGCAGTAACTCCTGCCCTGTGGTCCGTCAGTTCCTACAGCAACAACCACTAAACACAACACTTACTTTCTCGATGTGAGAGTCCTCTGTGCTTGCTCAAAAGGTAAAAGTGCCGCAGACGCTTGGGCAGACTCGCTGCATTGTGCAACTGCTGGGATAACACCGCCACGAACGTCGAGAGCTCCTACAATTAACCACGAGTCAGCCAGTCGTCCAAACCTGTAAACAGTAATAAACTCTCACCGCCAAGCTCTTGCCGCCGCCAATGAGTAACCACGAAGGGGTCCGCACGTGCACGAAGCTCTGGAAGGTGTCGGCCACCGCCAACGGAGCGTCAAAGCTCCCAGTCTCCAGTACCCGACTGGTGGTTGTCTCTGTGGGTTTATCGCTAGTGCAAAACTGCTCTCCAATCTGTTGCAGCAGCTGCGGTGCGTGGAGCGTCTCGAAGCCTCCGAGCGCCGCCAACTGCGCGTCAAACAGCACAACGCGACGAGGCTGGGGATCGAGCAGCTCGAGACCGGGAGAAACCTTGGAGTCCAGTGACACGACGCACAGCACCGAGCCAGAGAGACGGCGACAGAGCGCGGAGGACGCCGGAGGACACGGCCACAAGTGCCGCGGCCAGTACACCACCTCTGTCATTTGACACAATAGTAAAATCCGTTGACAATAGTAAAATCCTCATGAGTAGTACATGTAGTAAAATATTCTAAAGCATAATAGTAGTATTTCCTCTAATATATGAATCGTTTGTAAGTACTACTGATGAACGCTACTAACGTTACTAGTAGTTTTTCGTAACGATATTCTGAAATACTACTCCTACAGTTGTAACAAAGTACTACTGGGAGAAAAGTATCGCGATGGAGGACGAGTTGATCGCACAGCGTGACGCGGCCCTGGCCGTGACGCAGGAGCTCCAGCGGCAGCTGCAGACGCACCGGGAGGAGGTAGAGCGCACGTTCGAGCGGCGCACGCTCAACGCGGAGCGGCTGCGACTGCACGCGGAGGAGAAGCTGCGACGTGCGCTGGAGGACCGCGACTGGAGCGAGAACTGCTGCCGTCGACTGCTAGCATTGGCGTTGTTCCTGGGCTGCGGTGGTGCTGTGATTGGCTGGGCTGTGGGACTGCTGCTGCTGCTACTGGTGGGCGAACCGCTCGTGGGGTTCCTGCTGGTGCTGCCTGGGATGGCGTTCGGGACGGCGCTGGGGCTGGCGGTGGCTCAGACGAAGCTGCAGCTGGAGAGCAGACGTCGAGACGCCAGGAACAGAGACGCCCGACGCCACTCGGAGGTGGAAATGGCCGTGAGAAGCGGCGTGGAGGAGGCTCTGGAGCCGCTGGAAGGCGTCCCGGGCATGGAGGACGTTGCGCAGAAGAACGCGAGACACGCAGAGCAGGACAGGAGGGCGGAGGTTGAGACGGAGGATGCAGGGTCCAGGTCTTTGCTGGGCTTGGGCTGGAGCGCGGCCTGGTTCACGCTGCAGACGTCCAAGGACATTGCGGTGGGACTGTATCACGGAGGAGACTACGTGCGAGGCGTGTTGCAGGACAAGAAGGACCAGTAGCGGATACAGTGCCGGCTATGACAGACTTGCTTCAAGTTGCGGTAGCAGCTCGCACCGAGATCTGCTGACGGGCAGCATCCCTGTAGCCTGTCCTGGATCCTGAACCCTGTACGCGAGTCAGGTTGAACACGGCTTCGTGGTAAGCTGCAACGTAGTCAACGTCTGTCAGCAGCCCCGTTCGCCGCTATACGGCGCAACGAATTGATCTATAAAACGCATGCAACGTTATCACCACCGCCAGCACGTGTTGATGCTGTACGCTCTCCTGCCGCCGCAGTGATCGACAAATCCCCGTGTTGACTCACAGGGATCCACCTCGCCGGCGCTTGTCCTGCCAGAGGCGCTGCAGATTTGCAATAGAGCGCCTCACCTTGATGAAGGAGAGGCGACGGTGACTTTCCACACTGCACCCAGGAAAGTCTCAAGAAGCCTTCGCGCTCCATGGCCTCCCACCGAGAATCCTCCACGGGCAAGTCGAGCGTGGCGCGGCTTCATCTCATGGCCATCAATTGGCGTGTCAAGGCCTCAAGGATTGGCGCAGCGAGCGCACGACGTCGTTCGGTTGCAATGGATCAGCGCATCACTTCCACACCCTTCGATCCTTCTCGATTCATGGTCGCGATCGCGCATTCAAGCGCGCCAGCCTCGCTCTTCCTGGCCACCAACAGCAATAGCGCTACATGTAGCGTTAAGTTTCCACGAGTGCTGCAATGGCTGCTGGAATTGCTCGCTGCGTCGGCACGTTGGTTTTCTGCTGTGGAAGGCTTCGCCATATGGGCCTCGCTTGGTCACGGTCTCGTCACCTCGGTGCGATGGCGTTGATTCCGCCCTTGTCCAGCTGTCCTGGCAGCAGATGTCCTCGTGGCTCGGAGCGGTCGACGCTAACGCGATGAGGCAATTGGGAATCGCGCGCTTCCTGCAGCCGGCGACCGTGCTGCGACGAGCAGCAATGGAAATCAACAACAACGCCAGCGTGATCGACAATAGGTTATATGTTACACTTTATCTACAAGCAGTGGCTCTCCTCCTTCGATCTGCTGGGTAGATTCGTTCGCTATCATGCAATAGGCATCTCACACCTGCGGTGGCTCTTGCTCGTCCTTACACCGACAGGTCGCTCACACCCGAGGGGCTGGACTCCTTGTGCAGGTCCTGCTTGCTCTCGTTCGCGTAGCCGGCGTTCGGGCTCGACAAGTCGGACGAGATCTCGAACGGCACGAGGCTGAACTCGACGGCGGACACCACGTTGTCGTCGTCCATGAGGACCGAAGCCATGAGCGTGAGCGTCACGACGTTGTTGGCCACGCCCTGCGCCTGCACGATGGCGCTGATGGGCTTCATGCTGCCGGTGACCGACTGCACGACGGCGTCGAGCTTGTGGTTGTCCAGGCAGATGCTGGCGCGCAGCGTGTGGGCGTCGGCGAGGCTGTCCTCGCTCAGGCCGGTCTGACCCAGGAAGGCCGAGTTCACAGCCAATAGCTGCATGTTGAGGTCCACCACAAGCTTGGGCGTAGACGACTGGTCAAAGCAGCGCTTGTAGACGGCGTCCATGGGGCCGCCCGTCTGCGCCTGCGTGCGGAAGCCGTCGGCCTGCTTCTCGGCGCGCTCGGCCTTCTGCTTGGCGATGAGCAGGTTGCTGCGCAGCATGCTGATGTAGTGGAACGTGTTGTCCAGGATGGACTGCTTGTTCTTCTTGGACTGCACGCCGGCCTCGTCCAGCAGGTCCTTGAGCTGGTTGATGCGGTCGTTCAGCTTGAACATGCGCTTCTTCTCCTTCATGTTGAGCTCCTCGCGCGAGCGCTGGAGCCGGCGTGCGACGGCGTTCCCACAGAGCCGCCGGAATTGTAGTCCGTGGCTACGTGCAGCATCTGCGCCGTCATGGGCGGCGGCGCGTAGTACTGTCCGGGGTGCTGCATGTTCATCATGATGGGCTCGTGGTCGAAGTCGTTCTGGTGCTGCGACGTCTGGTGGTGCTGCGGCGTCTGCTGCATGTGATGCTGCGGCGTCATGTTGTTCGGGTGCACGAGCTGCTGGAAGTCGTGCATGCCCGGGCCATGCTGCTGGTAGCCGTTGCTGCCCGTGTCCAGCGACGCGCCGAAGAGCTTGGGGCGCTCGCCGCTGTGCTGGTGCTGCGCCTGGTAGTGCGAGTAGCCGTAGTCGTTCTGCAGCATGGTTTCGTGTGAGGTGAGCGGCTGAGAGACGAGTGAGTGGGACGCGGCCAAATGGGAAATGGCAATATGGTAGGCACAGCTGTATCGAGGAGGCCCGACCCTGTCTAATTTGATCGCACCTAGGAGGGGTAGTGATTGCTGCCTTCGACTAGGTGCGATCGACTTGCAAGGGGTCAGTCTCCACGCTCTTATCGCGATGCCTCTACAGACAAGAAAGCGAGGAATGGCTGGCTAATTTCTTGCGAGGACTAGGGAAGCACCGAGGCAATTCCAGCCGCCGCAACCGACAGAGCCGAGCCGAGATGAGATTACACGGCGCCTGCGTGGGCGAGGCGCAAACGCACGACAGCTGCCCGAGGACGAGGAAGGCGAGACCAACACTTGCGGGAGCGGCGAGCAGCTCCGCTAAAATACAACCTTTTAATTACGAGAGACTTGGTTGACGGGCAGGTTTCTCTCCCCATCCTACACGCAAGCTCCGACCATCTCACCGCTTCAACGTGAAGTTACCAGTACAGACACCAGCATTTTAATGCTTTTAAAAATATTGGCGCTGCTGTTGGAGTCGTGCGAGTTGAGTTGCAATTGCCTCCAGGTGTTGGTGGCTTTCTTTAGAGCAGTTCACTGACGGTCGGCAACAGCTGCCGGAGACTACCAAAATCGACAATCCACCCGCGCGGGACTGGTAAACTGCAGCAGCCGGCGAATGCCAGCACATGGGACAATGTTTTCGTGAAGACCTACAGACTTTAAGAACGAGGCAGAGGTCGGAGTCGCAGCGTCGGTGCCGTTGGTGTCTCCAGGGTTTGCTGACCTCATGCCAGCGAGGCGAGTTTCCAGTGACGACTGCGTCCATCGCGGCCAAATCCTGCAGGATGGCGCTGTCAGCGGCGCGCCTACGACACGCACGTGCCCGAGTTCCTCTTGGCGGGCGATAAGAGAGCCCTTGAAAGCGCTCGGGCAGCTGCTTTCTCCGAGCTGCTGTTTGCGGCTGCCGTGAGTCAACCGCGCGGACAGGAGTGACCGACGTCGCCGCACCGCTTCCCGACGTCTTGCATAGAGCAGCCCACCGGCCAGAACAGGTGGGCGTCCTCGCGAGAGAGAAGCTCCACGACACCCGCCAGACGGACGCTGCGAGCTGCGAGCTGCGAACGCGATTCGGGGCGGCCAAGTTGGCGTGCGTCTGAAGACGATGGTCTTCGCTGACGCCACCGCGCAGTACTATCACTGCTGGATGCCAACTCTGGATAGGCGCTCCCCTTGCCGCCGAGTTAAGATTCCGTTGCCAGGACGGAGCTCCGCAAATGTGCCGGGTCGGACAGCTGCTCCTCGAATTAACAGCGCGGCGATCTGCTTTTAATTAAGCCATCGCGCTTTCTGCTCGGCAACGAACACCATTTGATGCGTCGTCGCGATGAAGAGCAAGAAGCTGTCACGCTTACACCGCTGTCACAGTTTCCAACTGCACTGTATCAGATGCGCGCAGCAGAGACTGAGGATATGTACGACCCAAGCACCGCTCTGCTATTGTATTAAAATTAGCTCAATGCGATCGAGTTTCTACCGCTAAGAAATCCTATGAAAGCCGGCCGGAGCACTGACACCAAGTCGCGCCGTGGCACACCGAGGTGAGACGATGAGATGCGACTCTATAGCCACGAGTCCAGCGTGGCAGTCGCACTGAGCAACAAGCTGAAATGAGTTGGAGCGAGCGGTGTGGCCGGTAGGTGTCACCCCCGCCTGACACCTCATCACAGCCACGATTGCCCGCCGGGTGTGCTCTTAGGCGGCATTGCCTTGTCGTCTGAAGGCGAGTCATCCTGCAGTGTATCCACACTTGACCACAATGCAACGAACAAATTGCAATGCAACGACAGTGAAAGAAGCTTCCCAACAGCCGACCAACTTCAACGTCCATGATCACCAAGTTGTTCGCAAGTTATAGCAGTTCATTATCACTTGCATGCGGGGCTATTTACAATACACATCTAGCCCCTGTAAACGCAGCTAGTTCCATTCAATTGGTCTTCGCCGCCTATGCGTGCACCGCATGCTCGTCCAATACCACGACCAGTAGGCGGTTGTGCGCGGGCATGGGCGTCCGCAGCCACTCCTCCTGCTGCGAAGGAGCCGCGGAGGAGTCCAGTAGCCGCAGCTCGAATGAGAGTTGGTCCAACGCACGCAGCGTCAGCACCGTGTCCACGCGCGAGACGCGTCGCTTATTGTCGTACAACAGCACTTTCGTAGGCGCGATCTCGCGAGGTGAAGCCTCTGCGGGAGTTATCACGAATCGTAGTTGCGCTGAGCTGTCGTGGCTCACGTTCGCATTTACTTGATACACGCCATCTTTCACAACGGTAATGGATCGGGTGGAATTGGATGTAGTCGGCTGGAAGAACGGCTCCGCGATCTCGAGCACCTCTTTCCACTCCACTACGTGCTTGCGCGCACAGGATGCTGTAACTGGCCGGAGGAGAGACGTCTCCGTATCTGCGGTGGCGTCAGCCATCAGCGTCCGGCACGGTTGAAATGCCGACATCCAGTCTGAGCGCGCGAAAACCCACCTCCGGGCTCTGTCTCGGGCTCGTTTCTCCTTCTCTTGGACCTGCTTTAGAGCCTGAGTCTTTTCTTCCACAAGCCCAGCTACTTGCTGCTCCAACGCTTCCTTGTTTGGTGGCTCCTGCGGCCGTGGGCCATGCGGCCGTGGGCCCTGAGCTGCGATCCTAGCCTTCACTTGTGCTTCAACTTGCTGCGACAGCGTCCGCTCGTGTTCCTCCTCCTGTTGCCGGAGCTGCTCGCACAGCTTATCCCGGTCGCTTTGGGTGAGATTAAGCTGTTCTCTTAGGCTCTCTAACTCCTTTGCGAGGTGTTGTAGATGTTGGTCTGACGAGACTACCTTCATCGGAAAATGGTGATCCACTCGAAAGAGATCGAGTGCTGGGTATGCCACGACCAGCGTCAGCCCGTTTCCCTCGGCGTCGCCATCACCAGAATTTTTCTCTGCTGTGGACGTTTGCAGCTGCACTTCTCCCTTCTCCGATGCGGGCTTCAACTCTGCAGTAGCCCGAGGCTCTGGCCCAACGATTACAACTGCATCAGGCTGGCTGCTCAGGCATCGAAACAAAGCCGTCAGGACAGTCGAAGTCGGCACACGGAGATCGGTTTTCGCGCCGGGAAGCTCCACGACATCGATAAAACTGGACTCGCGCTGCTCATGAGACGACAGATTCTTCATCCAAATTGTATGAACTGGAGGTTTGTCCGCCGACACCGTGACACGGATGTGGTATTTGTTGTCGAGATCTGGGGCAGCACCACTTGCGTTAACTCCATCCAAACTTGCGCAGTGCTGGCAGCGTTCACATCGTTCGTCTGGGATACAGAGGGGTTCATTGTGGGCGCCGGGGCACCGTTTGTCGAAGACGAGATACCGACCGTCGGGCGTGAAGAGGAGGTAACAATGGGGGTCCGAGTACCGTTTGCCGACGAAGAGATAAACGAGTGCAAAGTGGTGGCTGCTGTTTCTACTGTTGGAGATGGTGGATCATTGCTCGTCGATGCCGGAGGAGGAGACGCCGGCGGAGCTTCCTCTTTTCCTCTTCTTCCAACTCTGGAGATGGGCTTGAGGCCACAACACTCGTTGCGGGAGAAGAAGACCTGACACTATTCGCTCGGGAGTGCGCTCTCGACGGTGGTCGTCGCGGAGGCGATTCGCCATTCTCCTCAACGTCCAGGCTAAAGCTGTTGTCTTCATTGTCCCCCACCCTCCTTCTTGCTCGTGAGTGATATGTTGCAGCACGCTTCGTGGCGCAGACTTGGCTTTCTTCCCGATGCGAATTTGGAGGCCTTTGTGTTTGTTCTGCAAGGATGCGGCAGCTTTCTTCCTCTCGCGTCGGCGACTCAATACATTTTCAGGGATCCTCGCAGTCTGCATGACTTTAGCGCGCTTCTTCTGGGTTGTTGTCAGTAGAGGCCGTGAACTCTTGTGGTCTTTATCTTCGTCGTCCGACGAACTTGCAGAGCTGTCGTCTCGCCGGGTATCAGTCTTCCCTTCAGCTTGAGCTGTAAATTTGTCTCTGTCCTTGGCTTTACCATTTACCTCTCGTTTGACGCCTTGAGCTTTTGCATGGGATCGGTGCTTCCCATTTACCTTTCGTTTGACAGCTTCCTGGGATGACTCCACTACATAGAATTCATCTTCATCCTCTGGTTCATCACTATCCTCTTCTGAAGAAGAAGACGAGTCTTCCTCTGACAGCTCCTCCTCTTCGTCTTCTTCCTGTTGAAACCCGCCGGTTGAGTCTCCTCCTAGCGTCCACTCCTCGTCCTCTTCGTCATAACTGCTAACATCAACAGCAGCTCCACTGGTGTCCACAAAACTCTCCTCGTCGCTCGAGTCGGACGACAGTGCGATGGGGTTGTCCACGTTGTCTCCCTCCTGGTTCTCATTCGACCGTCGTCGGTGGCGTTTGTGCTCGCGTCTCGGTCTCGGTCTCCAGTCCCCATCACTTCCACTGTCCATCTCCACCGTCGTCTGACTCGCCCTTGCACTGCTGCAACTGCGCGCTCGACGCTTGCCCCGTGCACTGCTGCAACTGCGCGCTCGACGCTTGCCCCGTGCACTGGCAGTCTCAGGCATTGGCTCCGTCTCAATGTCCCCGAAGATCTCCATCTTGCGCGCGTAGGCCACGAGCTCCGCCTCGCCCAGGAAGTAGTCGACGCCCCGTTTGTGCTTCTTGTTCCTCGGGTTCTTGCCCGGTTTGATGTAGTAGTGGTTGTAGCTGAGCTCCGGTCCGTTGCGGGTGCTCCAGCCCTGTCTGGAGAAGTGGAGCTTCACGTCGCGGAAGTTGTACACGCCATAGGACAGGTCTTGGGTGGTGCAACAAGAGGTTAATGACTGGCCTATGGGTGGGAAGGAAGGTTGTACGACGCACCGTGGCGTTTGCGACGCTCCTCCGGGTCCATTGTGACTGACGCGGCGATTTGGCGGGCCGCATTGTTTAGCGAGCCCCAATCACTCGCACCGCAGTACCGTGATCACTTTGAACTTAGAGGTGAAATTGGAAACTAATCTTGATTGACAGCTCTCAACCGGGAGAAAATAATGTGCTGCGAATGCGGGAAGATATCGGTGCACTAGGCAACTACAGTGTGTAAACTACCGGTAGAATTCGATAGTACTTCCGCAAATATCATTATTACTATGCATAAACTGTAGTATTCGATAGCTAAACTAATAGTTTTTCCGTAAAAGATGATCGATCCAAATAAGTATTATTAATAAATATTATTATAATACTACCATTTTATAGTACTAAGCCCAGCGGATATTATCCGGATACCCGGATACGGTATAGCTGGATGTTGCACGCAGTATCTTGCCTTCTCGCCAATGGACGCGTCTCGTCCTCTGTTGGGTGGGGACGCGGGCGACTACGAGGACTTGGACGCTCGCTCTCCCGACTGTTTATCCAGGTACCTGTCAGCCAGCGGCAATGGCAACGGCGTCAACGGGAAGGCGCAGGGGAACGGCCACGCGACGTCCTACGTGGAGAAAGAGAGCGAGGACGAGGCGCGACCTCTGTGTTGTCGACCCTGCAGTCGCTGGCCGTGCTGGAAATGGGTCTTTCCCGACCGCATCGTGGACTACGAGGACTTTGCCACGTCGGCGCAGCTCGGGGAGATGTACGCGCTGCGGCAGACGGCGCGCGAGCAGTTCGAGCCGACGCTGCCAGGTACTGACCTCTGTCTGCCTCTTGACGGACACAAGAGTCTCACACACTGTGTAGAGGACGACGATATGCTGCAGCATCTCTGGAGCGGACTCTTCTCCACGCTGCCGTATGAAGGACGCGTGAACGTGCGCTGGCGGGACGTCGGCTTCCAAGTGCGTTGCTGCTTGCTCTTGCCTTGCTGCATGTAGGGCCCTACTAACGCTCATGTCGGAGTAGAACGACGACCCGGCGTCCGACCTCCGCACGTCTGGGCGATTGGCTGTCCGGATGCTGCTGTACTGCTCAGACCACCTCAACGACGAATTCAAGGTAAGCGTCCCCTCCATCAGGAAATGCTGCCATCTCTGCTCACTTAGTGTGTAATTTTGCCTGTAGCGAATGCTGCGCGAAAACCGCTTCCCGGTGTGTCTGTGCGCGCTGAATCTGCTGGAAATGCTGCTGTGTCACTTGAAGCTTAAGGACCCGCTGCCCCTGGTGTGCCCGTGTTGCGGCACGGAGAACGCCGAGCTCGAGACGTCGCAACAACCCAGTCGCACACACCCAGAGCTGCGCGGCTTCGCTGCGTTGATGGGCGACGCGTCTTCACTCGCGTCAGCAGCTTTCTCTCATCAGCTCGCGTGCGCAGAAGGAGGGCCCGCTGAGGTTGCACTCGCGCATGTGTTCGCGCACTCGCTGCTCGTCCTGGACGCCGTGTGGAAGCAGCAGTTGCAGCGAGATCCGACGACGACGCTGATGCACTTTCGCGAAGCTCTGGTGGAGACGCGAGTGCGCGTTGTTGCCTTCCTCTCGCGTCGGCAAATGCCTCTCACGCTAGCAGAGCTCGATGTATGGAGCTACCGACAACGAGCACGGTGCCGCACTTTGCGTAGGTAGTAGATGCGTCAGTTTTGTATTAGGTAGACAGTAACAAGCTGGCGACCAAAGCATCCACGGTCACTGCACACTCCAGTCAATGGGCTCCTTGCCATGCTCTTTGAGGTAGCTGTTGGCGCGCGAGAAGCATTTGGAGCCGATGAACGGCGCCTTCGTCTTGGTGGCGCCCAGTGGCGACGGGTGCGAGGTACGCACAACCAGGTGCCGTTTGGCGTCGATCAGCGCGGCCTTGTCTTGTGCAGGCTTCCCCAGAGCAGGAACACGACGTTGGATGCGTCTTTGCTGATCTTGGAGATGACGGCGTCCGTGAACTGCTCCCAGCCGTGCTTCTTGTGCGAGTTGGCCTCGCCGCGACGGACCGTGAGCACCGTGTTGAGCAGCAGCACTCCCTGACGGCTCCAGCAGGACAGACAGCCGTGCGACGGGCGCGCGATGCCCACGTCGCTCATGGCCTCCTTGTAGATGTTCTTGAGGCTCGGCGGTGGCGGACGCCGTGGCGCACGGAGAAGCTCAGGCCGTGCGCCTGCCCCGGTCCATGGTATGGATCCTGCCCCAGGATCACGACATTGAGAGCGGGAAGGCGCAGTCTCGCAGCGCAGCGAACACGTCGGCAGGCGGCGGGTACACCGTCTTTTGCGGCCTTCCTCAGCCTCCAGAAATCGCGTCAGCGTCTGGAACGAGCCGCGCGCGAGCTCCTTCTGCAGCATGTCGAACCACGACTCGTGCAGGAGCAAGCGCAACTGCGCTGTCTTCTGCAGCGCCTTGAAACTCGTCACAGGCTCATCCAGTTCGTCCTGTTCATCTTCTGCGTCCTGTTCGTCCTGTTCATCCTGTTTTTCCGCGCTCGTCTCGGTCGTGGCAGCGTCTTGGTCTGTTTGGGTCGCTTCCGACTCCTTGGTCGTCGTGCGGCGCTTCTTGGCCGGCGGCTGGACGCCGAAGAACGAGCGGATGTCTCCCATTGCCAATTATGTGAGGAATGGCTCACCACCGGAGATTCAACCAATCGCCCAATACAGTTTTGAGTAGAACCCACAAATTAGGGGTTTCAGAATCAACCAAAATGCCCCAGATTTCGTTTGCATCCGGCGATCAAATCCGCCCATGATCCTCAGAATACCACTGTATTTGGCAAAATCCAAATCCACCAGCTCCGGGCTGGTGGATTTCGAAATACCCAAGTATTTCGGTCACCTTGACACGCGCAAAGTCAGACAGAGCCCCTCACAAGCCGAAGGAGCGCCATGCCTCGCCGCTCAGCGCGGAAGGCGCTGCTGTCAGATCTACAAGCCGTGTATGCGTTCTACCTTTCCGGAGGAGACAACGACGCAGCTGAGGACGTGCTAGCAGTGTTTTTATATGTGGAGACCAGTCGATACCTCTCTTTCCGCCTCGTGTCCCCACATGCTGATCATCGCTTCGGTGTACTAATGACTCTAAGATCCAAGGACTTCAGGCAGCTCACGCGGATCTCCAAGCGATCATTCTGTGCATTACACGACTACATCTGCGACAACCCAATCTTTCATTCGACGTCGCCAAACGCACGCCACGAGCAGCAGCCAGTTTGCTGGCAGCTTGTCGTGGCTTTGACTCGGCTAGGTGAAAATGGAAATGGGGCCAGCGTCGGGCAGCTACACCGCTATTTCCGCATTGCTAATGGTTCGGTCGTGGCGTATACCAAGCGAGTTTTGACCGCGCTGAAGGATGTGCGTGCGCAGTGGTTAGAATGGCCTTATATTAGAAGACGGCGCGAAATTTCCCGGGTGATGGCAGCAGAAGGATTTCCTGGCTGCGTGGGCTTTATCGACGGAACGACGCTGCCACTTTCACAGCGACCTGCGATCGATGGAAGTAGCTACTTCGACAGGAAGAAGAGGTGAGAAGTACATCATTTGGTTCGGTTTATCTATCTTACGTTTTGCTTTGGAATTTTGAACGTCTTGGCAACAGGTACTCAGTAGCGATGCAGTTGGTGTGTGATAATGACAAGCGAATCATTGCCGTTCACTGTGGTTGGCCTGGATCATGTGCTGACGCCAATGTTTTTAAACGCATGGCGATCTACCGTGATGCAAGTCATTTTTTTCTGATGGAGAATATCTGCTTGCAGATTCAGCATATCCGTCACTTCGTACAGTTCTGCCTGCATACAAGCGTCCTTTGCGGATAACGAAGACAATACTGAGTTCAACTTCTACTTGGCGAAGTCTCGCGTGAGAAACGAGCATGCAATTGGCGTGCTGAAGTCATGATGGGCATCATTACGGGAAATGCGCAACCAATTGAGGTCGAAGACTGAAATGGACGCCTTCATCGAGTGTGCATTAGGATGTTGTGTTTTGCATAATATGCTGGCAAAATTAGGCGATGATTGGGAAGGCATGGTGTTGGAGGAAGAAGATGACAACGAAATGTTTGACCCCAGTGATTGTGAGCAGGAAGGTTCTATCAGAGAACTCGTGAAGCCGATTACACTGCAGATGCATCTTATTTCTCCACGCTTCTCCTAACGTGAAGTTATGTAGTAGCTGTGTAGCACGCTGAACTCTGAATGATACGTTAAAGTAAATCTAAGAATGATTTAGCTTCTTCAGCAGTGCGGCCTTTTTCGATGAGCGAACTCAGCACTTGGAAACGCTGTTGTTTCTCCGCCTCAACGCGGCGATAGATACGTTCTGTCTCCCACTTTTCCTTCTCGAACGCCAAGCGAGCTTGCTCGATAACTTGCTGGTCTAACATTCATAAAAACAACGACAGCAATACATGAAAACGTGAAGCGCCGAGCGTACCCTTCTGACGATCGGCTTCACTTGCCCAGCGTTCTCTTTCCAACACCAAGCGTTCTTTGTCAACTGGAATAGCATAATGCCGTTAGCGATGTAAGTAATCGTGGAGCACATATTAGCGCCTTACCAGTCGCCTTCGTCTTCGCTGCGATCTTCATAGCGCCAGCAATAGCATTACGGGAGCTTCTGCGTTTGTACCCAACGGGGAGGAATTTAGCGTCGGCAGTTTCAGTTGTCGAGCCACGGCTGGGGTTTGACGTTTGGTCTTGCCTTTCGGGCTTTCCGATTGGGACGTCTTTCTTTTACGTTGTATCTGTGCGCTCGTCGCGACATTCTCACGCACAACTGTGCTTCCTTCTGACTGAGACGTGTTGCTAGTTAGATTGGTTTGTTTAGACGGGGATCCTTCGAGCGACGATTTTGCGGAGGTAGGTTTCTGCGCCAGGGGAAGAGAAGCCGTAAATTGTCCATTAGAATCTCCAAGATTAACTCATGGCGACTGCGGCGAGCTGTAGCTCCCCCAGTTCACCTCCGTCGATATTCAGCATGTCGTCCACGTTGTCCACAGCAGAGAGGCTGTTATCCGCCGAAGTAGAGTCGAATGTGCTAAGGGGGACACGTTAGCTTTTGCATGGAACAGAGCGTCCATCTTCTCGTACCAAGGGCACATGTTCCCCAACTTTTGTTGCACCGTACAAATGCCACGGAGTTCATCGTCAGGCGTGATACCTGCTCCCGTTGACGCCTCGTACTCCTTTGTCCTGATATACCGAGTCTTGTAGATCTGGAACCGGTCCTTCATCTGCTGGGCTGTCAGTTCAAAACGGCTTTTGCTGCTTTTCTTCAATGCTGCTGCCATTTCCTTGAAGCCGTCAGTTTTAGAGACCTGCTTCTTGCCCACGACAGTCTGCTTCGCCACCCCGAAACACTTCTCGAAGTTCGCCTTGTGCTCAAGCCACAGGACGATCGAGAACAAATCCTCTTTCCTGAGATGCTCATTTGCCATGGCTGATTTAGCTTTAGCACTGACTCGAATATTGTAGTGTGAGCAAATCCTACGACCGCAAGGTCGATATCCACGGTGGATTTGAAAGGCACCTTCGTACGAGGGATTAAGCAAATATCACGGATTGGAAAATGCCAAACTACCGATTCTGAAACCCCTATTGTAGTAGTAGTAGTAATGGTGTCTATTTAACTTTAGCTAATAGATCCCTAGAATTTTTCTAGCCACATTACTATGTGTGGCGTCTGTGATTGTGTTCCTTTCTTTTGCGAGTACTGGCATCCTGCTGCCTTGATGTCGATGTACTCGAAACAGTCCAGCATTTGACGCATGTACATGCCCTGTAACTTTGTCTCTGGTCGTTTGAAGTCTCTAAGAGCTGATGCTCGTAGTTGCCGCAATGCCAATTTCCAGATTTCGAGTTTGCTCCCTTCCGTGGTAAGTTCTTTCTCCCTGAAAACGACGTTGTTGCGCTGCATCCAAAGTGCTGCAGTCGCGATGCTACAGTATGCCCACCAAATTCGGCCTGCTGCTTCGGTATGCATCCTGTTGAACTCACCATAGAGTTCGATGCTGTGGTCACGCATCCTGGGACTGACTTGGGGTGATTTCCGTGTAGCAATGGAGTGCTGGTACTTGTGGAGCTCGGCTTGACTCGCGGATACTCCTGTCCAATGGGTGATCAACTGTGTCCATACTGCCTTGGCCTGAGGGCACTCCCAAAAGAGATGCTCTAGTGTTTCTTTTGCCGTACTGCAGCTGGAGGATAGACGGCAGTGAGATCCGTGACTGCGTCCACTGTGGTACAAATTGAGCCAATGCAACTCTGTACGCCGTCCAGATTTGGAAGTCCGTAATTGTTCCTTTTCCAGACCATAGTTCGCTTGGAGTTTGATCTTGTGTTGCTCTCACCCAGTCTGATGACTCACGTTTCGCATTGAGTCGTCTCACAAGTGGTTTGAGTTTACTGCTAATGTCTTGTCGATATCTCCGAAACGGCTGCTTTTTGAGCGATCTCAGTACTTGTCTGTTTCCGATTTTGTCGTCTACCGCCCATGGGAAGCCGTGCAGAAGTGGTGAGGCTGCCATAACTAGTCCGTCTGTGCTGCTATATTGGCGCATCAAATCGCCGTCCTTGAATAAATCCGTATTTCCTGTAATCGCCCCTAGCTTCCAGTTGATACCGTCTTGTTGTTGAACGAGCTCGATCGATCCTGTCGCTGGAGCCCCTCGCTTTGGATAGCCTTTGACTTCTCCTGGGCCTTCAAGTCTCCACGTATATATAGTCGATAACTGTGGTGGCTTCCGTAACGAGACAGTGGCTTCGTGCGAGACGTACGTCTGTCGGATCGCGAATGGGGTTGCTATGAGAATTGCAAGAAACCAATGCTGTAATTTTTCCAGGTATGGTGTTCCGCTCGCTCTTGTGGTCGTGGAATACGCACTGTGTAGAAATCATCGTCATAGCGTCGAATGTTTAACTGACCAATACCCACAAATTGTGGGCCACAACTAGGTACGCTGTTTAGTCTGGGAGATAGAATATTAGGCGTGGCGCTGGTATTGATGGAATTTGTTTTCACCTCCGCTATTTATTGGTGTTCACGAAAGCCCGCGTACTCGAAGCTCTCGACGCAATGCATGGTGTCGAGTCCACAGTGCATAGGCTTACATATTCCCTGTGCCGATATTAAATTTTCGCACACAATCGTACTCAACCTGCGCACACTACACAGAACATGGCTTCATCTCCCGTGTACTCACTCATTAACACTCAACCTACTCGACGGCTCACACAACGTTACACTCAACCGGTGCACACACTCAACAACACACAACTTGTCTTCATCTTCCATGAGCTCGCTCGTTCACACCCAACTAACCCATCAATCTCACACACTACCGGTACACTCAAACTCAACGGGCTCACACACTACATGTACACTCTACATACTGAATATACCTTCAGTCCAACAAGCTCGCTCGTTCACACTCAACACATTGAAACCTGTCGAGTCAATATGTTGAGCGACAGGACAGTGACTATTATTACAAACTGGATTCACTTAGTTTTGTATGTGGGCTATTTGTTGGCCCTTTTCTACTACAAAATGGAGGAGGGGTGAATCTCAACTCGCTCGGCAAGCCGAAACAACGCCTGTGGTTTAAAGATCCGTGTGCGCAGCACGCGGGCTTAAACCCAGGACCAAGCAGGGTCACACCTTGCTCGGCTTAGGTTGTGTCACCGCTCTCAAGGTTTTCAAGGGTGAGGCTTGGGTGTAGTTTCCCTGCCGGCATCTCCGACTTCTATGATTTGTAACTAGATGACATCCGTTCCTCAGTTTGTATAAATAGTCTCTGTCTGAGCGACAGTGTCGGCTCAAGACTCTAAATTCACTCTTTGTTGACCACGCAAAATATGTGTTGACCACACACTCATGTTGCACGAACGTTGACCCAGTTGACTTCAAATAATCCTTCACAATAGCTAGCTTCGCTACCTATCTCCCAGTATAAACCAACCGCAATGTACACTGTTCTATTAGCAAAAGTCGATTTATTCGTTAACCTAATACTGTACATGTAGTAATGGCTTACGATGGATACAAATTGAATGCATGCACTCGTCACCGGAGCACTCTGCTGTGGCGCTCTTAATCATCACTTTGTAGGCAAATATGAGCATGGTTAACTTGGTCATGGTGCTCAAAATGCGCTGGCAACCGAATCACCCTCGAATCTACAATTGATAGGAAGTACCGTTCAACAGTGCTGCTCCAATGTTATTAATCCAGCATTTCTGCCGCTACGTTGTGTTTACATGCAAATTGTGTCGAGTTGGTTTCGCAAAAGGAGTAGTCCTCACTGCTTGGCGTTCACTTCAATGGTATAGTCGTAGTCGATCGTCGGGATGACCGACTGGATGAACTTGAGGAAGAGGAAGAGGTACTGGTCGCTGCGGATCTCGTTGGCCGCCTGCTGCTCCGTCTGCGCCTCGCCGGGCGTGCGCGCCTTGAGGTTGGCGATGATGCGCTTCATGACGGCGCCGTGCTGGCACGGGTGGACGGACGCGTGCACGAGTGCGCCGCGGTGTGGATGGGGCTCCATGGTCACGGTGCGGTTGGCGTAGTCCTGCATGATGTCCTCGAACATCTGGTCGCCGCTTAGAGGCGCGTTGCGCTCGTCGTAGCCGAAGAGCCACACGCGCGGCGTCTGGTAGTACTTGTCGTACGTGATGGACAGGTCGTACGTGCGGGTGCGCAGGATGGCGTCGTCTGCGTCGTCTGGCTCGCTAGCCACAAGGTAGCTGCCAGCCGAGGGACCGAGGGCTGCTTCATCGTCCTCCACCAGATTGTCCTCTTCCTCGTACGAGCCGAGGTCGCGGACGTCGGAGGACGCGTCCACGAAGTGCTCGTCCACGATGGCACCGAGGATCCCGTCCCTATTTTTCTTCTTAGGGGACGCGAGGGACATGTCCCCATTTCGTCACTCAGATCGGTGACGGTGTTAGCATTGCCGCCATCTGTGGCGTATGAAGAGGCCGCGACCCACTCGTCTTCACCCTCCACGGCTTCTTCCGTCTGGTAGCTCTGCTCTAGAGACGTCACACGACGGCGACACGGCACTAGGGACAGACATAATTTAGTTAGGGACGTTAGGGACCGATTACGTTAGACGAGGGACCGACCGTTGCGTGTAACGAGGAACTGCTTGTCGTCCGGCAGATACGCGCGACGGAGACTGGCCTCTCCGCTCTCCCAGCGCCACGTGGGACACTTGTACACGAGCAGGTCCCCCGCCTTGACGAACTCTTCAGGTGTGAGCAGTCCCTTGTCCTCGAACGACGACTCGGTCAGCACCGGCGTCAGGTACTCGCGCACGCCGTGGAACAAGCTCTGCATCGCTTGCTTCTTTCACAAAATGAAATTAGGTTGAGCTCTTTTCTTCAAGTACGGAAGAAACTGCGCAATTCTGTCAAAATGAATTTCCAGCAAGTGAGCTGTTTGCTGGATACGGACCTGTAATACTTGATGTAATTGGTGTACACGACACCATATTCACCGTTTTATTTCGTACAACCGTTCCGCACTCATTTTCACTTTTGGAATTCATGCTGCTATCGTTGCGGCGTCTCATGAGCTTCTCCGTGCACAGTCTGGAGGCGCCTCTGGGTGCCGAGCAGGTGGCAATATCGCTTTCGAGTCGCTTCAACCGCATTCCGCATCCGGATGCGCGCGTGGAGCAACTGAAGCACGACGCGTGGGCGCAACTTAAGACGCAGACGCCTCGAGTCTTCAACGGTTCCAAGTTCCGTCTGCACGCGCTGCACGAGCAACATAACCCTGCAAAGTTGCAGCTGGATTTCGACTCACCGACTACGCGTCGTACGTGGGCACATGCTGCTCGGCGCAGGCCCCACAGTTGCTGGACGACGGCCTTAAGTTGCAGGACGACGCCTTCGCCTTCCTGTCTCGTAAAGTGGGCGTGGCGGCGGCGCTGGAGACGCGTGATGGGCATGTGGCGCTTATCCGGCGCAGCAAGAGTGTTGGTCTATACCAACAGCTGTTGGACACTCCAGGAGGACACCCGGAACCGGATAATATCCAGCTCACGGAGGACGTTCTGTGGTCACTGGAGGACGAGGTGGACACTCGGCGACAGCTGGAGGGCGCTGCGACACGCGAGTTCTTTATGTCCATCTCCAATGAGGTCCACGAGGAAGTGAATGTGTCCCCAATGTTGCAGCAGTCGCCCCAGCTGCTTGGACTAGTGCTACAGTCTGCAGCTTGTACCCCTAGCTTTTGTGAGGTTTTTCACTTGAGGAAATGGGTGGGTGTTTTGTACTGATTGTTATTTGGATTATTTGGGTTATTTAGCTTTCCATGTCAAGACCGAGTGCTCGGCGGAAGAGTTGATGGATTTGTACCGCGCTGGTCCAGAAGACAAGTTCGAGTCGGTGGAGCTGCAGCTTTTGTCAGCGGAGAAGTTGCTGGAGGAAGGATCCACGATCCTGTAAGTGGTTGAAGTGGGTTTTATTTTTGGGTAGGAGACTCATGTGGGTGTTTTGTGGGTGATAGGGACGAACTGCAGCTGACACCGTCCGCCAAGGGGACATTGCAGCTCTGGAAGCAGCACACGTTGCGTGCAAGGCAATTGTAGAGATGATAGAATGCATTTACTTTGTTTACCACTTTACGGTTTGTCTGTGTTGTTGCTTGCTACAAACAGGACGGATTAGACGATGTCCATGATGAGTGCGACGCCTGCAAGAACCCAGCGAGCAGGAGGCGACTTGGACTTGAGTTGCGCCGAGAAGACGTAGGTGGGCCCACGGAACTCTGTCTTGTAGCACGGACAGACGTACGACCCCTTGATATCGAGTTTGTCGGAAGCCACCGCCTTGCAGTTGATGACGGGCATGGGGAGAACATTTCCTTCGGATGCGAGCGGTCCACTGTGTTGTTCTGCACGTCCCAACGCGCACCCATGAGGTACAGGCCGTGGATGTAGGCTCCGTCACGCGATGGAGCGTCCACTTCGCCATTGCGGCGCTTGAGCACGTCCGTCTGGATCACGAGCTTGTCGAGCTCCCACTGGTTCTTCTGGGCCGTGACCTGCATGATAGCAGTCAGGAAGGACTGCGGGTTGATCATGCCCGAGAGCCACGTGACGCGAGGGATGTCTACCGGGTTTTGCGTCCATTCCTCCAGTTGCAGGAGTCGCGCTTCGAGGTTCGTGAGCCAGGAGCCAAGTGGACGCATGGACGGGAACGCGAGCTTCTCCCACGACTTCGGTACTCGATCCAGAAACAGCGACTCCTGTACGGCCTCCATGGCGTCCGACATGGTGAGTTCGCCGGCAAAGCCTAGCGACAACTCGTTCAGTGATCGAACAACTTCCGCTAGCAACCCGTTCATGGCCTCGCACTCCTGGATGAACACGTTCTGGTACGGCCCCATCTCCTCAAGGCTGCGCGAGATCTCGTCGCACTCGAACTTCTTCTCTCCGATGCGCGAGAGCACCATCTCTAGACCCTGTTTTGCCAGCTCGAGCGGACTCATCGTAGCATCGCCTGCTGCGGCATCACGTGGCTGCAGCTCCATCAACGTCCGGAACAGGTTCTCGGACTGCGTCGTACGGAAATCGATTTCAGCATTCGGATGCAGTCCGAAGGCCAGCGGTGAATCCGTCTTGAGCTCCGTCTCAATGTGCTCCAGGTACTTGTCGTAGGACGAAGGTGCAAGGCACATGAAGGACGGACCCTTTTCATCGCCGACATACGGGAACATCTCCATCTCGTCCAGCAGCTCATCGCGCATGTAGAAGTCCAGGTACGTGTTGGCTAGCAACCGATCGAAGTCGTTCACGATATGTCCGCCGTACATGATCTCACCGAAGATGTAGCGAAGATCGGCCCACGGGATCTTGCCACCTGCTGAGCTTTCGAGATAGTTCTGCAGACAGATAGCGGAGTCGCGCAGGTCGCCGAGCGAGAAGGGGTACATCATATTGAAACCCAGAGGGCCGTACATCTTGCGCTCCATCAGCACGGCGTGGAAGTGGCAGAGGCCAAACAAAATGGATTTGACCTTGCCTTCAGCCTCCTCGATGTACTCCTTGGCAAAGCTCACGAAAGCTCGCTTCAGGTTGGCCTTCAGACCGGACGGCGGCTCGTTTGTCAGCTTGATACAGCGGTTGAGAACACCGATGGGGATGGAGTTCGACGGGTCCGACGTCAGGAACAAGCGGAAGTTCTTGTGCGAGCCTTCCAGAGCGAACTCATCCAGCTTCTTCTCAAGCGCAAGCAACCAACGCGGCATCAAGTGGATGTTGTTGAGGATGACCCAGTGGCCATTGCGGTGAGCAACCTCAAGGCGATCCATCGCGAACACATCCTGTCCTTGGCCCATTGACACGTTGTGGTAGCTCACACCTCGTTCGAAGCCGTACTTGATACTGAGTTTGTCCACGCCAGCCACCACATCGGCGCCAGGAGACAAGATGAAGTACAGCGGCGTCGTCGGCGTCGAATCCAGGTACGAGTTGTCCATGACCTGCAATGCATTGAGTGCCGAGTCACAGTCACAATAGTTGCTTCCGTTGGGCAGAACCTGACGCACGAACTCGTTCACAGCCACAGTCATACGATCCGGACGCAAACAGCGAACAACCAAAAGCTTCAGGAACGGTGTGCGATCGAGTCCAGCCCAGTCCAGCGGCAGCTTCTCGGACTCGGGCGTCACGTGGTTATACCATTCACGGAAGCGTGAAGACGCCTCCTTCAGATCCTGTGGCATCTTCTGAACTCCTCCAGCTGTGCCAACATGTTGATGGCACTCCATTGAGCTGGTGGCAACCATTCAATAGGGTTGGCTTCCTCTTCAACTCCACCTCCCGCTGGCTTCTTGGGTCCGCGCAGCAGAAACTGCATGTAAGCTTCTTGCACTCGCACATCGTCGCCCAGAATGCCACGACGCATGAGATTGAACGTGAGCTGAGAGAGGAAAATGAGTTTGTGCGCTTCAAACAGGCCGCGAGCCACCCATGTGTAGATGGTGATCCGCAACGATTCACGCAAGTTGAGCACACGCTCACTCTGCTTGTCGCTCTGCTGGGCTCGGTCGATCGAATTGTAGAAGAACGTGATGAACGAGTCCAGACTGTATCGGTACATGTGATCGATGGCACTGAGCGTCGTGAGCAGGAAGTAGAGCATTGCACCCTCAGCGGCAACCGGTCGATACAGCTCGCGCGTGTTGTTGATGACAATCTCCGTCTCCTGGTTCTTCTTGACCGAGATGGAGATATCCGTCGCCTTCTTCTTCGTCTCCTCCAGACTCTCGATAAGAGGTACGTCGCTCAGGATATCGTCTGGCGCATTTGCTAGACGCTCAAGCAGTTGATCCTCTAGCTCCACGAGGTCGATCTTGAATTTCTGGAACGCAACCACCAGTTCCTGCTTTCGAGCTTCGAGCTCTGGCTGCTCCTTCTTAACCACCTTCTCCAGCAGTTGATCCTCCAGACCACTTTCCGTGGCAATGAAGTTGATCAGCGTACACTGTGCAGCGATTTCAGGCTTGTAGTGCGGGTTCGACAGCTTCGTCTGCAAATACATGAAGAAGTTGGGGTCGTACTGCACTTCCTCACCAGCTAGTTTCAAGAAGAGGTTGGACCCCTTCTTGTACACAGCTCGCCCAAGTACCGGGTCCAGCGTTGCGTCAATCTCTTCACCGATGTTCTCAATGATGAGGACGTGGCCATTCACGATAGCCGTCTCTGTCTTGCGCAGCCATTGGTTCTGACTCAGTTGCAGTACCACAAGTCCGCGGTCTTTCTCCTTCTCACGGAGCCACTTGATGCCTTGCAATTGCGGATCGATCACCAGCGGCCAACGTTTGCAACTTGTGATGATGGCGCCGTTCTCGATCGAGATACGATCTGCAGGTAGACCTTCGCTCATCATTTTGGCGTTCTTGCCCTCGGTCGTTAGCATAGACAACGGATCGATGCCCTCCGTGATAGGAATGCCCTTGGCAACAAGATCTGGGGACCATGTTTGCTGCCATAGCTCCTTACGCACTGCCTGGTCGAAAGCACCGATGTACGACACAAAGGCGGCGGCCAACAGCGAGTTACCAACGACCATGACACCCGAGTTCTTGAGCTGCTCAATCTCAATTCCCAACGCTCGTTTTCACTTGCTAGGCCGTTCACAAGCTTGCCAGCAAGCAGCAACCGATTCTCGCACGACTCCTTCATTTCCTCGACCTTGAGCTTCTCCTCCGTAGCTTGACGCAAAGTGTTCTCAAGTGCTTCAAGCCGCTTTTGTACTTCTGCGACCTGGCCCATAGCACGCGCAAGCTGCTCTTCGGCCTCCTCTTTCTTCTTCCTGGAAGCCTCGAGCGAATCCATCAGGGTTTCACACGCACGTAGATTCGGTTGAACGTGTAGATGTTCACGACCCACGAGCAAATGTTCGCCGCAGCGGAACTCTTGGAAGCCATTTTCTCAGCGGTGAATTCGGGGTCTGCGATCAAGGGTTCAATACGAGCGATGTCTGCCTCAGGGATATCCTCGCCCTTAAAGTCCTTGAGTGCATCCAAGAAAGCGCCAGCGTTGTTCATCATCTTCTTGGCACGGTCCCATTTGTGGTTCTTGTACTCCTTCTCCACCAGAATGAGGCATGCCTTGGTGACATTTTCCACGCCAGCGGGTGGCTTCGGCAAACTCTTTAACTCCGTGATAGCAGGCTTTGACAAACAATCCACAGCAGCAGCGGCCGCGTCCATTGCAGGTTTGGCCTGTCTCAACTCCTTTTCTGCCTCAGCAGCAAGCTCAGCTGCAGCTGCACTAGCCGCTTCGGCCTTGAACTTTTCCTTGTTGGCATTCTCCTGCTGTACTTCAGCTCCTGCTTTTTCACGGCCCATTTGCTCTAGCAGTTGATCGGTGGACGCCTGCTTCTCCGCAACCTTGACCATCGTGTGTTTCAGATCCACCTGCAGCTCGGCGACATCGGCCGAAGTCTTGCGCAGCGTTGAGAGTCCATCGTCCAGGCGAGAGATTTGGCGCTGGATGTCCTCCTTGCGCTGCTTGAGCAGGATCTCGTAGAAGCTGATGAGCTCCAGGAAACTCTTTGGCGTCACGTAGTTGTATCTGCGCTGAGTCTCGTAGTAGTTCTTACTCATGTCCGTCACGGAAATGTGCACATCGGCCATGTGATTCGCGAGGCTGCGCTGGAGTGGAGCATCACCAATGTCCTCGAACTTCTCCAGGAAGCTGGAAGCAACACGAACCAGGGCATCGCGAGGCCACGGGTGAAACCAATCGATGACAGTGCAGTTTACTAGACCAGGGAAACGACGAGCACGCACACGGAAAACGGCACCCACCGGAGAGAAGCACATGATCACGCGGAAGTTGAGTCGAATGCGCAATAACAAGAAGTCCATGAGTGCATCCATCGCATCAGGAACACCGTTCGCCTTAGCTTCGCTACGCAGCGCACCCAGCAGACCATCGAGATCCTCTTTCGGGAAGAGATCTGGAATCCAGCCGGACGAAAGCATATCGTTGATGTACACGAGGAATCGCTCGTTCACAATTTGTGAGTCGGTAATAAGGAACACGAGTGGCAAGCCCTGCACACCTGCGATCTTGAACATCTCGGCAAGATTTTCCTTCAGGTCTTCAATACGGAAGTTGGACGTGACAGATAACTGACGTACATCAAAACCACAGATGTGAGACGCTAGACGAGATAGAGACTGCTTGCCACTTCCACCAACACCAATAAGCATCGCATTGCCTCCAGGGTTCCCAATGATGCGGCAAATACGCGTCACGTGTTCCATGGCGTTGTCGAACAGCTCCAAGTTCATCATGGAATACTTGGAGTTGTAGTCGTCGAGCTGCTCTACCAGCACTTTGTTGAGTGCCTTCATTGAGGACACTGGCATGTACACGCTGTCGGCACCGGCCACTGCAGTTGCGAACGTCGTGAAGATATTCACGGGCACTGGTGGTGTATTGTCTTCTGATCCTGGTGGCGGTGGGGGCTGGTCATTGAAAAGCGCCACTTGGTCCAAGTCTGGCAGCAACTTCTTGGTCACCTCGCGGATACGCTCACCGAACTTGGCAATGTCCTCGTCGTTGATGAGACGATCACAAAAGACTCGGGTGGATTCGTGCACCCACAACCGCGTGAACGAGTACCCAGTAGGGAAGAACTCGCCCTTCGAACGCGTAAGGCCCTGGAAAATATTGGACAACTCGCGCATGTTCCAATTGTAGACGAACTTGGTGGCACTTGGAAGGAACCTATTGACCATTTCTTCGTGCAGCAGGATCGACACGTTGACAATGTGCTCGCAGACAGTCATCGCTTGCGAGGCAAAGCCGGCATTCTGCATGTGGCCCTTTAAGATCGAGTTGTAAATGGTCTTGAGGTCGTCGCGACCGGGCATCATGCATGCGAAGAGCGCGTAGTGCCGCTGCAAGCGCTCGTCGATGATAAAGGAGCCAGCCGTAGGGTTCATAGCCGACAGGTACTGGACATCAACGATCTCCTTCCGGAAGCCCAAGTCAATTCGATCGAAGAAGGTCCTGTAGTCCATGTGCTGGCGTAGCAGAGCCAACGAGTTCTGAGTGCCATACGTCTCGATGTAAGGCAGGTTCAAGTCATCGATGAAGTAGATCAGCTTCTTCGTGGCAGGAGGGCCGAACATGCGGCCAGAACGCTTGTCAATGACCGACTCGAGCTGTTGCTGCAGTTTGGCTGAGTCTGTGTAGTAGTTCATGTTAATAGTCGAGAAGAGCATGTCGTCATCGAGTTCACGCAGGAAGTTCTTGAGGATTGTGGTTTTTCCTGTTCCGCTGCCTCCCACAAGCATCGCCGGTCGTTGACGTGCCACGAGCGTCTCCACCAGGAAGCGAATACGCACCGAGTCATTCGTGCTAATCACAATCGAGTTGAACGGTGTATCGGCCGGACCATTACCGATGGAGCCAGGTGTGTAT
Source organism: Phytophthora hibernalis (assembly GCA_012656075.1). Classification (NCBI taxonomy): domain Eukaryota; phylum Oomycota; class Peronosporomycetes; order Peronosporales; family Peronosporaceae; genus Phytophthora; species Phytophthora hibernalis. The sequence continues at coordinate 847,843 of JAAKBF010000030.1, read as the reverse complement.
TTTGGCACCTTCGTACTCCAGCTCTCGAACTCTCCTGACTCGAGGTTGTAGAAGTAGTCAAAGCACAGACCCTCCTTCGGGTATTTGATGTTTGTGAAGGTAGAGCACCAAAGTTCGTGAAAGTTCTTGCGGTAATCAATACTCTTATCAACGATGAGCGGCCCGCCGAATGACCACGTCGCACAGAAGACAAAGATCGACTCGATCACCTCCGGGTTCTTCTTCTCCGTTGGGATGTTGCCCAGAAGACCCTCAAGCAAATAGCAAACTGTCGACACCTGGTTGATAAGACGCACCGGAGCCACTTGCTTGTAGCCCTTTCGCATCAGATCGTAGATTGGATCCACGTACTTGTCGAAGAGACCTGGCAGATATGTACGTTCAACTTCTTCCTCGCGCTTCGCTACCCACGACTCCATGAATGGACGCCAGCCAATATCAATCTCATTGATGAACAGGATGCCAGCTCGAGAGACCGTAGCAGGCGTAGCATTCTTCAACGAGTTGATCTCGAAGACCATACGCATCGCACTACTCAGCGGGATACGCTCGTTCGACACCAGCGTAAGCACCTTGTTGTCGTCCATGACCGTGTTCATGGACTCGATCCAAACTGCATCAATATCGCCGTCCAGCACCACCCACTTGTACGATTGACTTTCGTAGAAGCCCTGTTCAGAGTAGTTCTTGGCCATGCCACGCATGATAATGGACAGCACGCCATCTTTCCAGTCTTTCGAGAGCGTCATGTAACCATAGAGCTCGTCGGACGTCACAGCTTTCGGATTGAGAGTCTCGTACACGCAGATCTTCTTCTCCTTGCCGAGGTTCCAACATTTGGCAAGAGCCTGCCATGTTGTCGTCTTTGCACAGCCAGCAGGGCCCAGCAGCATGACTGAGTGACGCACATCGATAAGTTCTTGCAGTTGGCAGATTTTGAGGATGAATGAGTCGTCATGCTGCAAGTTGTTGGCTTTGCAGACGGCCACAGCCTTCTCCCTCAGCTCGATGTTGACTTTAGGGGCCACCTCCACGCCAATGAATAGATCATTGATAAGACGGAGGAAGATAGGCGTGTCGTGGTGAGGGATCTTCGGTGTGTTGAAATCACGCAGTGCACGCATGAGCACTTTATCCTCCTCGACGTCAGGCTCAGCACGCTTCAGAATACCAGCGACACGAAGCACGGACTTGACAGCACGGAGACCCCAATCGTAGTGGAACTGCTTGGAGAGCAGCTCACCACTGAGTTCGTATAGAGTCACGAACTTAATGGCCAGAGTGCGTGCCTGCTGGAATCCTTCGGACATGAGCATGTTCTCGCAGATAGGTTTCAAGTCAGGTCGGATCATGGCGCACGATCGGAAGAGCACCTTCAGGTTCTCAGGCAGCTCTGTTCGACCAGCGTAGCCAGGGTTCATCGTGATGAAGAAGCCGCACGTCGGAATGAGAGTGATCCGATCGGAGGCCCCCATGAACTCAAACTCGCCAACGACAACGGGCGGCGTACCGGCCGGTAGCGTCTGGTACTTTGCCTCTCGGTTGGCGGGGATAGCATTAAACACGATAGCGTCCTGGATGCATTTGACCTGGGTAGCGACCACACTGAGCACTTCGATATTGATGCGGTTGAACTCGTCGAAACAGCCCCAAGTGCCAGTCTGGCACAAACCGCGGAAGATGTCTGCCATGGTTTGATAGTTCATCTGGTCCGAGCAATTGAACACGTAGCAGCACAATGCCATGGCACGCGCCAAATCTTTGGTCGTCTCTGTTTTGCCAGTACCAGCAGGTCCAGCAGGAGCACCTCCCAAGAACAGCCTCAGCGCCATTGTCAGCGTAATGTAGCATCGATCTGTTAGAGGGGTGATCACAAGACGACCGGTGTTACCAATCCATTCGTACGAGTACTTGGATCGAAAGTCTGTAATACGGATATCCACGTCATAGTTCTCTTGGCGCCAAATGAAGCGAAGCTGCTGCTGCCACATGAAACTCAGCGGGCCCTCCACCTTCTCGTCAACAAGCTTTTTCACGACATCACGCGAGTGCACATCAAGTGTAATGAGGGCGATAATTTTGCATCGATCTGGACTAGAAAGGTTGCCTAGCACCAGGTTAATAAGCTGCTCCAATCGCTGGTTACACACAGTCAGGTATCTCTTCACCGAGTCTTCCTGGCCATTTTCAAACTCTTCCAGGGCCATTTCCGTTTCCTCTGTCCAGTAAATTTGCGTTGAGTTGAGCACAACTTGAGCTGGGTAGTCGAACAGCCACTGGTGGCGAGGCTTCTCCACGTCCCAGTTGGCCGCCGTCTCGATCGAGTCGTGCATTTCCTTTCGGAGGCAGAACCTCATGGCCTCCGTCAACTCGTTCAGCCAGCTCTCGACTGCACCAGCCATGACGAATATCTTGGGCAGTCTAACGGACTCACCATCTTTGGCCATCATCGTATGTGCCGTGTTCGGCGAGTCGTCCTCAAAGATGAGATCGCACAATGAATCGTAGCAATCTCCGAGGAACGGCATGATCTTCTTCGGGTTGTTGCCGTTCGACAGGATCTCCAGCAGCGCCACGTTCGACACGAAGTAGAACCGTGGGAAGATTTTCTTCTTCTTGTCAAGATATTCGTTCAGTGACTTCTGACACTTCTCCAGCATCGCAGTCATTTCCTTGAGCGACTCGAGACGGTTGTCAACGGAGCAAGCCAGCACCACATTGGGCTCCATCACTGCGTTCTTCATCAGATCCTTGAAATTCGAGTCGATGGACTCGAATGTCCGCGTGTCGTCTGGAAGCTGGTTGCGAATATCAGGCGAACTCAAGAAGATACTCTCGAGTGAAGCCCATTGCTTGGACACCGACACCCACTCCTTTAGCACCTCCTCCACGTGGCCCAACGTTTTCTGGGACGCCAACACGCGGTCTTTGAAGAACTCCACGAATTTGCCCATGCCAATCATGGTCTGGAGCTCGAGCTGGTTGCTTTCAAGCGACTCCACAACTTCTTCTGAGGGTTTGACAACGAACGTGCCAGAATCCTTGTGAGGCACGTACTCGAGTGTTAGTCGCTGCCACAACTCTTCGATCATCTTGAGCTTCTTCTCAATCTTCTGTTCCTTGTTAGCTGTCTCCACGATCTCGCCCACATCGTCCACATGCAGGTGAAGGTTAAGCTTCAGCAGGTCAGCCAAGCTGAACTTGGGGTCTTTCGGCTCGATCGCCTTGACATGACAGATCGTAGACAGCGCCTTCCAGTGCCTATCTTGCATAGCCTCCGAGTGAAGATCATTGATAAGTGGTAGCACAGTCGACATGTTCTTCACGAGCTGCTCTGTGTCCTTGTAGACTTGCCATCCCTTAATGATTTGGTGCTCGGTTGCCTCCATCTTCAGCTGTTTCATGAAAGCACGCGTGTAGCCTTCGAAGGTGTCCGTCTGAATACTGGTCCACAACGTGCTCTTCCAGTCATCAAACGTGGCCAGCACTAAATCCTTCAAGTCCCAACACTTCTTCAGCTGCTGCAATTCGTACAAGGTATCGGTTGTCTCCTGGTACTTGGAGACTTGGAGCTCAAACAGTTCTTCGAGCTCATTGAACTCCCGAGCCTGTTGCATCTTCTTGTGCAGTGCCGATGCAAAGCTGTTCATCTGCGCGTAGGCATCATTTGGCGTGCCCTGGAAGCTGAACGGTGCAGTCGTTCGGAACTCGTTACGGAACTTGCGCATATCCAGGAAGAACGATTCAAGTTCCTCCTTGATGGACTCTACCTCAGCCATTTGCAGCGGCATGATCTCCTCTTTCTTCTTGAATGTCTTGTTCACAATGGCTTCCCACTGCATCGGGGCAGCTTCTAAGTAATCCTGCACTGCATGGTCCCCAATCTTCGTATCCTCCACATTGATACCGTGCAGCTTTAGCAGATGGACAGTTTCTCGCAACGGATCGAACAGCGCGTTCGTGGCGTCCATTTGCTTGCGAACGTCACGAATGTGCGTCATGACTCGCTTCAGTGCGTCCTTTTCTTTGTCAGCGACCTGCTCTTCCAGCCCTTTAATTACAGTCTCCATGAACTCATGCAGCCCGGAGAGTTTGTTTACGACGTGTTGGTGAAGATACGTCGTGTACTGGTAGACCCACTTGCTTACCCACGTGAGCATGGCCGTCTTAATGGGCTGTGAATTGACTCGTAGCCATCCAATATCTGTTGGCGTCGTCAGATTCTCAATCTCGCTGGCCACTTGCTCGTACTTGGTGATCTCCGTGTTAAACTTTTCCAGATTGAGCATGTCTGCACCACCGTTGGCGCCTGGTACTGTGGCAGTCGCTAGGAAGGTCTGGAAGTGAGCTGTCATGTCCGACTCCCATAAGTATCCGTATCCGTCGTACTTGCGCTTGAATGTTGTCAGCATTGCTTCGTTTTCTTCCTCGTACTCACTGATGGTAGCAAGCATCATGGAGATCGTCATGTCTGAGTGCATTTCCTTGAGATACGAACCACCTCCATCAGAGTCGAGGCGCTTGACAGCAGTCGCCACATTAAAGAACGAGTTGATCCACATCTGAATCGTGTCGCTCAGTCCTTTGCCATGGTTCTCGCCAATGCTGGGATTAAACTGCACCCGATTCGCGATCAGATCTAGCTTGATTTCCAGCATTGGCAAGCGATTCTGGTGATCTTTAGTCGACTTCGGGCCTCCTTCACGAGGAGGAGGTGCTTCAATGGCGCCTCCATCCTTACCCCGGATGGGTCTAGTTGCTTTGCTAAGAATTCCAACGACGAGCAAATGACGCGCGCCACACCGTTGACAACAATGTTATTGACGTAGTCGACGTAAGCTTTCCACTGCGCGCTGTTCACACCGACAATTCCCGAGTTCGACTGCTTCAACCGCCGGTGGATTTCTGCAGCGCCCTCGCGAATTTTCAGTGTCCGCTGCACGATGTAGCTCTTGTGTTGGCGTTCGTGTTCCGTCACAGCCACAGGCTTCGCCTGGCGCTCAAGCAGCGGCAAGTTCCACGCACCAAGCGTTTCTTGGATAGTGTTGAGGTTGTCCTTGAGGTTTGTCACGATCTCGTTCGCACCTTCCACCGCCTTACGGCACTCATCAATGAACGTGTCGATGCCTGCACTTTTCCAGTTGAGCTCTTCGATGCCTCGTCCAGCGCAGGCGTCAATGGTTTGAATGTGCCGTCGTACCAACGGCTCTTCCAGCGGGTGAATGCCTTCAATCATGGCGTTGTAGGGATCGACAATGTACATGAGCTCACCGCGGTACTTGCGGAACGTTTCCTCTTTGGTTGAAATCTGGAGAGCTGACTGGGGCACCTCGATGTTGAGCAACCTCAGGTACTTGATCTCGCGCAGCAGCTTCTCGAGCGCAGGGTCGAAGTTGACGCGTAGACAGCGAGTCTGTGGGTGGCGTAGCAACAGCGGTAGTTTGAGTTTCGTCTGGGAAGACGCCTCAACATCGCGACTCCACTCCTCCACCTTTTGGTTCTCGTACTCTTGCAGCGATGCCATGATGGTGCCGTAGACCTTGTAGACCTCTTTGGCCTCTTCTCGTTCCATCACGTTTTGGTTGAGCTCGCGCAGTTTCTTCATCGGGTGTTCGATACGCTCCACTAGTCCACGGCACCAAGTGAGTGCACCAGCCACTGGCGGCAAATTCCAACTGATCGGAGGTGCATCGCGGCAATGCAGAAACAGCTCCTGCACGAGTTTCAAGTCATGTCCATAGCTCTGGACAAGCGCAACGTGCTTCTTCTCCAACTCATCCTGGATGATTGGGCGGTTAAGAAGACCCTCGAACGAGTCGAGCAGCTTAAACCGTCCGAAGATGGTGGAGCAATCGTCAAACCCCTGTGTGAGCACAGATCCTAGCCGTCGTTCGAGCTCCTTGATCTTGCATCGGAAGTCGTAGAAGTTATCGTCAAACTTGGACGCGCCCACGTCCATGATGTCGAGTGACACGCCCTTAAACGTGTTGACTGCCTCTGTGAAGTCTGCGTGGATCTGCTGGACGCTCAGTGTCAGCGTCTTGCCTTTCGTGCCACCAACTTCGATCTTGGATAGCTTACTGAACTGCACAATTGTCTGCGTGAGGTCGAGGATATCATGGCAGCGCTCCAGGAAGCTATCAAGTCGCACAAAGAGCGCGTTGCCCTGAATTCGCCACGGATTCGATGGACACTCGGCGTTGGCGGTGGCTTTGTAGTCGAAGTAGGTGCTCTTGAAGGCTGAACACACCTGCAGCGTAGTCTTCAGCTGCTCAACCGCTTGCCCTGCTTCATCCTGGTCGATGAGAGCAAAAATCAGCTCACCACTCAAGTACTTACGCGCCTGGTTGATAAGTGAGTTGCAGATTTCACGCATGAGCACTACGAGGCGCGCAGGCGTGTTGTAATGCTTTGAGTTTTTCCAGATGAGCAGGATAATGTGCAACATGGGCTTAAAGAGCTCGGTGAGGGCTGGAAAGTCCTCGTCGTTGTTGAGTCGGATGAACCATTCCTCCAACGTGCGCAGGTACTTCATGTTATCATTTGCTTCGATGCGTGCCGTGAAGACTTCCTTGCACAGTCGCGCGAACGTGGTGCAGTACGTGCTCTTGGACCGATCGAGCGCCGTCAGGATCTTGCGCACCTTCTTGGACTGAAGCTGGTCGAAGATGGAGTTGAGGTTGGCCGCTTTGAGCTTCCAGAACTCGATCTCGGCGTCCGGCGTCGGGTGCAGTCCCTGCTTGAGCAAGTCTTCGGGGTCCTGCTTGAGCACGTTTTTGATCTGCTTGGTCCAGATGACGATGGATCCCTCGAGTAAAGAGACTTTGTTGCTCAGGTTGGTCGCGTTGCCGTCGATTGGAGGCAGCGGAAGACACGTCTCGCCCTTGGTGGCGCCGCTGATGATGGAGACCGAGGCCATGTACGAGTGGAACTTGTCCACTACCTCTTTCGAGGCCACTTCGCCCCAGCCTTCCTGGTTGGCGACGTTGGAGAAGAGAGGCAGATAGACCTCGGAGATCATCCTCTCCAGGTACTCGACACTGCTGGGAGTGAGCTCGTTCACCATGATGTCGGTGAGGACGTTCTTGGACGTGATGGATGTCTTGTGGAACTTGGTGAAGCACACGGTCTTGCCTCGAGCCAGCGAGCCTGGCATCTTGATGGACGCGATCACGTTGTCTCCGGAGAAGGCTAGCATGGTCACATCTTCGTTGTCCAGGAACTCCTTGACGCAATTCCTGTGCACATCAGTGAGCAATCACAGTAACCTATCGAGTATCAGCATTGGACGTACTCGTTTGGTTCCGTCGCGTACTTGGCGGTGAACTTCGGACCCACAAGTGCCGGGAAGGCGGAGGCGACCCGCTGCTCGATGTACTTGAGCGGGTTCACGTCGTTCTTCGACGCACGCTCGCCGTCTTCGCCTCCCATCGGTCAATTGCTCTCCTACCTGGATTTGAGCGCCTTTGCGAATGAACAAAGCGCCAAGCGCCGCCGCCGCTTCACGCGTTGGATATGTAACGATGAGAGCTAGGAATTCACCACTCGTCTGCATTCAATTTAGCGATGGCTCCTACAGTGACAACACAAGCTTAGAACTTGCCCAGCAGCGCCGAGTACACGGCCATGACGGTCCACAGTCGGTTCTCAGCCTCGTCAAAGACCTTGGAGCGCGGGCCGTAGAACACCTGCAACATAAACATCAACACAATTAGTCACTCAAACACAAGATCAGTTAGTCTACACTGCTGCGCACCTCATCGTTGACCTCGTCCTGGTGGCGCGGCAGGCAGTGCAGGAAGATGTGGTCGTCGGCCGCCTGCTCCAGCATCTTGTTGGTCACCTGGTAGCCTGCGAAGGCCTTGAGTCGCTTCTGTGCCTCCTCCTCCTGGCCCATGCTGATCCACGTGTCCGTGGCCACGACGTTGGCGCCCTTGACGGCCTCCACGGGGTCGCGCGTGAGCAGCACCTTGGTGCCAGCCAGCTGGGCCAGACGCTGGGTCTCCTCCACCACGTCCTGGTCGGGCTCGTAGCCCTCGGGGGTCGCGATCTGCACGTTGGCGCCGAGCTTGGGGCCGCCAGCATGAAGTCGTGCAGCACGTTGTTGCCGTCGCCCACCCAGGCGATCGTGAGGCCCTCGAAGGACCCAAAGTGCTCCTTCACCGTCACGTAGTCGGCCAGCATCTGCAGCGGGTGGTACTTGTCCGACAGCGCGTTGATAACCGGCACTGTGGCCAGCTCCGCCAGCTGCAAAATGTCCGCGTGGCCGTACACGCGCGCCAGGATGAGGCTGTTGAAGCGCGAGAGCACGAGGGCCGTGTCCTTGAGCGTCTCGTTCACGCCCAGCTGGATGTCGTCTGACGACAGGAACAGACCCTTGCCGCCCAGCAGGTGCATGCCCACTTCGCTCGAGATGCGCGTGCGTGTGCTGCGCTTCTGGAAGATCATGGAGCACACTTCGCCTGTGAGGGGCTTGGGGGCCGTGGCTTTGGTCAGAGGGTCCGAGTACGTGGCCTTGAGCTCCTGCGCCTTGGCCACGAGCGGACAGTTCCGTGGAGCTGAGCTGCGCCGTGGACAGGAAGTTGCCGCCCTTGAGAGGCGCGAGGGCCGCGTTCACGGCGTCTGAGGAGAGGAAACGGGTTGCCATTGGGGAGAGAGACGAGAGTCGACGAGTGAGCGCGAACATGGCGAGGCACACGAGCTGGTGGCTGGGGGATAGCGCTGGCGGTTTGCTGCTGATCTGCTTGGGATCGCGTGAATTGCTTTGTGAAGCATACAATTTCAAGTCACCGGCGGCGGTAATCATGGCGTTTAGATATTTTGGACGGGCACCGCTTCGATGAGCTTCCGAACATGGACTTTGAAGCAGAGACTTGGTCGTGAGGAGGAAGTGATCGCCACAAGAATTTACGGTATTGGAGACTGGTGGAGACTGGTGCGATGCAAACCTGTGCGAAATTCGCGCATTCTTGCGGCTGCACGCCGCCCTGATCTTTGTTCTTGCGGCAGTCTCGAGTGATGGTGATGCATCTTCGTGTTGGGGCTTTGGGTCGAATTTCCAGGAGACAACGCCGTCTGCATTGCGGAGTGAGATGCCACCTTCTCGTCCAACACTACCGTATTGTTCGTCAGTCTTGTGCTGTTGCAGCTGCTGCACCGGAACGGAACGATGAAATGGCTACACTCTGCGTTCGCGTCACGTGTTGCTCCGGTGTTCGTCATCCTGGGGTTCAGATACAGTAAGAGCGCAGTGAAGCTCAAAGACACGACGCGCTGGCCAACGCAAGCGATCGGTACACGGTCACGACTTCATTTTCTCCTGTTAATTTCTCATCCATACACGGCCACAACACCCGATGCAGCTCCCCAGTCTCCTCACTGGAAGACCTGCGCCTCCGACTTGCCGAAGAAGAGCTGGCTCATTTGGCGGTCCCACCACGACATGGCCGGAGTCAGGCCGCGCTTAAGGCGGTCGTCGCTCACCTGCTTGGCCACGCGCTCGCGGGTCTTGGCGGCCGTGCGGCTGCGCTTGAGGTCGTAGGCCTGGCCGATGAGCGCGCAGAAGTCGATGAAGGCCTTGGTCGGGTTGAACTGGCCCGAGAGAAGACCCCATTCGCTTGTGGCGTAGTCGGACGGGTACTTGTGGCTGCACACAAACACTCAGTCAGTACAATACATCAACAGGTAACACACTACAAGCCACGTACTGGTAGTTGTGGTAGCCTTCACCCAATGCGCCAAGGGCGACAATGAGGTTCTCCACGGGATGAATCTTGCGGTCGTACGGCTTGTAGCCAAGAAGTGGGCCACGCTGTTGACCATCCACGTCATGTGCAGCACCCAGACGTGGCGGAAGACGCCACCCACCCAGAATCCAGCCCAGGCGTCGCCCAGGTAGAAACCCAGTGCCGTGGGGACCACGTAGCACATGAGCAGCACCGTCTTGAGGTAGTGCTTGATCTGGAAGGTCACGACGGGGTCGGCCAGCAGGTCCGAGAAGTCGAGCTTCTTGCCGGCCGCGCGCACGTTCTGGTGCTTGCGCACCATGACCCAGCCCATGTGCGAGAAGAAGAGGCCTCGCTCCGAGTTGTGCGGGTCCGCCGTCGTGTCCGAGCCCTTGTGGTGCACGCGGTGGTCGCGCGACCAGTCGAAGATGGTGCCCTCGAAGGCCATCGAGTTGCACAGCATGAGGAACACGCGCAGGGGCAGCTTGGCCTTGTAGCCGCGGTGCGACCAGAGGCGGTGCGCTCCAGCCGTGATGCCCAGACCGGCCACGACCCAGAGCAGGATCCAGAGCACCAGGAGCTGCGTCAAGTTGCAGTAAGGCATGACGAACAGCAGCGCGTAGAGCGCTCCGAGGTGCCACGCGCTCAGCACCGCCACGTTGTACCACACGACTTCGGCCCACTGGAAACCGGCGGCTGCTTGTTCTTCAGGCGTGAACAGCTCTCCTTCCTCCTCTGCGAACTCACTCTCCACGTCCGTCTTGATGAGCGCTTCGGCCTTCTGCTGGGCGGTGGAGCGCCGATGGACGGAGCTGCTTTCTTGCATGTTGACGACGGGTTCAAGCGGCGGCTACTCGACAAGTGAGACTGTCCGGCGGCAAGGGGTGCTCTCCTTCCTGCAGGAATTGCTCCATCGATGTGCTGAGAGCGATGCTGGCGAGCAGCCATTGGCTAGAAGAGCGCGTGCGATCGACTTTTGATCGGTTTGGACGGGGTACAAAGATACGCTCGGGATAATCAGTGCAGTATCTTTGCCAAGATGAACTCATCGCCGGACTGGAGCTGACACCGCTGGCTAAAATAGCTGCAGACAATTGCCGAGATTATTTATAGCTTTCATGTCTTGAGGTTGGTTTGTATTTATAGTCGGGAGTATGGGCGAGTTTCGCTTCGACAGACCTGGAAGACCTCGCTGTCCATGGACGATAGCAGGAGAATGACCGTGACCGCTTCCCCGCCGGCTTCGGAGCTGTCGAGTATCAAGGTCTTTTGTCGCCTGAGGCAGCAGAACCAGCTCGAGAAGCGCGAGGAGGCCGTGCAATGGTGCGTCTGCTAGTTAGTCCCTGTTTCACTCCAAGTAATACTCACTGTGACTCTCTTTAGCTCAACTGTCGTGGGTGGTCGCACCTTGTTCCTCCGCAACGAGCGCTGCGAGGTGGACGAGATCCGCTGCACTTTCGACCGCGTCTTCGACACCAACTCGACGCAGGAGGAGGTGTACACGCACTCGGCCAAGCCGCTGGTCCACGAGTTCCTGCAGGGGTACAACTGCACCATCTTCGCCTACGGACAGACGGGATCCGGTAAGACGCATACGATCCTGGGCCCCAAGGACGGCGTGCTGGTCAGTGCGGACGAGGAGGAGGCATCATCTCACGCGTCGCCAAGGACCTGTACCAAGAAGTGGCCAAGTCCGACCCCATCGAGCTCACGGTGTCCTTCGTGGAGATCTACATGGAGCAAATCCGCGACCTGCTCGGTCCCAACAGCAGCAGCAACATCGGAGCGACCCCCAATGGAGGTCTCAAGATCCGCGAAAGCGCGCAGCATGGCGTGTACGTCGAAGAGATGACGCGGATCCCCAGTAAATCGGAAGCCGCCATGATGGAGCTTGTCAAGAGCGGGACCCTCAGCCGCGCAGTCTCCTCGACACGTATGAACAAGGACTCGAGTCGGAGCCACACGATCCTCATGATTTCCTGTGTGCGTCCTGTGAGCGGAAGGCGCGCAACCATGTACATTGTGGATCTGGCAGGCTCGGAGCTCGTGAACAAGACCAACGCAAGCGGACGGGTACTGCAGGAAGCCAAGGCAATCAACAAGTCGCTCTCGGCCCTCAGCAACGTCATCAAGGCGCTGGGTGAGAGCAAACGCCATGTGCCCTACCGAGACTCTAAACTTACGCGTCTGCTGCAAGACTCTCTGGGAGGTACGGCAAAAACATGCCTCATTCTTGCAGCCTCGTGCAGCTCGTACAATATGGCCGAAACCATCTCCACTCTTCGCTTCGGACTGCGTGCCAAGGAGATCAAAAACCCGGTTGTGCAGCGCACTGATGGTGGTGAAGGTGGTGCGGGTTACGCGGCCGGGATTATCTTCAAGGAGCTATACCAGCGTGCGATGGAAGACATGGAGGCGAAAAATCGCACAATCGATGAACTCCAACAACTTTTGGCAGCGAAGTACCAAGAGAACCAGCACCCCGATGAGGTGGAGATCGGATCAACTACAACGATCTCACAAGAGACTGGCAAGCCCCAGGATACTGACACCTCGGATGGAGATCATTCTAGCCAAGACGGTGATAACGAGGAAGAGGACGGAGAGAGTGCCGATGACGACGAAGAAGACGAAAACGATCCAGCACAGACCGATGCCAAGAACATCACCAAGCTCGAGCTAGCGAATCAGGCTTTGGAAGAAGAAAACAAACGCTTGTTTGGTGTCCTGGAAACACTAGAGAAGAAGCTCGACGAGGTGACGGTCGATTTGTCCACTGGCAGGCCGATTTTAACCCTTTCGCGTTGCCACGAAGATGCCGCGGGAGGTGATAGTCTTGCGCCTGGAGAGTCTCGAGAAGCTGCTGCACCTTCGCTAAAGGTCTGGCTAGAGAGCGATACCTGGCGAAAGTCACTCGAGTCGCGTTTGGAGACTCAGGGTGAGACCACGCAGAAACCAAAACAGCCAGCTACCACTGGCGAGATACCAAAGGCAACCACGTTGCCTGTTCAAGAAGCTCTGAAAGCAGCGTCGCCGAGTAAGGAGGCCATCTTAACCGCGCTGCCGCCGTGCGTGACACCCAACTGCGTGCACCACGCCGACGCCGAGGTGTTGTCACGACAGATCGTGGAACTCAAACTCCAGCTGCACTACCTGTCAGAAAATGCGCGGCTGTCGCTCAGTGGCGAAAGCTACAACATCATGATCGAGAACGCGCGCCTGAAGACGCGGATCGAGGAGCTAGAGTTCCAGGCCAACTTGTGCAACGTAGCATGCAGCCAGCTCGAGATGAAGAACCGCGCGTGCGAGACGCGGCTGAGCAACCAAGAGACGCACATCGGCTGTCTACAGAACTCGTTGCAAGAGTACCAGGGCCTGTTCAAGCAGCAGATCATTATGTCCCAGGAGAAGTGTCGGCTGTTGACCGACGAGCTCGAGTTCTACAAGAAGCTGGCCAGGTGCAGTCAGGAGAGCTACCAGCACCTAGGGGTGGCAACTCCCCGGGCCGCCGCAACAAGGCCGGCAAGAGCCCGAGTCCGCGCAAGAATGCAAACAGCAGTCGAGCCTCCAACGCGCCAACGTCTCCCTCGGTCTGGCCAAGCTTGGGGTCTCTGTCCAGGACTGGGAGCAACAGCTCCGACCTGACTCTGTCACCGCTATCTGCAAGGGCGCAGCGGTTCATCGTCAAGCCTACAGGAGAGAGAGCTGTCATCGCCTCAGAACAGACACCAGCAGTACAGAAGCCGAATGAGCTGAGTCTGAGCCTGGACGAGTTGGCACAGTCCACCACTTTACCTGCGTCTCCCGTTGCTACCTCTTTGAAGTTCTATCCTCCCCCTCATAGATTGATTCCGAGTTTGCAATTGCCAAGAGTCTTCCTCTGTTGATTCTCCTTCCTATTGCTCGCCCGAGGACTGGCTGTCGGACGTCGGCATCTTCTTCTGCGTCTTCTGCTCGTACTGCGCGGGCGTCCACGTCTTCATCTGCAGCGCGTGGATGCGCGTCATCTCCTCCTTCAGGCAGTCGTTCACTCGGCGTTGGCGTTCCAGCAGCGATTGGCCTGAAAAAAGAGTTCACGTTAATAGCTTCCCCACAACCCCATATCACCTGATACCACCCACCTTCGAAGCCCGCGTGCACCACCACGAGGCTGAACTTGCTGCCACAACCGTCCGACAGGTCCACGGCCTCCACCAGCGCGGCGCCGATCTCGCGGCGGATCTTGGTCTCCAGGTCAGCAGGCGTCACTACGTCCATCGTCTTGTGGTGTGTGCGCACACAAAACACGACAAACCTGTTAATTTGGGACGACAAGCAACCGCCATGCAATATGGCCAGTGCCCCAAATCTGACTGCCGAATTCACACTAAGTCCGATTCGTACTTACTATGATATATGACAATGACCCGTTATGAATCATAACGGGATTGATAGTCAAATGGCATATTAATATGTTTGAATATTTTCAAATATTCGAATGAATTTGAATATTCATATTTGATCTGGTTCGACCATATTAATATAATAACTCGAATGAGGTCGACGGGCGGAGGTCATATTAATATATTTTGGTGTCTGACACACAAACTGCACGCTTGAGGTATCAAGCCTATAACAACGTTTCCTTTCGGGTTTCCTTTCCAGTGTTCTCGTTTCCGCTGCTGCTTCCATTTATTTTAGAAGAAGCCGCAGCGATGTAATGTGCTCAAGTCCCAGAGCTCGATGTCATGGAGGAGTGCGTCGAACAAAATGTATCGTTTGTGCAGCAATGATGTTCGGAATGACGTGCGACTATCTGCTAAGTAAGGTTTGTATCTTACCTCAGTAATGCAAGGGTGCGCTTTCATTTCTTGCTTTGTTTGAACAACTTTTGCAGCAAAACTGCTCCAAACGGTAAACGAACTCAAAATCAAAGACAAGAAGAAACAGCGACCACGAAACCTTTTGGTTGACAAGAACGGCATACCGGATTTAGGATAGAGCAGACTAAGCCTATGACTTTAACAACACTAGAATACTTGTATTTCCGATCACCGCCGAAGTATGAATAAATGGCGGGTTCTTACAGACAAATAACGTACTCTTTCCTGACGTGCGGCATCGTAGGGGCAATCGAGCATCTCATTGTGGAATATGAGCCGAGGCTTGAAGTGCACTGCGAAGAAGTGCTCTGAGAGCAGGGATGTTAAAAGAAAGCCTTCTGAAAAAATGAAATCTTCTTTTGATTAAAAGAAGATAAAAGAAGAAATCAAGCGGTCTTCTTTTAATGAAATCATGAATCTGCCAGTACTCTGTCAGCTCCCTCCGATTGCCAGTATCTAGTTCAAAATACTCGTCTTGACTTTGAAAACAGATCCCTTCTGATCAAATACAGCGAAAATCGCTCCCCGTGTTCTATTATAAGGGTGAACTCTTTAAAAAATATGATTCTTAGCAAAGTCATAACATAGTGACTATAATACTACTAGTATGATTAAAAGAAGAAAAAGAAGACGCCCACCTATCTTAACATATCCTGAAATGCACTAAGTACGATTGAATACGGATATTAAGTAATACGTTCAAATAGGAATATTCATTCAAGCGAGCTGAAATGAATGAATATGAATATTCGTATTCATATTCGATTCTGAAAACAATATGAATATTCAGTCATCCAAAATCAAATGACTATCAATCCCTGGTTATGATACTGCACCTTTCAAAAAAATTGCGCATAGCTCCGCCTCGTTCATTTTCGGGGATATAAGATATGCAGAGGGCAGGGTATAAGCAAAGATAAAGGATTGAAATCAGAAGGTGGTGCAGCAGGTGTTAAGAGGCTATGTGATTGGCTGAATATACACTCATATATAACCAATAGGAAAAGCACAAGACATCTTACTTCATAAGGATACTTACTAAGTACACAATTTGCCGAGGGATGTTACGTGGAGAGGAGGACGCGTGGCAACAATGCCCGCCTTGAAAGTCCTCCTCACTTCCGAACTGACGGCTTTACAAAGAGTCTAATAGCAGGCAGCATTGCAGACTGCTGCAACATGCAGTGGACCGCGCGGGGACAGGGAGCTGCTAACACTACATGCACGCTTTGCAGTGCGGCAAGCGTGGCGACATCCAGGTGGGCGTTAAAAAGCGTTTGAGCTTCACACAGGGGCGTAATGGGAGCGCGCGCGGCACGAAATACCTTGGCCTTTCGCATGTGGCCGTGGGGCGGACGTTGCGCTTCATAGTCTGCAATCCGCACCCCTTCCGCGCGCGCGCTCTTTCACGTCCACGCAGTGCGACACCTCCTGCTTCTTCCTTTTTCGCGCACTCTTTCAATTCCCTCCCTCATTTTCAAAGATACCCAGTTCCCGCCTACCGCCATCAAGATGGATGCTATCGACGAAGAAGGCCAAGCGCGTGTGGAAGTACGTACGCGCTCAATGGGTGCGTGAGTCGCCGCTGCGGAGAGGTCTTGAAAGGAAGGAATCTGTTGGAGGATGGGGAATTGTGGGCGGGAGATTCGGAAACACGTTATCGTTTTTGCAAGGGTATCTGATTTCGTTAGAGTGTATTATAATTTGATTGGAAAAGTATGTGGCGGTTAAGCGAACCGCCCAAGATCGCAATAGCCTTGAATGACCAATACTTATCACCCAACATTCACTGCGCGGCGCGCCTCTCTTCGTTTCTAAATCGGCCGAAGGAAAGCCTTTGACAGTTGGCGAAGACGTCGACCCCAGGCAATCTCCAGGAGGAGGGGTCGGGGCCACTACGGGTACTGCCTAGACTTCTTGTGAAGGAGAGCATATTCGTTGTAGAGATCTTGGTAGCTCTGTTTCCACCTGTCGCCGTTCAGTTTCAAATAGTCGCGGATTGTAAAGGAGGAGAGCTTGTTGTCCAGCCAATTGGCGAAAATTGATTCCTTGTAAGCATAGTCCCACAGCATCTTGCTTCTGGTTGGGTTGGTGATGATGGAGGCGACCCTCTCTTCGTCTTCGCTCCTGGTGTCCTTGTCCGCGTATCTGTGACTCCGCAAGAAACTTTTGCCGTCGATTTGTCCTGCCGCGGCAGATTGAACCTTCTTGGATGACGTCGAGGTCAAAGCAGTCAATCCAGACTGCGTGTTCGCAGAGAGTGCATCGCCGCTGGCAAAGAGGGTGGCTACGGCTACGAGTACGACCAAGGAGAGACGCATGGTTCTTGGAGTGAAGAAGGTCTTGCTATTTTCACTTGGGTGCTGTGAAGCGAATTTTAGAATGCACCAGAATTTACGAATGGAGTCGCTGGTTGCTCCAGGATCGTTTGTTGTTCACTACGAGGGACGGTAGACTGGGTATGGGATTGATGGTGTAAAAAGACTCAATTCGGCTCATTCAAACGGCACACTTGATTATCGAAGAGAAATTCTCTGAAATTTATTTAACAAATAAACCTTGGAAACTTAAAAGCTGACTTAGAATAGGAAAATGCACATTTATATCGGTATTGGAGAGATTCCCGCAGCCCAAAGCCTAGTCCCAAATTCCAATTCCAAACAAGAAAAGACGGCGAATGGAATTGGATTTTGGAATTGGATTTTGGCTAAGGGAAGCTGGTTCGAACGCTACTCTGCAAACCCAATGTTATGCATAAATAATTGTTGCGACATCATTTGCCCTATCAACAGGCGGACACTGTTGATGCGGCACACGATTATGCGTCGTCAAACCAGTGGTTTAACCACATCATCCGGACGTCACATATTGTTGGCCCTCGCTTGTGTCACAAACTTGTGAGGGCTGAAGTGCCGCATCAACTAAGCGCCAAAATTTGGTTGATGATGCGGAGCTCCTGAGAGGCAAGTTCAAGGGTGCGTTCGGTAGCACGCAATTTGGAATATTTTGCTTCGTTTATACACACAATGACGGTTTGCGATATTAAGCCAAATCGAGTCTCGTTCGGTCGACCATAATTGTGTTCAAAATTCTATTTCCTTCATTGCCGAATTCGGCGATGTATCCTGCTAGATTTGCAATGTTGGGGCCAAGTCTTCAGAGGCCTTATCTTATCAGGGTTGCGGTGAAAACAGAATACGAGACTAAATCGAATTTGGCAATAAAATGCTATACTTCGCGAAATCGTGCATTGTAAATTGCATTCCACCGAACGCACCCCAAGTACCGGTGTACATGTACACCCTTCACACTATTAAGTCGGACCTTGACTAATTGTGGTTTTCAATTTATGCCTGAACTTGTAATTAGCTTTTGTGAACTCAATAGCGGCGTCACTATCATGGTACCACGTGTATCTAAAACAGTCCTGGCCCGACAGAATATTATTGCAATCTGAGTATCAACGCTTCAGCTGACTGTTTCGAGGAAAACGGTCGTGTCTTGTTGCTCTGTTAGATCTGCCTGCTCTGCCGTCCGTTTCTCCCTTTCGCATGCACCGGTGTTCTGTGGCTTTCTTCACTACGCCTTGTCCCTGTTACCGACTTCTACCACAACCACCTACAACTGTAGCATGTTGACTACGGACGATATTGTACCGCGCAACTTTTCAACACGCCGTCCTCCGAAGTATGGATCTTCGGAACACTTGCTTCGTTTGCGCGTAGTTGTTTGCCACGCCGTCCTGCAAAACGCTTTTCGCTTGGGCTCTCGGGGCGTCGGCGTGGTGTCCGGAGACATTCCCATCAATGTCTTCATTTTGCTAAATCTTGGTAAAGTAACACAAATCCAGTGACGCTTTTTCTTGTATCTGGACAATTGGCCCATAATGCATTACCGTTGCACCATCGATAATACCGTGCTCTCCCTTTGAAAGCGCCGCAATCCAACACATTTTGGCTTCAGAATCAACCAAAATGCCGTTTGCATCCGGCCAGCAAATCCGTCCCTGTTCCTCAAAATACCACTGTATTTGACAAAATTCAAATCCACCAGCCCCGGAGCTGGTGGATTTCGAAATACCCAAATATTTCAGTCACGCAAAACGGCGGCAAGAAGCAGAGGGGTGCGATACCTCGCCGCTCAACGCGGAAGGCGTTGCCGTCTTCGACAAACGCTGTACGCGTACTAGCTTCTGCTGGAGGCAACGACTCGGTTGGAGATATATCTCCGTGGAGGCCATCACAAACAAACAAGGTTCTGTGGTGCACTGGGAAAATCCTTCGCAACCGAGCCACTTCGAGATCATCTCATTCCACTCACGCCCAGATTGATGTAGACCATATAGAGCACGTTTCACCTTCCACACGGCACGGAAATCCTGGAATGTCCTTGGTGTAGTGTACAATCTTTAGAATGGCGTTCAGATAGGCTGTGTTGACATCGCATTGGTAAGGTGTTAACTTTAAGATGAGACATAGTGCCACAAAGCGTCTCATGGATGCCATCCTCGCAACTGGCGAAAACGTTTCAAAATAATCGACACCCTCCTCTTGTAGATTTCCGAGGGCCACTACTCTAGACAGGAACCGCTTAACAATGCCAAGAAGATCGTTTTTCAGTCGGAATCTCCACATAGTACGCAGGGTTTTTTTCCACCAGGAATTTCGTCTTCTGATACAAGTTCAAGCACATCTTTCTCCTCCATGGCCGCCATCTCACGTTCCATTTCTTTCCACCACTCCTTGTGTTGAGATGAGGACATGACTTCTTTGTACGATCTCGGAACTTTTACTTCTGACTCGTGCCATTGCCGTTCGAGACTAGCACCTGCTGGCCCAATATATTAGTGAATGCGGCGAATGTGTCATTGGAAGCTTCTCTCAAGTTAATCTCAGCATAGGATCCCAGTATTTCAGTGAATACTGAATATAAATCAAATTCTTCCTGGTTTGCAGGTTCGTATTCTCGCAGTCCAGGCCGTCGTTTTCTTCTAGGAAACTCACTTCTTATTTCTTTCTCTGCCTCGCGGCCTTCACTTGTATTCGGCAGTGGCTGCATATCGACATCGACATGAGGTTCGTTGATTTCCTTCTCGTTTTGCTGATTCTTAAATCCCAATAGGCAAACATTGCCGTTCTCAGCGTCACTGCTCACTCGTCGTTGACGTTCGGAATTAAACACCATCGTATCTGACAACTCTGACATTTGTAGAATTTCCTGTACCTCCATTATGTTTCAGTCATCAGAATTTCGTTGCACGCTTGCGACTCTACTCTGTTGACCGGACAGAACTGACATTTCTTCGCGGCGTGGGTGCTCCACAGCACCAAATTTGTCTCCTCTAATCATCGCAGTTCCTCGGCAGTCGTGAACACCCCTGATTTTCGGAATTTGGATTCACAACCTCGAGACGCTCCAAGCTCTTGGAAATTCCGTTATCATGAAGATTCAGTTCTTCTTGCTCATTTTGTTGATCTGGATTTTCATACGTTAGTTCTCCGACAGCATTTTCATACTCCGAAGTATTGCGATCCTTGTATACGACATCCTCGTTATATCTCGCGTCCAGAGCGTAGCCGGTCGTTCGTTCTTTTGGATAGTACAGTTTGCAGCCGAGTCCGCCTTCTTGGTACCCCAAGACGAATCCGATTCTACAATTAGGAGCGTATTTCTTACGAGATGGTCCTACTTTGTTGTGTGCGTACGCTAGACACCCAAACCGACGTAGATGATGAAGATCTGGTCGTCTTTCCCACATAGCTTCATATGGTGTCGTCGACAACGCTCGAGTGTATACACGGTTTTAGATGTAGACAGCCGTCTCCATAGCGTCGACTCAAAACGACCGAGGTAACCCAGAATCAGACATCATAGTCTTAACCATCCTATTCAAAGTATGGTGAGATCTTTCGCACAAATTGAGATGCGAAGAAATTGGGGCGGGATTTTGCTACGTTCAACTTCATAGTATAAAGTCCTCAAACCCAGCCCCCGAGTCCTGGGTACACCTCTTGCCCACTAAACTTGCGGCAAAACATATTTTTGATTCGTGGCGTTGTCCTCGCCGGTGTTGGTGGTGCAGAGGGTGCGGATTGGACTGGTGGTACCCTAGTTGAGGCCACATGAAGTGCATTTTTAAGATTTGCAATCTCTGCGAAAAGCTGAGGCGTAGTATTCGCGTTAGATCTGAGCTCAGCCAACTCAGCCTGTAGTTGGGGCTGCGCAGCCATCATTTGAACAAATCCAGCGGCATCTTCTCGATTTCAGTTACCATATTGGTCGTTGCAGCGGCATGACGGCGCAGTTCAATCACTTCTGCCCGCAAGCTTACTAGCTCCGCGTACGACGGACCCAGTTTTCACCGTAGCCTTGCCAGATGTTTTTGAAGCTCGGCCTCGAGGCTTCGACGTGCACGTGGTTTCATTTCGTCGTCGAGATTCATCACTTTGGTCGTGTAGACAGACAGCGTTCAATAACTTGAAGTTGGCGCATGTCGCAGGCTCACACGTCACAGATATCGCGTATGCCAGGTGTCAGGCGACGCGGATATAAGGAAACACGGGTATCTGTTTCAGAGGGTCGATAGTCTTCGATACAGCCTGGTCGTATGACTTGTTCACGCTTCAGTGCGGGTCGTACCTTGGGCTCATAACCTGAAGAAAGGCTAGATAGGAAGTCGACTGAAGAGTGCGGCGATGTAGGCGACTTGAAGGTTGTTTGTTGGTTAGTGGGTAAAAGTGGGAATGAAAAGAAAGGTGGAGCTCGAAGCTTGGACTACATATAAAGCTATCCTTAGTCTCCTCTGTGGAAGTAAAGAAATAAGATGAGGATCATGGCTACATATGTTGCGTGTCCTCGGGCTGAATAGAAATGAGCATGCGCAGTAGAACATATCACTCCGCGTGTGTGCGTCCGTTGCTCTCGCTGGCTGTATATCACCGCTGTAATGCTTGCACGAGATTCGATCTTGCAACACTGCTGTCCAAAAATTAATGATCTACGGTCATGGTAAGACTCTGTTCTGAACCCGTGTGGAGAGCTATTGCTCCTGCGGGTCAACCACCATACAGTAAGTGTACAACCCGGTGACTGAGGCATTGATTGCCCACATGAAGGACGTGAACGGGTCGTCAGGATCGATCTGTACCACGTCTTTTGGGAATTCCCAGCAGCGAGTATCTTTTTGAGTCCCAGTGGGAGGCAGCGTGTTTGAAGATGGCAAGTTACGATAAGGCAATTTTTGCACTCGTGCTGCCTTGGATTCCGATGGGGATCCCCATAGCGACTGGGTGAATCGTTGCGGCGCTGCCGGCGGAGGAGGGGAGAAGCTGGGGGACAAGGTGGATCGACTAGTCGAGAACTGCTGAAGTCTGGGGGTCGCCCTGTACTTATTGGTGGTTTGACGGTGGAGAATTGCCCACTTTGACGTCCATAAAGGCTACCACGCCTCAGGGTTGAAACAGAGACTACATATTGGCTTCATGGATGTGACCAGAGACTATGGTGTGCAAGTGCACAGGCCACCAAGCACAAACCCAGCGATGCAATTGCAACGAGCTGAGGGCGGAAGGCGATGGTCAGGCGGATCTTCAACAACGGTATGGACACTGCGATGTTGTAGCGGTGGCAAGCCGCTCTGAGGGAACATCGCAGGGACATTCCAGTGGCACGATGGTGGTGAAGATTCACAGGTTGACTGGCGCTTCACCAGGTGCGGTATGTGAGCAGCGCTCACTATGCGGAGACTAAAATGACGACAACTCGAGCGATACACGTGGGGCTTCTAACAGCGTTACGGATGTTCATGACACACCATTGGGGACCGCGATCCACGTAATGGGGGACAACGTTGAGACCCTAAGACAATTATCCACTAGGAAACAACCGAGGGCCAAGCATCTCAAGGGACCGTACTGGACACTCCGACGGACTGCGGATGCAGTTGCAGTACTTAGCTGGACGACCCCACTGCGAGAATTCAACAGGACGGCCCAGGAACTAGCGCGAATGGCAGCGACAACTGGGCAACACATGGAATGCGGGTGAAATTCCAGCTGCGGGCACAAAATGGGCGGGCATCACTGAGTTTGTCCAGGCAGACGTGACACAGTGACTACCGGTACACGAGCAGGAGAAATCGACCACAGACTTGGTTGTAGATTTTACGGTGTAACGTTAGAGGGACCCCCTTGCTGGATGCGAGAGGATGGCGGACGACTCATTTATATCGGAACTGGCATCAAATAAGAATGGGCATTAGGTGGCGTTAACTAGGTTAAATGACATTAGTGTACCTCTAATGTTGGAAGTGGTTACAGCCACGTACGCCTCCAGAGTGGTGTTCGGGTTACACAAGTTCGAGATGATCTAGAAGATGGTAGAACTATGGAACAGTCGCCGCTCGACATGTAGGAGGGCTCACTTCGCAATTGGAAA
Organism: Phytophthora hibernalis; assembly: GCA_012656075.1. Taxonomy (NCBI): domain Eukaryota; phylum Oomycota; class Peronosporomycetes; order Peronosporales; family Peronosporaceae; genus Phytophthora; species Phytophthora hibernalis. The sequence continues at coordinate 824,820 of JAAKBF010000030.1, read as the reverse complement.
GCCACTGACGAGGCCCCCGGCGGGGATCAAACGCGTCTGGCACACGCTAATAGAAGTCAACCTCTACACATGCATTTCTTTGCTTTAACCCTTTCACGAACAGAGGCCCCAAAAGGAGGCATTTTGCCCCCTTCGACGGGTTTCTCAAATGCGGGTGAATTTTGACCCCCTCGAAGGTGGCAAAATGCCTCCATCGGTCTGAAGAGTCGCCCAAACACACCGTCTTTTGTTTTATCCAGTCATATCGTGAGGGTTGGTTGCGGGTAGGGGTAACAAAAGCCCCCTCGCTTCAATCCCTCTAAAAGCAGATCAACTCCTGCTGAAAGTGTTGAAATTTACATGATACATTACCAAGTCGGGTTGATGAGCACCTTGAAGACACCCGGCTGGGGATTACTGTCAGCCTCGATCATCATCCGACGCAATGGGGATTGGCGTCGCGATACAGATCGCATTGAGGTTCGTTGTTGGCAATTATTGTCTTCCCTTGCGCTTGCTACTGTCTTCATCCTAATACCTTAGCAGCTTCCACCCTCGGAAAATGAATTCGCTTCAAACGGTGTGCGTTTATTCTGCAAAGAAGACGTGAGGTTAGAAGAGGTGAGCACGATTGAGATTTGAGTTACTTCGGCAATGATCTAACCGAACGTGTATTGATAGGCACTTGATACTATTGTACTGGCGAGATAAAATGCACCACCATTTTTTATTTTCATCATAAAATTTAAAATACTTATCGTATTGATACCGGAAGACCTGCAATAGAAAGCTCTTTGCTTACTCTAGCTATTCATATGCTTGCTGTTCACGCAGCTCGGAGTTTGAGCGGCATGGTACCGATCAAATTGCGACGGATAAAGTTGCTGATCGTGGATGCACGAAGCATTTTTGTCGATATCTCCCGCCCGAACGCACATATACAGCGGAACTTTGCGTCAGAATGTAGCTTGGATGCTCACCCTTCAGAAAAACACGCTTTCAGCCGCAGCGGAAGTCCTGGAAGAGAGCTGCATATTGTTCATCTTGACACAGCAAGCGTCTCTGACAAGCAAATTGGTACATAAAACGCTCGTAAAAAGGGCGCTTATTTTTTGTACTGAACTGACTAAAGTGAAAAGCATCTGGTGCCATCTGGGGTGAACATAGCCTCGAAATTACATGGACTTCCGATTTTCGTTTAAGTGTAGCGCAGCGATGCCTTTGAGCCGTACGCTTTTAATGAGATTACTTAAAAGAGAAAAGACAGAGCTTTCAAGAAAAAAAGCTTGGTGCAATCTGATAATTGGGTACAGAGTTATGGGCCGCCAAAGTTGGTGGTGCATTTCATCTCGCTAGTACAATACAGCAGCAACCAAGCAATTGAGTTTGACAATCTCTACCCACTATATCATTCGTCAAAGAACCGAGTACGTTTTATTTTATGCATGTTAATTCAGTTGTGAGCCCTAATGGATGTGTATTTCAAGAAATATATCTTGTACTCAATTCTTCAAGGGCAGTCGATGATTTTGTTACCGCGTTACCAGTAAAGCAAATGCATGAGGTCTATTCGCGCTACTGTGCCAAGAAAATGGTTCGCAGCGAAGAGAATACACATGCGTTCGTCATGATGATGCGATGGCTGGAAACGTCGATGGAAATTTCTAAGGTACTGGTTCGAGCGACTAGTTGGGCGAGCTGGTGCTGTAAATTGAATATACAAATTTAGTCGGTGATTCTGGTCACCATGGCCACCTCGCTTGCCACAGGCCACTGGCGCTGCTGTGGCCTCGACCGTGTTAGTCTTGGTGGCGTCAGTAGGGTTGGTGCTGCTGATGCAGCCGTACATGCTAAACTATGCACACCGAGCGACTAGTTGGGCGAGCTGGTGCTGCACATTGAATTTGAATATTCAGTTGGTGCTTCTGGTCACCATGGCCGCCTCGCTCGCCTCTGGTGCTGCTGTGACCTCGTTTGTATTGATTGGGGGCGCCGGTAGGGTTGATGCTGGTAGTGCAGCCGTACATGCTTAAATATGCACACTGAGCGATTAGTTGCGTGCGGTGGTGCTGCAGGGTTGACCGTCGGCCACCGCTAGACGCCAGTGCTGCCGTGACGTCGTCTGTGATGTTCTGTAAGACATCAGTAGTGTTGGTGTTGAGTCGTAGATGCTAAAACATGTACCACGAGCGCTTATTGCACAAGGGGTGCTGATTGCGCTATTTGATAGCTAGTGTTGATGGCCAGTCCCCGTGACTGTCACTCTGGCTGTCACCGCTACTGCTGTGACCTCGGTCGGAATGGCCTGCTGATGAAGCAATATCGTGAGTGTTGCTGTGGGTACTCACGCGGCAATAATGTTGGTAACATACACGACGAGTAAATAGTTAGCCGATGTAGAGATGCGAAGTTTGCTCTAACGTTACCGCTGGGAATTCGGTTGAAAAGGCGAAGGTTTATTGTAATTACTGTTATGTTTTACCGGTCATGCCAATGGGGATAACCATCGACCCGCGTTTAAACTTGGCGCGAAGCTGAAGTTATTGGAAGATCACTCAGATTTCGTCGCTTTGACGATACCACCAATCGTCTATCTTCAAATCGGAACGTCGAGCTGGGATAGGCGGAATCAATCGAATCCAGCCAGGCTCAGATCCACTTCATCGTACCCTGGCGGACCCCGCGGAGGCAAATGCTGCAGCCCCAATTTCTTTTCAGAGCTCATTTCCAAATTTGCCACGTCCTACACACGCATCGCTGCAACGAGCGCATCAACGTTCCGTCCGCTATGCATTCCTGTACACCGTTCGTCTCGTTGCCCCCACCGCTGACGCTGACGCTCGTCATCATGCCAGTCCGCTGCGTGAATCTACGCAGCTCGCTCTACCGAAGCCGTCCGTGAAGCATCCCTGCACCTACACCCTCCAAGTACGACCTGTGCTCGTAGGTCATAGTGGTATGCTCGCCATCGTACGGCAGAAATTGCTCGCTGTGCGAAGCCGACGTCACGTTCTACAACGTAGGCTTGCGTACGCCTCGCCGACGACTCAGCGACCATATTCGTGTACATCACCGACGGGACGTACATTCCCTACGATCTACAGTTCGCCGACGGCAAGTACGCCGTCTCGGAGGACACACTCGCACGCCATCAACGACATGTACGTCCTAGATCAGCCGCAGTTTGCCGCCGACGGCACGAAGGTCGTGGCTTGCCTGCAATTCGTTCCCAAAGGTGTACATCGGTATGAAGGCCACACCCGCGTGCGACGCGGACAAGAAGCATTTCGTCTCGGACGCCGAATCGAAGGCCAGGCTCACGTATGCCACCAACGGTATGAACGTCGCGGCCAAACTGCAGTTCCCCACGGAAACCGTACGTTGTCACGAAGGCCCCACACTCGCACATCATCAACGGTATCAGCGTCGCGGGCAAGCTGCACGTCACTGACGGTATGTGCGTCGAGGGCAAGCTCCAGCTCACCAACGGCATGTACGTCGTGGACCAGCTGCTGTTCGCCGTCGTCGGTGGACGCCGGCCCAAATGCCACCCCGCGCACATCGCCAACGGGATGGACGTTGTCGACAGTCTGCAGCTTGCCGACGGCATGGACGTTGCAGGCCAGCTACGGTTCCCCGAGAAAGCCGTACGCTGTAACGAAGGCCACTTCGATAGATGTTCGTCGTGAAGAAGCTGCACTTTGTCGCAGATGGTGCACAACTGCCTGAATATCACGGTCGTATGCGTCCGGCGGGGCGTACGCTCCGAAAATCGGCCGTTATCTGTCGGAGTGTTCGTCGTGAGCCAGCTCCAGTTCACGACCGACACCGTACGCCGCCTCGAAGCCCACACCCTCAACTCCACCGACGAGCTGGACGCCACAGATAAGCTGCGGATCGGCGACGACATTGTTCGACAGCTGCGTGACCATATTCGTGTACTTCACGAGAAAAGACTACCGTTCGTAACTGAAGTCGGAGGTCACACCCGCGCACACCACCGACGGCCAGGACGCCTCGGACTTGCAGCAGTTCACTGCCAACGGAAAGTACTTCGCGGTAAAGCTGCACTTCATCACTGACGGCGTCCGACAGCTCGAAGACCACGGTAGCGTACGCCACCGACGGCAAGTACCCACGGGCATTCTGCTGTTCACAACACTTATTCAATCAATAAAAATGATGTTGTTGCTATCAAATGCACTTTCAAGTGACCTAGCTGCTCTCGGTATCGCATCAGCGGGCTCTAGCTCGTTTATAGTGTTTGGTTCTGGTTCGGGTAACATGATTTCTGCTTCTTTGATCTTGTACAGCTCTGTTGACTTGCGGATGTTGCCTTTTGCTGAAAACAGGTTGTTGGGAAGGTAGTACCTGTGGAATTTCTCCCAGTAAGTAAGGTCTAACTCGGGGCACATGTAGGCTTTGGGCTCTGCGTTATAGACTCCTCGGCAAAGGCACACGTTATAGTTACCACAGTAATCAGTCTTTTCGGTTGGCCAGCGACCCTCCCAGCGACAGATAACACATCCTCTTCGCTTTCGACCAGTATTCTTGAGTATTTGAAGTGATGCCACTGCCGTACAGCGCTTTTGTGGGCTTCCGTCCTGTTCGCCCTCCAGGCTCTGTGCGCCCTCCACGTTCACCACCACAATCTGCAACACCACTAACGCGAGGTGCGCAAGCAGCGGCACCATTACCACTCGTCGCATCTTCACATCTTGCGCCTCCTCCGCGTCCTGTACGCCCTCCATGTCCACCACAATCTCCATGGCCACCGCCAGCGACACCGCCAATTTGGCGTGCGCTAGCAGCGGCACCACCAAATGTAGCATCTTCACGTCCTGCGTGCCCTCCAGGCTCTGTGCACCCTCCACGTTCACCACCACAATCTGCAATACCACTAACGGGAGGTGCGCAAGCAGCGGCACCATCACCACTCGCATCTTCACGTCTTGCGCCTCCTCCGCGTCCTTCACGTTCACCACTACGACCGTCAACACCGTGGCCATAACCAGCTACACCATCGTTAAGGAGAATAGTCGCGTTAGCGTCATCTCCACCACAACGGTCAGCACGCATGCGAGCTCCATGTTGACCACCATTCTCGCTTCCATGACTAGCGATATTACCGGTACGAGGGGCACTACGTCTCTGCGACCACCCGTGAGGTATCCATGCCGATCTGAGGCAGTATCGACACTAGAAGCGATGCTACCGGGTGGAAGTGCCGGCGTGCCCTTTGAAAGCAGCACTATCCCCGTATCCCCATCACTTTGAATCACTTGGTCCGTTTGCGTACGATAATAGGCAACAAGAGCTTGTTCCCCCAGGAAATAGTCAGCGCCTTCATCTCCGTCCGGATTGCAGCAAGGCTTGACATAGCGAAACTTGTAATCCAGGCTGCGCAGGAGGCGGTTTAGCCGTCCATCCATCGCGAAGTAGAAGGCGCCATATTTCCTTGAATAATACACTGACTTCTGTTATAAATAGTGCAGGATGCGAACACTTTCCGACCAACTCCGAACATTCGGAATTTGTTCGGAAAGTTTCCGAAACTGTTCCTGTTATTTTGCCCGCTCAGTGGAATCATAGACAACACAAATAATGATTGCATACATTTAATTCAAAACTTATGGGTGCCCTCGTTTGCTACGAAGTCGAACAAGACTGCTGTCAAAGATGCAGCACGGCTTGGGGCAGGGTAACTTTAATATCCACCACGTCCGACTCGGGATACATCTGCACTCGCGCGAGGTCGATTTTGTCGTCATAGAGAATTCCACCGTTGATATAACTGGACGTGAGCATGTGTACCTTCGCCGCTTTAAGACATTCAAACCTGGTGCCTCTTAGCGTGTTGTCTTGAAAAATGCTGTAGTCGTGAAAGGCGTCCGGCGGTGGACTGTTTTGCTGGCGTCTCTGTCGTGTCTTCTTGGCCATATCTTCCGAGGGGGAAATCTTCTTCCTGTCACTCCGACCCGCGACGATCCGCAAGACAGCGCTGCTATGGATATGGAGCGTATCGCACTCCCGGCGATCTGCCGGAGAAATTCAAGGACCTGCATCTTTGTGAAGATTGAAGAGGCGGGCATCTCGGAAGAGATATGTTTAGAAACCCCGGCCATAGTCCCGGTGTACGAACGATCGAAGACGGCATCAAGCGCGGCCCACGCTTGGCTTGCCAGGTCTCCTTTTGAACCTCGATTTCGCACTTAATGGAAGACGAACAACGTACTTAGTTGAATATGAACAACGCGAACAAACTCCGAACAACACGTACAGGAGGAACAACGCGAACGTTTTGAACAAGCGGTGTTCCCAACCAGCACTAGTTATAAATACCCACACCAATTAGTCAGACGTAAGATCAGTGTGTGCATTCAGCCAGAGCACTTACCTCGCACTGTATCAGGTACAGCTGCACCCTTAGACCGTTTGGTTCTCCGCAGGCGCTTAGCCATGCTTTCGGCAGCGGTAGGAGCAGAGCGCTTACCTCTTGGAGGCATCTTCGCAAATGAGACCAATACAAAAGTTGAGTTATTGAAAACATGATCGAAGCAGGTTATTAGAAGGTCTCACAGAAATCCAAGCCCCATGCACCGTGCGTACCCACGAAAGATAAAGCGAAGATACCCACTCTTCCTCGCGTGTCGATTGTTCTGAGGCTCCAGCCAATGGCGTGAGGGCGGCACCCTTTCGCGGAGACGCCCCGTGCTAAATCAATCTTAATGACCAACCCTCAGAACCCGTGGAAGGAGGCATTTTGCCTCCTTCTGTACTTCAACCGTCGCTCGCGTACTTAAGCGAAAATGCTCGAAGGAGGCAAAATGCCTCCTTCCATTTGGTAACATCTTGACTTTGTAAAGTATACAAACTCAATGTGTTCGCGAAAGGGTTAACTTGTATCTTCTGTTGAGATATTTATTGCAACAATTGGTTGTATTTTGTATTATTGCTCCTTGAGTCATCAATAATTCGTTATTTACACGGAAAAATACCATAGTTATTGAACTGGTATTATTTTTCAGACCTCTGGCCTACGATAGTTCGACACAAGCGGTCTGATCTCTGTTCGTGTGGACCCATGTAGAGCGCGAACTAACCCCTTAAGGCTGTCCGTAACTGGTATTAAAAATTAATACATGTACAGGTATAATTATACCTTTAATAGAACTACGTAGTATTAGAAGTACAGCTCAAATCTGAAAGTGAAACCATGAAGGTTGGGCTTTTGATTGCTTTGCAACGCTAAGTAACGTCACTTAAAATGCGAGATCCTTGCCATAGGTTGTCTTCCACCACTGGGCGTACTCCATCCACAAGTGGTAATTCATATCATGGTCCAACTGGGCTGGCGTCATCTTCTTGAGTTTCTCGGAGATGCCCAGCTTCTCGCGCAACTCCGACGGGTTTTTAACCTTCGCCTCGATCTGTTTGAATAGAACACTGTTGGAAGCGGAAAGCTTCTGTACCTTGGCCTCGAGCTCGTCCACTTGAGCGAGAAGGGTCTTCAAGCTCGTCGACCTGGTCAACTTCGCAATGTCAGCCCATCCAACCCTCTCTTCATCATCAGAGCCATCATCTAGGTCGTCATCGACAGCCTCGCGGATTCTCAGAGACCTGGTGCCCATAATGTTGCTTTGGGTTGCATCGATGTTCGGGGTAGCCACGATCCCTTCAACCGTGTTAGTGGTGGACAGGGGAGTAGTGGCAGCAGCGAAGAGGAAGACGCTCAAACGCATCGAGGTTCTGAGGCTTGAGCAGCAAAATTCGGACTGATGTTGCTTGGCCACGACCCACAGTAGCCGCGGTAGACTAAGGTGCCAACCAGCCTGTCAGTGCCAGGCAAGGGCTCCGGATGGACACTGCGTGTGACCAGAATACCTAACAGATCTCTCATTATATCATAGACAATGTTGAAGATATACCATCCGACACTGAATCTCTGAGGTGGATAGAAGCGGGTATGATACTACCGTTATACCAATAATATATACCGGTAGGCGATTTGCTATGTTGGCCCGCTGCAATCTAAACTTTAGGTAGATGTAACTGTATTCCGCTTATCCCGGATAACCTCTCGTGCCTGTTGTATCATGTGTAGTTGTACAGAGGACGGCCTCACAGAGGAGAGAGGAGCCCTCGTCGAATTAATTCGATTTGGGATTTGACGGCGAACTGACTGTATTAAGAGAGTCACCAAAGACGCTCGTACATGTATTATTACCAAGAACAACACTACTGGTGCATGCGCAATATCATGCAGGTTTCTATTGCACACAGGGCATTTCCCATTGCACCGCTATCTTATACTGGTGTGCCGCAACCTTGGTATAGATTTACATGACGAATGTCGTGTGTTTATGATGCTGCGTGACGTGATACGGCACCATATTAACTGTAAGTATCGTAAAAGGAGGCATGGGTATTATGTAATACATCCTCGTACTTATCTGGAAACCAGGAAAAGGGGGTTAGGTAAGTACATGTTTTATTTTTTATTTGAGAGTCATTGTTGACACGGACAATGCAATTGAAGTTTATCTTGGGATATGCTGAAACGAGATAACGACGGATGACCGAGAGCTTTGGTTAGAGCCCAGATCGTTTAAGAAAGATATCAGAAAAAGAAGCAGACCTCGTTGCAATCTCTGGATACAAAATCCAGAGAACTTACCACACTTGATGGTTGTAATACGCCTCGAGAAAATTGATCGCCCTTGCAGATGTATTATCAGGTCTTCCCATTTGGAAGACCACATAACCTCATTTTTTGAAATTTTTTCAGACAATGAGTTTACAGTATGTGCTACTAGTGTACTCCCCATACATGTTTGTAAAGTTTACTAACACACTAACAGTAAGTGGTGTTTGCAAACGTGTTCGTATGTTTGGCCATTCTGCAGTTCTAGCTACGATGAACTTCACAGTAGTCTTTGCTACTGGTGGTGTGTGGTACGAGGGGGGTAGGAAACAGCATAGATCATTGGGAAAGGAAAAAGGAATAAGGAATGCACTCAAACCAGAGCTGGATTGAGATGACTCGTGGAGATACACAGACACTTGTCAACCTCATTACTTGAACCAAGCGAATCGAGAGCACACTTTATTATACAAGTGTGAACCGCCTAACTCCACATACGTGTACGTCAGATTTGCTAAACACTAACAGTTTGCAAACAGTAGTGTGAGCAGTACATTTAGTGTGTGCGAACACGCCGTTTAAAATCCTCAAAAATGTATTTTAATACGTTTTTGAAGTTAGTGATACTTTCGTTTTGATTACTCTCATATTAGCGTCCGCATTTTTTGCAAAGCAAACACGTAAACATTCAAATCACTTGCACACAAGCATTGAGCCAGTTTTCGAAATCGGCCAGGGCCTACATGTACTGTGAATACATTATATCCATACCAATCGAATTTAACCAATACCTCTAAGGCAGAGCGAAGAGAAGTCCCATCAAAATCTGTTTCCCCAGACGACCTACGTTAATGGTTCTTCCCCGTGCGGATCACACTATGGGCGCCGTGCAGGTTGCTAAGACTGTTTGTTGGTGGTATTTCTCACCTCTCGTTATCACTTCACAATTGTCCAGGTAGCCCTCGCGTTGGTCGCTTCTCGAAATGCGCATCCGCGATGCCTTCCTGGCAGGTCTGTTGATCCTCCTCGCGACCATGGTGACCGCGGAAACGCCTACTCCATCCAGCATTACCGACGTCGTGTACGACCGTACCAACCGTGGAAGGCTACTGCGAAAGGTTGATTCTGACGAGGTAAATGCCATTGACACGGAAGAGAGAGGCATCTTGTCGTCTATCAAGAATTGGGGGAAAACGCAGTATTGGCTCGCAGCCGGCAAGCCCGACGACGAAGTCAAGAAGGCGTTGAAGATGGAGGAGCTGACGGGTGCTGCTTTGAAGAGCCACCCGAATTACAAGAAGCTGGAGAAATTCTGGTATAAGCGCGAAGGTCGTTGGATGAACAAGTGGGTGAACGATTACGAGATCCCGACGCGCCAGGTGTGGGACGATTTGGGGCTGGCTAGAATGAGCGCGGATCAACGCAAGAATAGCGACGAGCTCAGGATGTATGTGCGTTATGCGACCAAGCATGACAACGCAGTTTGGAAGCACAAAAACGGAGTCGGAGGCATAGAGCCTCCGACTCGCTTCAGGGGCAGCCCAGAGGAGATGACTGTGAAAATGCAGATTTGGGCCAAGGCGAAGCGAAATGATTGGTACGTGATGGAATCGCTGGGGCTGGATGGTTTATCGAAAGCTGATCGACAAGCGGACATGCTCTATAAGTATTTTGTGGGTTTCGTGAACTTAAAGAAGCACCCACCTGAAATGCTTAATGCCGCAGGATAGTGACAATGTTGCCTTGGCTGCACCTTAAATCTTGGCCAAAACACAGTCCAAAATATATTGCATTGTTTCGTGTCGAACGTTCTTTGTTCTGCAGCCCAGTGCAGTAGCAGCCAATGGTGAACAGGACAAACGATCTGACTGTTGTGTTGCTTTTGATGTTGTAGTGATGCTGGCGCTGACATATTTCGGAGTATAATTTCTCCCTTTTGGCGTGGTCATCGGACGTAAGCACTCTCTGCAGCAGTTAAAAGTACTGTTATCCCAGAAATAATAAAGTTGTACTTTTTTTGTAGGGCTGCAGAAAATCGGAGTGCAGTTCCAGACATGTTCCACTCAGATGCAAGGGATTAATTCTTTTTTCGATACTTGTCTTATGGCCCAGGAGTACTTTTAAGTAGGGCTCGTGCTAGTGGTACAAAACGAGTCTACTGAAACTTAATATTTGTGGAGGTTATGTATGATTTAGAGTTTTTTCTACATCGTATAAACTTTGAAGTCGCCTGGAGGACGGACGTCATCTTGCTTCAAATCATGAAAGTCGGAGATGACGACAGGAAAACTACACCCGAGCCTCACCCTTGAAAACCCTGAGAGCGGTGACACAACCCTAAGCCGAGCTAGGTGTGACCCTGCTTGGTCCTGGGTTTAAGCCCGCGTGCTGCGCACACGGATCTTTAAACCGCAGGCGTCGTTTCGGCCTGCCGAGCGAGTGTCTTTCACCCCTTTATCCCAGGGATGTGTTATTTTGTACCACTAGTCAGAACCTTTAAGTAGGGCTGTCAACGTTGGAGAAAGTATCTAAAAACTCAGAAAAGTTATTTCCGAGTAAGTAGAGTTCAGATAACTTTATCTTAGTTTTAGTAAACCCATAATTTCGTTCATATTTGCTTCTGAGCCTCGAGCTATCTGAACCGACTGCAGGTTCATTGTGCTTCTGAACCGCGAGCTATCTTTAGGAACCAAGACTGCAGACTCATTGTACTCCTGAGCCGCGAGTTATCTTTGTGAACCAAGTAATGGACATGCCTTATTGCAGTAAAGTATGGCGTTCTTCGCGTAGCCTAGCTTCCTATGGTCTTGGTTTTCTTTTTCTCACGGGCATTCTCGGACAGGAAGACGATGTCGCGCACCCGTTCCGGTGCTAGAGAGCACCGCATTGACGTAACAGTGTTTTCGACTGAGAACGCTCTCTCGGACAGTGCTGGTGTTGCAACACAACTCAGCCATTTGCGTGTCGATCTTAATTGCACAGACACCCAGTGTAGCTCAAATTTCTTGTCGAACAGTTTGAGTAGGTCCTTGGTGTCGCTGCCATCCTCGGCCGTACGTAGTCATCCCTTCCTCCATAGCTGTTCGTAGTCAGTTTGATTTACCCTGCACACGCTGAATCTCAAACTCCAGCACGTATCGGTCCGTACGGGTGCGATACCGGCGTCTGCGCACCTCGACTACAATATTATCCTACTGCAAGCGGGTCAGGCGTGGGCGCTGGGACACCAAACTGTCAACTTCACGTCGGCCTTGTCCAGCGAACACATACTTTTTGGTTCTTCGTCTCCCTCGTCTGCAATCGGTCGCTGCCGTCCTGCTTGTGTGGCAGGATCCGCTTATTGTGCTTCTAAAACTTCTTGTCGTACTGCTGCAACTTCTTGCTGCACTGCTGCAGCTTCGCGCTGGTGTTGAGGTTGAGGTTGCTGCATCTGGTGGTGCCGCTGCTTGCTCAGTGGTTCGTGCCAAGTCGAGCAACTGCGTCAGAGCCCTGCCTACTTCACGTTCCGCGTTTGCCCAACCGGGCTATCATCACGTCCAGCACGCTCCGTAGTGGCGGCAGCACCAGCGTACGGAGCCTGACGTATCCGTGCCGGTGTACGACTTGCAACAGCGTCCAACTGTGTACTGGTGCTGGTTGTTGGGGCTGGTCGGGGCCTCTTCCGCTGATTCGTCCTTACAGGCGCTCCTGCCTTCTGGGAGCCGATCTGCGGGACTGCTGCTCCTCGCTTCTTGCTGGCTTTCCGGGCTGCTCCGGTGCCAGCGTCCTTGACCTGCTGTGACGCTGACTGACTGGCGTCTGCGAGTTCTTGCCCATTGGCTCGTGCCTCTCCGTTTCCCTCGGTACACACGACTTGCTCATGCTCTTGCACCAGCTCTTCGTCCTCGGGGCCAACATCAGCAGCGGCTACAGCTTCCTCACGCAGATCCAAGGCGACATCCTTCGCCATCTGCTCGAGTAAGTTCGTCGGGTAGTAATACGGGAGCAGGAACGAGCAGTGGGTGACCAACTCTCGTCCTGACTCCAGCAGCTTAACTAAGTAGTTGTCGTAGCCAGTATCTTCCAAAATCTGCGCCGGACCGCGCCATCGGTGCCCAAACTTCGTAATTCCTAGACCCTTCGGGCGGCCTGTAGAACCACACAAGGTGATTCAGGCGAAAGTCACTCCTGTGGCGTACGTTCCGCCGATTGTAGTAGATCGCCTGTCTTGCTTGCTCCTTTTGTAACGCAATGGCGGTCAATTCTCTTTCTGTCTTCAAGTCCTGCATTAGGACCTCGTGTTAGGCCTCCAGCGAGCTGTGTGGGTAGACCAGTCTGCTTCTTCATAGTGATAGGCAGCATGTGCCCTCGACTTCTCGTTCTCAGCCCTTGCCTTGCGACCTGCAGCATCTGCTGCTTCAAGAGTCTCGAGCTTCTCGTGTTTCTGCTGTAGGCGATACGCTCAACGTGCTATTCGGAACTTCTTGGCTTCTTTCAGTGCTTGCCTGTGCAGTGCTCGCATTTCCGCCAACGACCCATCTTCATTCAAGCAGCGGGGTACGTTTTCCTCGTAGGCCTGTACACAACGTAGCCATACTTCGTCGCTCATGGGACCGTGCTTTTGCTGACGTCCGCAGTCTTGCGCAATCACCGACACCGGTGGAGCACTCGACTTCAATTTTGGCCTCTTCCGCTCGACCTTCTTCACCACTTCGACGACCTTATGTACTTCTCGCCGCCGCTGACCAACGTGATCATCTTCTCTAGTCTCGCGCAACCCTGCGATGAGCCGTCGTGCCACCACGCGCAGCACCTTGGCTCTCTCGAGATGCCGCCCACGGAACGGAGCAGCCAGGATTCTGTTCGCCGCTGCAAATACACCTTCTGCGCGCCTCTGTCGTCGCCGTCTCGCAGTAGTGCGACCACCGATGACTAGCAGTGACAGGCGCTGTACCCTTGAGATGATACGCGCCTCACTGGTTCCGCTGGCACTTGGACGAGAATTGACTCTGCCGTCTCCACGCCGCTGCACCTGTCGCTCTCATCTTCTCCGTTAGTCGTGGTCACGGCTGCTGCTGCGTACCGTTCCCCACGCTTCCGCTTTCTGCATCTGCTGTATTCGTCGGGTTGGTCGGCCGTCCTTCTGCAGCTGAATAACTCATCCACTGTACGCATGCGTACCCTCTTCCGCCTCTTACCCAGCACTTGCTCAATATGCGGATTCGCGCCTCCGCTCTTCCTCTTGTTTTCGCCACGGACAGCTTCCACGCCGTCACTCTTCCCCTTGGTGTGTCCACTGCCCGGGCTATGAAGCTGCACTTACTCAACTCCATCACCTTCTCCTACTTGCTGCTCCGCCTCTTTCTCTTTGACCGGCGCAAACGCGCATGGGGCTGCGTCCATCGTTCCCTGGGAGAATTCTTCTTCACCAGACAGTCGATTCTCCGCCTCTACTGCCCGGGTGCGATTCCTGCTGTCGCCGTGGGCACTTCCACTGTGTTGCTTGTGTTGATTGGTGTCTGCTGGATCGGTGGGGGCTGCTGGTTGCCTTGTGGCTGCGTGCTTACCAGCCGCGCCCGACATTATTTCCACCAGTGCCCTGCAACGCCGCAGTAGTTGCACGCAGATTCCGCCTTGCGCTGCATGATGGGCCTTCCGTACGGACGTCCGTAGTTGCTTACGTCCGCATACTTACCACGTCCGCCACTGCGTCCGCCACCACGTCCACCGCCGCGTCCGCCGCCACTAAATCCTCCGCGACCGCCGCCACCGTAGCTGCCGCGCCTTTCGCCGCCGTAGCAGCCACGTCCGCCGCCACCGTAGCCGCCGTCGCCTCCGTAGAAACCACAGTTTCTATTGTACTGCTGTCCGCCGTATTGCAGTCCGCAGTCATCTTGCTGCTGGTTGTTGACCGGTGCCTATGAAATTGTGGGCAGCTCTCGGCTGTCCGCTGCCCTGGCTTCAGCTTTCACTTCTAGCACTCTCGTGGCTTTGGCTTTGCTGACTTCTTGTTTTGTGGTAGTGACGTGTGCAGCTGCCACTTGACCTACCCCTACTGCCACTGCAATCTCCTGGAGAGCAGCCAATGGGAGGCCCCCATCCTTGCATGCTGAGGTATTAGCCAATCCGCTGACGACCTTCCCCGAATCATCGTATTTTGGCGCCATGTCGCTGCCGCCGAAACCCAGCCCTAACTACTTCCAATCGAAGAGGCCAGTCACTTCTGGTTTGACGTCAATCTTCTTCGGCTGTGTAGTGCTCAAATCGTACGCGTCCTCGTTGTCCGTGCGGTAGCGCCGCTGCGCGCCTCGCCAGCTCGTGACCTTGCGGTCCTCGTTGTCCGTGCGGTAGCGCCGCTGCGCGCCTCGCCAGCTCGTGACCTTGCGGTCCTCGCCGTACTCGCCGTATCCGTTGATTGCGTACTCCAGATCTGAGTATGCGTATATGTGCTGCTGCTTCTAGGTTGTTGAGGCCGTCGTAGAACGCCTCCAGGTACGCCTCTGCTGACACGCGCTTGCCGAACCCGATATTTGTGAGGCCATCGGCGAAGCTGTCAAGCCGCTCGCCCGATTGCTGCTCGCGTTCACCCAGCCGCTTCTGGATTTGCCACGTGTTCTCGCGCCTGCCGTACTTCTTACGCAACTTCCTGGTCAGGTACTCGAACGTGCAGTCCTCCACGTCCATGCCATCACTCATGACGACTTGTTTGCATCCCCTTTAGGTGCGTGGTCACGCCGTAGTACAGCTCTGACGAGGGCCAGGTGTCACCGCCACGCATCGATTGTCGCTGCTCTGCCTGCCGCACCGTGGACAGCCAGGCCTCGATGGGCTCGGCCAGCGTGCTTTTGAAGTCCTCGATGTCAAGCTTCTTCACCTTTCTGTGGCGTGGCTGGGTTACCACGGTTGCGGGTGCTGCTGCCGGTGGTGGTGGTGTCGGTGTTGCTTGCCACCGGCGGCGTAATCACGAACCTCCTCATCATGGACCGCTGCCGGCCAGGCGTGAGAGCGTCCCACCAGTCCATTGACTCTAGCGAGTCGTCATGCTCGTTGTTATCGCGTTGGCTGCTGCGTGCTGACGGGATGTTTGACCGTGCTGGCCGTCGTGGTAGTCGCTATTGCTGCCATTACCATCGTTGCCGCCGTCGTTGCCACGGTTACCGCTTTCATCGTGATTGCTGCTGCTGTCATCATCACCGGCGTCATTGCTGCTGCTGCGGTCGTTGTTCTCGCCGTTGCCGCCAGCATCGTCACTACTGCTATCTTCGTCGTCAGGATCGCCTTGCCGGTTACCCGTACGACCACCGAGCTGCTTGTTTGCACATCTTCAACGCTGCTGTCGTCGTTATTGAGACGCAGACGTATTATCGTTGTCCGCTGCCTCTTCGGTGGTCGTGCTAGTGTGCTGTTACTCCCGCGGCTGCCACTGCGGTTGCTCGTTATCGGCGTCATTCCTGATTGCGTAGTGATTGTCATACTTAGTGAAGTCTTCTTAAAAGATTTTTGTCTCCTTCCTCGTTCAGTGTCTGCTTCTTCTCGTTGCTCTCACTAGCTGCTGGTCGTTGCTCGTGCTGGTTCGTGCCTCTGGGCTAAGCCGCGTGAAGTCGCTTGTTTAGAACGACAACCGTGTTGGTAAGCCCTGTATGACCACCAAGTAATGGTCGGGCTCGGTTCTGCTTGAGCGCCGGGTCCGTCTCGAGCTACAACACAGGTGCCCGGTGGCAATGTCCGCCGCCTGCTTCAATGTAGACTAGCCTAATATAAAATACACAGCAGTTGACTTCCAATATCCACGCGGCCGCTCAGGTGTGGACGTCGGATTGAAGATCTAACTGGTTGCTCAGGACACTCCGTCGGCCGGGCTGTGCTACCTCTCTTAGACTACCAAGGGACCTCTGCAGACACTCCACTTCAACCAACGGATCTCGTCTAACCGTCTCCTCACACTTCAATCGCCGTCATCGCTTCTCCTCACTCTCTTCTTGCTTCGGGTTTCTTCCTACTCGTGTGTGCTCCTAGCTGCTGCTATATCATCACCTCCCCAATCAGAAGAATGATGCTGTCGGACGCTGTTTACAAGAAATCAATTTTCGACAATTGGTTCGAGCACAATATCTCGTCATTTACAAACCGCAACTATTTGAAACTGAACGGCAAAAGGCCGAAACAGAAATACCTGGATCTCTACAATGAATATGCGCAGCCCCACAATGCTTCAGGGCAGCATCCGTAGCTTCTCCGGGGTTTCTGTCGTTCGTTGGAAAATCGACGTCTTCGCCTGCTGCCAAAAGCGTTCCTCGGATTCTCGAACGACCAGGTCCCAACTCCCGGCACAATGAATTTTCTCGATAGTTTGAGATGTCTCGCAATCTCCATGAAAGCTAACAATGGCTGTGTGAATCTTCCGATTATGCCGCGCAAATTCTCTTAAAACCCTATATATTTAAGTATGCTATCTACAATACAACCAGGTCGACTCTGTGGGAGCCACAAAACTTATCAGTCTCCATTGTACGAAGATCACCAACCGCATCAACGACTGCTGTGGGGCAGGCTCGCAGCAGTAGCCCATTGACGCACCGCGTCATATCCATTGCATCTGCTACCTAAACGCTGAAAACACTTAACACTTAACTTTTTCACTACCAGAGATTTTTACAGGTCCGCTACGGACCTATAACTGAACGAATGAGAGGGCAGCATTTCCGATTAACCGACCTATCCTGATGTCGTCTGGGACCACGTAGTTGTTCCTAGTGCTTCTCAAAGTACTGCCTTCGGTTTGAATTATCAAACCAGAGCTCATGGCGGGCAGCGATCGCTCCTTGCAAGTGTGCAGCTAATGTGGCGACACGCCTTGCGAGTGGCAACAGTACTGCAAGGCGATAATCGGTAGCAGGCTCCGAATGCTGACGTCCACGAGCAAGCGGCGCACTCCGCGGAATATCCAGAGGTCTCTCTATCAACTCTTTTTCTACTTGAAGCATGGATCGCTGTCCAGGACGGAACAGCTCGGGGTTTCGCTGTATGTGGAGAAGGAGATTGATCACCTAAACGACACCATCAGGTACTGTTTGATCTCTGTTATCGTGCACCTATGGTAGTTCTAGCTGATCGAGGTATGCTATCGCCTTGTTCTTCTTTAGACGCGTTTGTGCGGCGGCATTACCAGCCGCTGCAGCGCACATGGCATCATGTGCAGAGCGAACAGTGAGAGAGGTCAACGGAAGTGCGTCTCGATAGTAAAATGCTGTAAGGACGGAACGGGAAAGCCCCGGTGGCAACCTGTGCAGCCGAATAAGGCCTTCTTCGAAAAGCCTCTTAGTGAGCACAAGTAACATGTGAGTTTCCTCGTTGAGTTGTGCTTAGAGCTCGGCGTAATAGCGTGCAAGCTGTCATCATCTCCTTACACTTCGTTCAGTGGCATTGTTAGTGCAGGATGCATCCGGCGCGCTTTCTCCTGTCGTACGCGCTGAACTGCAGCCAATGTTTTCTACAACACGCCGTTTGACTTCACGTAGCGTGACGCGTGACGCGTGACGTCCTGTAACCTTTCGGAAGAGTGCGAAAGCGTTGATAAGCGCTAAATTTATCGACCATGTATTGTGCTTTGCATGGACTTTGTCTTGCCTTTTAGTGCACTAATTCCACCTCACCCCTGCACTAACTCTGCATGATTACGTACAAATCGTGAAGAATTTTGATTGGTGATTTCAACAACTGGGTTTCGTACACGCGTGGGGCCAGTTAGTCTGCTCCCTCACGTAGACGTCGCGTTCCTTAGAACCGCCGTTCGATCGTCCGACTCGCCTCCATCACCAGGGGATACTCGACTTCGGGGACAGCTCGTAGAAGGACGGGAAGATGTTGTTTGCGTCCCTGCAGGGGCATGTCGCCGTCGTCGCGCTTAGAAGCCACTCTGTGAGTCGCTCATTCTCTACTATAACCACCCGACCGACTTCTTCGTTAACAAGATCGAGGTGCCGTGTCACATCAACCAGCCCGTGAACCCTGAACTAGCAGTTGGGCCGACCGGACTCTAAGATTGGCCAAGTGCATCACGAAATGAAGCGAGTGGGGATCCAGGCCAACCAAATTGCAGGGAGGAAGACTGGCAGGTTCTTACCCAATGTCGACGGAGAGGCGCTGCTCAGGTGAGTGAAGCGTGTACTGTATTGGTTACACTTTAATAACCGATGTACTAACGTACACCTACTTCGCACACATCTTGTATTAATAGGTGGGCGTGGACTAAATGCGCTGAGATGACATGAACAAGAACGAGAAGCACTAGCCTCAGATGACCAACGTGCTGACCTCCTACTGGTTGGCACAGTAGCACGACATTAGCCTCCACAACATAGACGCCCACGTGAACAAGACGCGAGGTTGCAAAGCGGACTACCAACGGTAAGTTGAAAAAATAAATCTGGAATGATATTGAGCTATACATAAATTTGTCGATTTGATCCTATGATACTTGAGCGAGTGAAGACCATTGTAGATCCACTCGGGATTACACCTGATGGAGAGCGAATCTATCTCACGCGCCAACACAGTGCAACACATTTTGGGGACGAAGAGGTCAAAGTAACGCTGACCATCAAATTGGGCGAGGCATTACATGACGTCCGAGCAGTCCACAAGCAGCCACATTCAGTGACTTTGCAATCTACAGAAGGCTACGCCGTCTTTCATGCAAAAGTGGACGCGATCGTAAGTGCTCAAGAAGGAATTTCGTGGTCCGAGAAGGATATTTACCTCAAACCAGGTACCAACACGAAACAAAGGGAGTTCATCAAGCTCACTGCTGAATCATTCGCTGCCCAAGTTATGCAATCCTGGCGGAATGCTCAGCGTAGAAACGTCTCGCTGGCAGATTTCAGTCTAATGGTTTTCGTGTACGCTGTGAAGGTACTGCTGTCATATTTATCGGAGCTGTGGATTTATACTAAAGTTACGCTTTGATAGATCCAAAACTCAATTCGACGGGCAACAGTTGCACGGGTTAATGAAGCATCGTCTCGGATTGTTCAGCACTTAGCTGATACTAACCAATCTCCGCTAGCGCCGAACAGTTTGGCTCCACGCTACTTTGCAACACAACATGCGCGTGAGCCAGATGGAACCCAGCCTACAATCCCGGAGCATGCAACATATCGACAACTCTGCAGTGTTGACGAAGCTCGCCGTGAGATGGCGCACGAGCAGCAAGCAGAGCATCGACGGCTGGATCGTCGGTTTAGAACCGTGAGAATACTCATCAACGAAAGTGAGGTAAATATTTCGGTCTCGCTAGATGATCTCCGAGACATTCTCGGTTTACCTGACTGCGATCTTAGGCACCCACCCAACTCCGACATACCTGTTAATCTACCAGCTCAAAATATGGAGGATGAAGACCATCAGTTGTAGTATTAATTAGTTGGAGTGGAGGCCGCTACATTAATATCTATTGCCAACGAGTCGAGAGCATACCCGCAATGCTTATAAATACCACGTGTTCCATCTTTCGTGCGCGTACAAGCGTACATCGCCAAGTCTAATACCTCCTCTGGATACCTCGACTATCCTCAATTCATTGTATACGAATCTCAGGTCGCTTACGCTGCCGTCTTCATTTTCCTGAGTGGGCACCTAGCGTTCTACAGTTCTCGTAATCTGGAGCGGCTCACGCTGGTGGTCTTACCATTTCTCAACACTCAACTCAACTTCTCATCGATCAAGAACCTCAAATCTTTGCCACACTGGATCGACTTTCTAGGGTCCTGTGTCAACGACTGTAGTTGCCTGTCCTCGAATCATACGGGTACAATAACGACTCGCGACGCTGCAAAGAATTTGCTTCGACCTGCATATTGCTTTTTCTGCCGCTCCTCCTAAGCCTGGTTAGGATACAAGTAAGGTTCACAAGCCGGTGTCGATAAAATGTATTTACAAAGTTATGTTTTGTATCACAACGACACTTCGATTCTGTACGGAGACAAACGTTCAGAATTGTGGTCATTTCTTATTGGAAGGTGGGTGATATCTAATCAAGAGTGAGCCAAGTTTCCGACATTAGTTTTGCTGCACGATCGCAAATGGTATTAATATTCAAAGGACCATATACACTCAAATAACCAAGGCGGAAAGGTATTCATGTTGCTCATTCAAAAACAACCGCCGAGGAGCATTACGGGGCGAGTGGAATATGAACGATCTCCGGATTAATTCAGACGAAGACGGGGATCGCGAGGTTTTTCCTGAAGCCTTACAACAGAGATCCACTACTAGGGTTGGCACCACAACTTCGACCAAGAAAGTTCGTCCATCGGAACCACAGAGGGATAGCGTCACGAGTTTGAAGAAAAACAAGGCGGTAGCTCAAGTGATGTTGTGGCTTCTGGAACAGGTCCTAGAAAGAAACCCGTGCTACTAGGGTTATCGCCTTTATGGTATGCACTTGTCTGGGGTGGACGGCTTGGCTTATTCTCCTGAACATCGCGCCTAACGAGACAGTGAATCGCATTATGGACACGGAGACGTTCGACTATGGCTCCTTTTGGTTAATGATTAACACGTCCAAGATTCTCGTATGGTTTGCTACATTTGGACTATCGGCTGTAGCTATTTGCTACCTTGGAGTGCTCATCACAATGGTTATATCTCAGAGGTGCTCGAAACGGATCACTCAGTCAGCTTTTCCCCTACATGTAGAACAGCCAGTTTGAGCAACAAACGTGAAAAGACTCTGGATGATGCTGCGTTGGAACGAACAATATCTTCAAAATTTAATGCTGTCAAGTTGGTAGCGTCACTTGCTTGCAAAAAGAGCTCAACATGGAAAAATACCGTACGTGTCCATCAGGAAGTACGTAGTAAAAGCGATCAGTTTTGCTAACGTGTCATGTTGTGGATCCAGAAATTGGTCATGAAATTCGGTGACTTAGCACTGGAATCGTTTCTTCTTTATCAGACGCTCGAGTCTGGCTCACCCACAGTACTTATTGGCATTTTCACAACGGTGATAGCATTTAACGCACTATGTTGCGCTGCAATGATGTTTGTTCCGTATGAGCGTGCGCCATTTGCCGAGATTCTCCTCGATATTCTGTAAGTAAATGGACCACTTCAATCATTTGGCATAACTGTTAAACTAAGTTTTGATCTTCTGAATACAGATTTGATTTTTTGATCGCTGTGGGGTATCCAATGCTCGTGTTATTCTACTGCTTCTCAACTTTCAACTTTGATCGTGCCAAACTTGCTATCAATCTTGAAGTTTTCCGGTGGGGTGGTTTGAACAGAATGCAAACGAAATCGCTGATCCAGTCCAGACAGCAGTCATTTACAAGATTCTCAAATCGCTCCGAATCATGTCTGCACTCGAGGGTTGTTCGAAAATGATAGTCAACTTTATGCTCTCGTATCGACTGCTTGAAGCAGTGAACCTCATTCAAAACCCAAGAAAAGGGCATCAGGGTAGTGTGTATCCAAAGGGCAGTCGCTTCGGAGCTCCTGTTCTCGTGATTTTCGCTGTCGCTTTGATCGTTTTTACTGAAGCAAGCGTACGGACATCTTCACAAGCGTGTCAGCACCATCCTGAATGTGCCGTTCATGCGCGAAGGTGGATTACTTTAAAGAGTGATGTACAGACCCAGTGTCCCTGCTTGATGATAATCGACCGCGACATCGCTCCCAAAACGTACGCGGAGTGGGAAAACCCACTGAATGTGATGGAAAAAGTTGCACAGTTAGCTACTACGGGGACTTGCAAACTCTCCAGCTGGCAAACCGATTCCTGCCGACACTTCCTGACGAGCTTCTTCACTGTACGAACTTGAAGCACATGTAAGGGATGCATTTTATTGTACACACAAGTTTTACTTATCTCGAACATTTGTCGTCATGCAGATCTCTGATGTACACACACACGCAGGTTTTCCCACCTTGGGTCAAAGAGCTCAAGCACCTGGAGTTCTTGTACGTTCTGGAATCGTGTTATACCCAACGTATTTGATCTTGATACTAATACTCACTTTTGTGAAAATTAACTTGGAAGGCACGTGGAAAGCAAGGTTACCAGTCCGATGGCATTTCTACCCGATGACATGTTTGACGAAATGTCCTCACTCGCCTTTATCCACTTCGCGCTCTTCCTTCCGATGTCTAGACTTCCATCGTTCCATGGTCTGGTGAATCTCAAGTCGCTAACGTTGGCCATTTTCATCTCGTTGAAGGAGCTCCCTCGTTCGACAACCTCCACAGTCTAGAGCGCCTCGTTCTCGCCTGTCTTTCCGAAATCGACAGTTTACCGGACCTGACGCCAATCCAAAATGTTAAGTCTTTAGTCACAGCGGATCGCGGCGCGTGGTGCTGCAGTGGCTTCCTCGGAGACTGCAATTTAGACGACGAGAGGTGCCACGTTCAGCCGATTTGGGAAACCCTGCAGCGACTTGTTTACCCTCGAATCGAACCGATAAAGTGGCTACTCCAGGAACGATTCAATTGCTTCAGAAGTTTTCAAGGAGCATTTGTACTCCTGTCCTCCCACCGGGGGCTATGGAGGGCCCACTGACACCAGATAATATGACTCCGTGTGGCGGGAAAATGTACCGACAGTGCAAAAGACCTGACAATGTCGAAGCAATGTGCTACAACGCTCGTTTCATGGGTATTGCTTGTACGCCGAACCCGTTCCCAATTGAAATGAGGCGCCGCCAAATCGCTCAGGGTGTTGGGGACCCGTGTGACCCCGAGATCGAGGCATGGCTGGGGTGCAAATGATCCCGATTTCTATGTAGCTCGAAAAAAACAGTGAAGGAGTAACGATCGAAATGCGAAGAGCTTAGGTAAGCTACTTTGTTAACAATAATATAGCTTTCGTGGAAACTCTAGGCGATGACTGTGTTGACACAGTACCAGATTTCTCCGATGACTACTGTAGAATGATGAACCTGTGAATGTGAACTACATGTAGAGCTGACGTTAAAGGTTTACAGACGTGTCAGCTGGTGAACCGCTTCTCAGTTGTTTGTACCGAAGTTCTGCATCGATCCGCTAATACAAAGCATGACGGCGTCAAGTACTTGTTTCCTCGTTTGCCATAGCAGTTGATAGTCGAGCTGGCGTCCTCTAGCTAAGGTCTCTGCAAGTAATTCGAGTGCTGGGTGCACTCAATAGGTGGTTCTTGTGATAGTTCTGTGTGACCCTCTCAATGTTTTTGTCTACGGCTACCTTACCTCGACCTGTCGGAACCAGTGGCGGACGAAGTCTCCGACGCGGTTTCCACTCCACTGAGTGCCATCTCCCAAACGGATTGGTCCTTCGCGTCCATCAGACAATTCAAACAGAATCGCAATGCACATTGCTTGACAGCTCCAGTGCTCGACACGTCGACGGTCATCTTCTTCATGACGCTGCATTTGGCACAAACCACACGCCGGCAGATCTAACAGGCTGCACCTGCATTAAGGGCAAACATGGTGAAGCTCTTGAAGCAGCTTTCGCAGCGTTTGGGTCGTGGGAATCCGCTTTCACGTCGAGCTGGTGGTTCCTTTTGGCTTTTGTGTTTCATGAGCCACGTGAGCTTCTTGACGTACGCATAGTCCACTACGCGTGAGGCACTGATAAGAGCTTCAGCCCCGACAGCAGCAGCTACTCGGTCTACAATTTTGCCACCGGGATCACTATAATTGCGGCAGTACTTCTCAACTTTACCGAGACCGCCCTGCCGGTCGATGAAGCACAAACTCAACTTGGCACGGATAATACCCAAGTCTGTGAGCTCTGGAATGATTCCAGGCAGTGAGATGGAGTGCATGAGGTAGTACCCGATCTTGTTGCCTTTCGAGTCGCGTGTGAGTCCCGTAGCCTCCATAATTAGGTAGTCTCGCTGCTGCATGATACTCGAAAGCATCGCCGGCCTCTCCTTCGCAAACCACTTGATGCCCAAGAACCGGAACGGGTCTTCGTATGTTGGTTTTCGGATCGTTGCTAGAATACGAGCGTCGTCGAGACGGTCGTTGATGTGCGAACTTCTCCACTTCCAAGCCTCGTCGGTCGATGCAAACGTGCCAAACATGCAATCATCCACTGAACCATCCACCGTTCCATGCAGAAGCATTACCGGCCGCTTCATGAGAGAGTTGTTATAGATCACCGACGACCCCGTGCGACCTGAATAACAAGGATCCGTGGATCGAGACGAAGTTTCACTCGCAGGTGAAAACGATCCCGTGCTTCGTTGTTTCTCGAGTGTCTGGGATGTCATTCGTTCGCGATACACGTTAAGTCCGTCTTTCGCTCGCACCAGTCTCCATTTCGAGCTCGGGAATGTCGATCCGGCAGCCAGGAAAGCTTCGTTCGCTGCGAGTGTTTCACGAACGACGTCTTCTGTCTCCTGAATCAATGCATTTTGCTGCTCCGTGGACAAATTCAACGCTGGGAAGGCATTTTCCGGAAGCGTGAATTTCATGGTCTTCTGTTGCTCGGAAGGTCAAAACTCTTGTGCTCTTTGTTGTGTCGGAGTCGGACTCCGACATCGTTTTTGATCTACATCCGGATCACTTCAAAGCTCTTGTTGGGATCCTGAAGGCCAAGAACCGTTCAACTCGTGAGTCACTTCCACATTGGCGACTTCCGCAACCCAGTTGATGTTAAACCAAATGGTTTGGTGTTGTTAAAGCACGAGAGGAGACACTTGACTCAAGTGACTTGAGACAGCACTTGTATGGTACTGTACTATTGAGACCCAACGACAACATGAGGACCATGGTGCAATCTCTCTGAACAATGGACATGGTACATGCAAGGTGTAGGTTCGACGTCCGGCCTTCATCGAGTGTGTATTATGCCTTTCACTGAATTGATCAAACTTCAGTGGTTCTGCATTGGTTCACAGTTTCTTACAGCCCAGCCACGATTCGACCTCTCATCACCCACTTATCTGACGTCGTCGCATTTTAATGGCGTACGGGTTTGGCGTGCAGGCGATTTCCATAATGAGCCGCACGTTGTAGCACATTGATTCCTTTTGTCGGGTCTTTTGCACTGTCGATACATGGTTCCATTGCACGAAGCCATCGTTTCTTCACTCGGAGATCCTTACACAGCTTCAGGCTGAAGGACCGGGCCACAAATGTTGAAAGAAATTTCTTCACCGTGCCCAAAGTTGCTGGAGATGCTATTTCGTCGGAGGTTAAGTCACACCGGATGAAGTTTACATTTCGGGTCTTGTAGATTGCAGCTACTGAGAAACCCGTACCAAGCGCCTCGATCGAAAGTCCCGAATGATGTAAGTTTTGTTATGGACGTAAAGTCCGGGAGGGCCTCGATCGCTGGTAAACTCGAGGCGTTCGAGTTGGTGGAGGTTGTCAAAGCGTGGTAGCTCTTCAAGCAAGACGAAGACGGTAGCCAATGTCAACGACTTGTAAGTCCTGCGAAAGATGGCAACTTCTCCATTGGGATGAAGGCCCCGAAGTGGATGAATGTGAGAGAAACCATATCGTCGAACATATCACCCCGGTAGGACGACCATGGGGCTGAAAAACTTGCTTTCGACATGCCTGGTATCATAAGCAAAAACATATACTTCTGAAGTACTACAACTACTTCGAAGTATCATGTTAATTTTCGCCATTAGAATAAGCGGTGAAAACAGTTCACTCGTACAGGAACTCGAGTTGGGTGAATTCCTTGATCCTGTACGGGAATTTCTGCATTTTAACGATCTGACAAGACACAACAGGAGTCATATCGTTAAATCTACACTAAAAACATAGAGTGATGTGTAATTTACTTCATATAGGTGCTGCATGATCTTGCAGTGGCGAAGTTCCTATGGGAGTAAGGCCAGGTATCGGTTGGTCAGCTGAAGCGTCTGTAAGTCTCCTGTTGGGTCTAGCTGTGCCACTTTGCTATTATAGTCACATTACTCGGATTCTCCTGTTCTTGCGTAAGTCTTGTGGGCGATGACGTGGTCGATCAGCATTAAACACGGACCATTTTCAAGAATTCCACCTTCGTACACGTTCACGACACACTATGGGTGTGGTTTACAAGCCAACGTGGAAGTTTGTACTCTCTCCTGGACATGTACGAGAAGTATCGCCAAAAAATTGTGCAGCCAGACGATTGCCTTTCGGATAGATGCTGCATCGCTGTTCAGAAGAGCACCTCGCAACTTACTATGGATTTCGTCGTGAGAGGGACTACCGTTGTCAAAGTTGAGGCAATTCCCGTTCGCATTTCTGTAGCTTCACGAAGCGAAGTGCAGAGCCTCTGGAGCACATCAAACTTTGTTCGGTGCTCGGCGGGGCTTTGTCAGCTTTTGACGAACCCAGATCATTTTGATGAGGACCCCGAGGTAACCAATGGCAACCAACGAAAGCCCAAATGCAGTTAGTATCGGTAATGCACTCGGAGGGTCCACAAACAACCAAAACGACCTGTAGTCGAATGTTTCTCTCTCCATTACGCGGTTCACCGTGCGATATTCAGCAGAATCAGCCAGATCGTCCAAACTAATCAAATACTTCGAAGTACACGTAAAATACATGCCGCGTAAATGTTCCTGTTGTGCACCCCCACGATAAAAACCGTCCGTTGACATCGCCGCCAGAACGGAGACCGCGTACAAAAGGAAGCGTGACGATTGCAGGCGTGTTTCGCTTCGATCATGCGTATCGACGCACACCATCTCTACTATCCTTGGCGGTTCGTCTAAGAAAATCATTTGCTCGGGCATGGAGTAGAAAGGCTTCAGCTTGTCGATATAGTCTTGAACCTGATCTGCTTTAGCCTCCCACGCACGCCGCGTCAGCACTTTCCTGAACAGCCCCATATCAAACCGAAGGGCTCTGGAAATGGTAGATGTTGATGTCTTGATATTTCCAAACTTGTAACGAAGTGTATCTTGAGCTCTTCGAGGCAGTTATTCGAGATAAAAGCACGGGTGGTCCTCCACGTACTTGATCACGAACGCACAGACCGATGCTGGCCAGCGCGATGCCCGCTTCTCGCGTTGGGCGCCGGTTACCATGCCGAACTTTAGAAACAAGCGATTCCAACGCTTGATGGAGCGTACCGATGCACCGAGGACATGTGCAATCTGCAACATCTCGATGTTGTAGACGAAAAAACACGACTGCGCGCCAGCGTAGGTCCTTTGAGTACGTCATGCTGCAAGACTTAAACGGAAAATGACACTTTTGAATAGTGCCAAAGCCAGCCGATCTCGTATTCATTGGCCACGAGCTGCCTTTCTTACCTAGGATTTCTATTAAGATCAGTAATATAACTCGTGCAAGGATTATCTTTATTCGTATTGGTGTACGATTTGTACTTCTCATGAGGCACACAAATCGCAGGAGTTGCTATTATAAGTGCCAAAAACTGAAAAGCACAATAAGTATACTTATTGATAATCGCTTCTCTTTTCGTCGAATTGGGTTGGTGCACCTCAACTGATCCACTCTGTCCACCTCATCCATGAATATGTTGTAGGCCACTACAAGGGCGGGCACTTGAAAGGTTTTTGGTGCAATACCTCATCTCCCGTCCAAGGTCGCAACGGAGAAAGGCAGTGACATAGCCAAATAGCTTCTGGAGAATATCCCTGAAGGACGAGCTGCGACGGCGTTCGAGCAAGATCGTATGTATAGAAAATGACTGTAAGTTTATCGCGGAATACGACAAATCCAGCATTGACTGCAATTGTTATCGGTGGGGCATAATCTTCTGAAGGTGCGGCGGTAGCTTTGTCTGAACGCGTATGTGCGATTGTTGTAGCGTTTCCAAGCCCGTCGGAACATCAATAGCTGCAACTAGTTCCCAGGACCCGCGCTGAGCATCGTTCATTCGTTCCTTTGCACAATCAATCTCAGGACTGATCCACTTGGCCTGCAGCGATATTCTGACTGTTCCTAGCATCTTAATCTCGCCGTCGGTAAACGCGAGCAACATTTTAGCCAGGTTGTGCCTCGTATAAAACTATCGCACACTAGCGGTCGGCGAGCACTTGGAGCTAGGAACGTCTTTGTCATATGGCCGCACATTGCGAATCACAAGGCGCTGGCATCCTTTCGCTTCATCGGGATGTCGGTCCGCTTTAGTGTCCTAAATAACGCCAAACACGTTGATGTAGCGCTCCGTGGGTACTGTTCGCGTCCGATTTCCGGATCCGTTGTCCCAAACTGAGTATGCATACAAACGCTCCCAGCCGACTAAGCCGTTAAAGCGGACGCCATACTTGTCTGGATTAGATGGTAGATATGGCGAGCCATCGTGTTGGTGAAGTTTGATTGACCTAGGAAATCTTTTGAGACCAAAGATATTTGATTTCAGTGAGCGGGATGATACTCATAGCAATTTCTAATCCAATATAAGCATCGATCTCGAGCACCGTAGCCTCAAGCTAACCCTTCTCCTTGAGCATTTCGTTAGTCCAGCTCTGCAAGGTGTCAAGAAAGTCACGGGTGAAAAGAGAGAGAACAATCCTAGGCCACCGCGCTATTTGTAGACTAGTTTGACTGCTTCATCGCGAATTATTTGAATCCCGCGCTTGCCAATTATTCCGTCTACGTAAGCCTTTCCAGCCAGCCTGCGGTGAGCCATCGGGATCGCTGCAGAAGCGTCACTATCGGACTCTTCTCAATCCTCCTCTTCTTCTGCATTTGCAGTGTCGTTCATACCGCCCTCATTCTCGTCCACGTCCGAGTTGGCGTTCAGTAGCTCATGTATGTTCATCGCCGTTCTGCACGGAGAAAGCAAAGTATTTGAGTTGTGCTGCACAACTTGTGCAGAAAAAGTGCAACCGCCGACAGCCAAACTATTCTGGTCTTCACGGTACTGCGAAAGTTATGGGTCCTCTGCGGACCTGTTGATCTTGGTGAGCCCGACACGGTATCTGACCTTCGACCAATCAACGGTAATCACAATCCGAGTTACGGGTCCGCAGCGAACCTACCAGCCTGCTCAATTTGGCCGGTATTGAAAGGGTTAAAGGGTAAAGCACTTTCGGTGTCAAACCGACGCGGCCGTGTCGACCGTAGCTAGAGAAGCACTACGGTTCAAGTCGTAGACTAGCCTAGAATATGTATACGATTGCCTTGCGGTCCATCAGTGAGAAGCTCACTTGGCCTTCTAAGTCCGTGACCCCTACGTCCAATATGGACCCGAAACGACCTACTCTATCATTTCTGCGCAGTCGTAGCAGTACGTGCCGCCATCCTCGTACGGTAAATACGTCATGATATAACTTGCACCAACCTGGTGTGGCAATGTGTTGGTGCCTTCGTGCGTCCATTTGCTTACTACGCGCTGCATCTGTTTGCAACCTCTAATTGGTTGCGTTTGCAGACCTGATTTAATTTTTGTACTGCAAAACTGGCCGAATCTTGCCACTGTGCGTGCAGCGAAAGTTACAAACAGCACCTCGTCTTTTAGTGCAGTCCATGTATCGGCCAAAACCCTGATCAAACCAGAAATGCAACCCCGGTTGCAAATGGCCTGTAAAGTGCGAGCGCTTCATTGTAGGCTATTTCCAATTTACTCCAAGTCCGCCTTCAAAATTTGATTTAATCGATGGTGCAACGGTAATGCATTATGTTAGAACGTCGCAAAATCCCTCGATAGATATTTCCTTAGAGCTCACGGATGCCTTTCGTCGGTCGAAAAATATGCCGTGGTCTTTGGTAGCAGCTAAGAAACGGAGCACTCGCTTTACAGCGCCACAGTGTTTGAGAGTTGGATTGGCCACGAACCTGCTGATCTGACCAACTACATAGGATAGATCCGGTCGCGTTGTAGTGACCAGATACATAAGACTTCCGACAACGGAACGGTAGTCGAATGCAATATGCCCTCTCCTCTGGCTTGGCAGCCTGTAATTTGGCTGAGGTCTCCGTGGGTGTTCTGCAGCCCTGAGCACGGCTAAAACCAAATCTTTCGAGCACACCTTCGCAGTATTTAGTCTGATGTAGTTTGATTCCATCTTCATTGATATCCACTTGTACCCCAAAAAGGCGTGCAGCACGCCTTGATCTTTGATGCCAAAATCTTCATCGATCCTCGCTAAAAATTTCACCTTGAATTGTTCAACGTTCGAGGCCCGTTCGCCACCCTTACGGCTCTAAGGACCAAGGCAGCTCACCCGGATTCGCTCTGCGCCTTACATAGTTTTATGTGCGACAACCCAGTATTTCATTAGACGTACACCACGAGCTGCAGCCACTCTGTTGGCAGCTACTGTAGCCGTGGCTCCAACTCACTTGATGAAAATGAAAATGAAGCCGACGTCGAGCAATGCTAGCTAAATCCTACGACCGAGATCCATATTAGAGTTAGATTTGCTAGGCAACCCTAATTGTAACCCCAGGGATTGAGCCAAATGCCACGGATGGGAAATGCCAAACTTTCGATTCTGAAACCCCTTAAATTAGGGCCTAATTACCCCAGTTTTAGTTGCCTAAATCCACAAATGCATTGAGGTGTAGCAGCTAACGAATGCATTGAGGTGACTTTGCAATGTAACAGTAGAATTCACGTGTAGAAGGCACGTTTAAATCCTCTAAATCCAATCTCGTTTTGCCAAAACGATTGCAAAGTACTTGTACCGTAATATTTGTTGAAAAGCTGCGCGGCACAATATCGTCCGTAGTCAACATGCTACAGTTGTAGGTGGTTGTGGTAGAAGTCGGTAACAGGGACAAGGCGTAGTGAAGAAAGCCACAGAACACCGGTGCATGCGAAAGGGAGAAACGGACGGCAGAGCAGGCAGATCTAACAGAGCAACAAGACACGACCTTTTTCCTCGAAGCAGTCAGCTGAAGCGTTGATACTCAGATTGCAAAAGGGTTATGAGCCCAACCGCGTGGGCCGGAGACGCAAGAATGGAGAGTAAAGGAAGAGAACCGGATGTGGCATGGAACAAGGACGGTAGACCGGTAAATTGAATGGGCGCAACTGGCCGCTTTACAAGAGGCAGATGTTGTTGTATTTGGAGTGTATGGAGGTAAAAGAAAATGAGCCGCCCCTCAATGAAATTTGCGACGGAACAGTAGTAGAGCAAGGAGACTGGAATGATGCCCAGAAGGCACGATTCAAAAAGCAGAAAACTGTTCTGGCAAAGATTGTGTCAAGTTCACTATCCTGCACCCTAGATCAACAAGTGTTGAGTTACAACTCTGGTCGAGAAATGTGGGACTACTAATCTAGGCGGTATGAAGGTCGGGAGAACGCAACTACCAAGCTTTACACCCAAGGACGCTTCGTCAGAAAAAAAGAAGCTGGAAACTGTGTCCTGTCGTTATGGTGCAGATGTGGAGAAGCACTAGTCGTTTGTCATATCACTAAGGGAGCAGCTGGCAGCTCTCGATGCAGATGTAAGTGACTCTTGGATGGTTGACATTATGATCTGTCAATGGATCAGTTCGAGTATTACCAACAATTGCAAACGATAATTTTTATTGGGAGCGACCAGCTACAAACTCCCTTAGGAGCTCGAGCTATGATATTGACACTAGAAAAAATGCTTCTTTGGAAAGAGAAATGAAGAAGCCGCGATTCGAAATACCAAGCAGTCGTGCCAAGCCCGGACTGGGGAAGGCTGGTACCTTACATGTTGGTTCTAACAAGAAGAGACCACCTCCTGAAACAACCGGCGATCAAATACGTGATCCACCCAAGAAACAAAGGTTCATGAGTGAAAAAGCGAGGCAGCGCCAAACCGATATTGAACAGTGAGCGTGTTTCCTATGTCACGAGACTGGTCATCGTAAGTTTGAATGCCCTTGCAGTGATAACAAGGACGATAACCAGCAAAATCATGGTGGAATCTCAT
Organism: Phytophthora hibernalis; assembly: GCA_012656075.1. Lineage (NCBI taxonomy): Eukaryota > Oomycota > Peronosporomycetes > Peronosporales > Peronosporaceae > Phytophthora > Phytophthora hibernalis. The sequence continues at coordinate 792,397 of JAAKBF010000030.1, read as the reverse complement.
CCATTCACGCAAAATATACGACGACTGCGTACCAAGACGACCAAACTAGTCTCATTGAAGTGGATCAAGAAATGAAAGAGACTTTTGAGGTGACGAACGATACGCGCAGTCATGATCAAGGTGATATCACACCGCGCATGAGGGTCTGGATTCCAAGATTTGGAGATGACGAATACCGTGGTTTTTGAATATTGAATGTATCACCCGAAGAAATGCCCTACTCGCTTAGTAGATGGTGTTTCGATTGTGCGACAAACCGACATCTTGTAGGTGACAAAAGCTACTTCGTTGAGTATAACGAGCTTGCCGAGTCCGAGAAAACGCCGATCCGCAGTTGCCATGGTTGGACACAAGCTGAGGGGACTGGTACAGTTGAGCTGTGGTTAGACGTAAAAGGAAAACTAGTCTCACTTCAACTCGAGGGAGTGTACTATGCTGAAAGACATGATAATTTGATCTCTCAGTCTAAGCTGGAGGACCAGGGTTTGAAAGTCCTATATGACTCAGATCGGCACATTTATTCCGTGATAAAGAACGGAGTAACTAGCCTGGAGGTTGCTCGAAACGATATCGGTATGTACTTTGTTACAGCTAGGAATCATTTTCTTGATGGAGAATTGGACGTAAAGCGACCTGATGTATACGTTAACTTCACGATGCACGATGAAGTGGAGAAGCTGCAGAGATGGTATGAACGGCTAGGCCACACCTGTCCGCAACACGTGATGACCATGTCCGATCGAGGCTTAGTTGATGGTTTGAAGCTCCAGTCGCGAGATTTTCATGATTGTGATTCGTGTCATATCGGTAAGCAGAAAACGAAACCTCTATATCGCTTCTTGGATCGCGATATAAAATCGAAGAATCAGCTCATATTCGCAGACCTTCTGTTCCGTCAAACTGAAAATGGGACTAGCTATTCGGTGATCATTGAAGCCTTCACACGATATATGACTCTCTACCCACTCAACTCCAAGAGCGGAGGAGAGCTCAACGCCCACACAAACGATATATTACGTGGGCTGATAGGAACAGTCCTGATTCACGCGTAAAAGAGATAATTTACCGACAACGGTGGCGAATTTTGGAGCTGTGAGATTGACAACTGGTACAAGTTGCAATCAAGGCATTTGTTCTCGTCAACTTCCTAGAAGGCTAGGCTGCACGTTTTTACATCAACGTGACGCAGTGGCGCACAGAAAAGCCGAGCTTCAACTATGATGACTTCAAGCTGAAGTTAAAGTCTGAATTCGGGTGTCGACTGAACCAAGTTCAGCTGTATAAGCGTTTAACATCTGGAAAACGGCCACAGGACACGTGGTCCAAATACTTGGACTACCTAACGTACGTGGCCCGTCTCGTGACAGGGGACCACAGCTTGTTACTTCTGGAGACGTTCTGTGCGAATGCTTGCCCGGACCTCGCTAGCACGATTATAGCCGGATCGATCGTTCACATGAGAATCGTCTACAAGAAGCAGACCGCATGCTTGTCCTCCTAGTATATCTGCGCGGAGATGGTCGCAACCAAGCCGGACGGCCGGATAAAAATAGCGAGCAACCGGACAAGAAACGATGCAATGGACATCCCACGAACCACCAGCCGCGCAGCTCAAACCATCACCAGCAAATGCTGCATCAGCAAATCCGCCTGGGGAACTAGTGTGTTATGTATGTGATGAAGAAGGGAACCGCGGACCTGCATGCCCCGAGCTGAAGAAGGTAAAAGCGGCGGTGAAGCGCAACGGCCAAACTCACAGCGCGTCTGTTCCTGCAACCGAGGTCACTCAATACACCGTTGAGAACGACGAGGAAGGGGATCTATAGCTGGCAGCTTCAAACGACCCGAATAATCCGTCGTCCCCACCCACCGAGTGGATTCTTGACTCAGGTGCAACGCACCATTTGTGTACTGACCGGAATATATAATTCGGCGTACAACCTGCGAACTTGACTATCAAGGTCGCCCACTCCGACAAAGTTTTATCATCTCTCAAGGGCAACTGCCTGTTGCAAACCACTGTCGAGGGATGACGCGCAGTATCCTACTTACAAACGTGTATTACTGCGAACAACTCGGCCGAAATCTGCTTTCGCTGTCGCAGCTCTAGGCTCAAGGTCTTCGGTTCATGTTCGCGGACAAGTGCGCATTCCACTCTCGTGACGGAAATGTCGTCTGCGAGACTTTTGAACGAGGTGGACTTTGGGTCGTCACTGCAACCACGATGGGCGCCTCCGGCCATGACGCGCACGCTTTCTTCGTCAACGCGAAGAAGAGCTCTCTGCAACGGTGGCATGAGAGGCTCGGCCACTTGAACTTCCAAGACCGGCTTCGGATGATCAACAACAACCTGGCAAGTGGTGTTGGGCTAGGAAACAAGAAGGTCACATTCTGTGTGGCCTGTGCGGAAGGATAGCAGTCACGAAACACGCAGCCTGCGTAGGACACGTCCGAGTCAGCTCCTACCGATGAACTCGGTGCGGTCATATGCATGGACTTAAAAAGGATCTTAAGCCTGACCGTAATGGGCATCGTCATGTACTCACCATCGTGGACCACGCGTCGAACTACAATCGAGTATTCCTCCTCCGCACAAAGGACGAGACATTTGACAAGTTTTTACTCTTTGCAAATGCGTTCCAGCGTCAGTACGCGCTCAAGATTAAGGTTGTTCGTACCGATGGAGGGGAAGTTCCTCAACTCACAGTTCGAAGAATATGCCTCCCGCAATGGTATCCGCATGCAGAACACGCACCCAGACACGTCGGCCTCCAACGGGAAAGTTGAGCGCTTCCCGGACGTTGATGAACTCGACTCGAGCCATGCTCTCGGCGTCGTCACTGCCAGCACGATACTGGGGAGATGCCGTTTTCTACGCGTCCTACATCCGCAACAGAGTCCCCACTAGATCTAATGAAGATTACAAGTCCCCCATCGACGTACTCACTGGTAAACAGCCTCGCGTTTCACACATTCTCAAATTCGGATAAAAACGCACGATGTTTGTTCCCCGCAAGACCGGTCGAAGCCTCCATAATGAGAAAGCGATCGTACTCGGAATTTCAACAAAGCAAAAGTCTACCAGCTTCTGCTACCAAGAACGAAGCGGTACGTAACCAGCCCGGACGTCCAAACCATTGACAAATTGGATGTACAGGACCCCGATACAGCGAACGTCCTCCACCAGCTACATGGAGATAAACCCAGCTCAAATGTTGAACGAACTAGTACCGATACCAACCGATCAGCAGAGCAAGTTTCGGCATCACCAAGTGTTCAACGAATTGGAGACGGTGTGTTCCCGAAGACTTCGGGAGCCCAATTTCCGCTGGCGTTCTTCGGCGCGTCTTCGGACGACGCGGAGGTAACAAACCTGCTGACCTTAAGCTGCCTCAGTCGTTCATTGATGCATTGACTGGATCTGCAGCAGATCTGATAACGATCAAAGCTGCGGACCACGTGAAAGAACCTTCGTCCATTGCGCAAGCTAGGCGAAGTGATCGCTGGGCTGAATGTAAAGCCGCCATGGATAAAGAACTTGCTGAATTGGACGCAAACGGCACCTAAGAACTAGTGGAGGCACCTGACGGGGCCAATATTGTCACGTCCAAATGGGTGTACAAGATAAAATTCGGCAGCAACGGTGAGCTTGAGCGGTTTAAAGCTCGTCTGGTGGCACGCGGCTTCACACAGAGGTGCGGCGTAGATTTCGAGGCGACCTGCTCACCTGTGCTAAAGATTTCAAGCTTACGATTCATTGTAATGCTAGCGGCGACCTGGAAAGTCAAGCTCCGCATGTCCCGAACGCGTATTTAAAATCGGCGCTGGACAAGCCGATTTACCTCAGACCGCCAGTCGGTACCACCAGTGCAGACGACAATCGCGTGTGGCTGCTACTAAAAGGGCATAAGGCCTAAAACAAAGTAGCAAGTTGTGGAACGATCTAATCTACTCCTTCTTGCAAGGCAGGGTTTGCAAAGGTCTCGGATGGACCCGTGCCTTCACTTCCTTCGGCAAGGCGGCATGATCTGTGTTTTGGGGCTTTACGTGGACGACATCCTAATTGTAAGTCAAGACCCGACGCTATCCGAGCACGTGATGACTCAACTCACCAAGCGGTTTGATATTAAAGATCTCGGTGATGCACGAAAGTGACTCGGAACTTAGATTGACTACACTTCGGACGGAATCACGATTCACCAGCACCAGACTACGCTAAATCTGCTCGCAAAAGTTGGGATGGACCCGTGCAAGGCAGCTGCAACACCAATGGATGTGAACCACCGCTTCGTTGAGGAAAATACGGAACCATTTCACGACACCAAGTCGAATCGAGAGGCAATCGGCAGCCTTCTTTGGATATCCATTGCACGCGTCCCGACATTGCCACAGCAACAAACCTAATGTCTCGGTTCATTTCCTGCTCATCATCGGTACACTATAACGGGGTCAGGAGGATCCTCCGTTATCTGAAAGGCACGGCCAGTACCGGCCTATTTTTCAAGTACGGCTATGAAATCACGTCTAAATTACTACCAGTAATTTACTGCGACGCGAACTGGGCTGGGGATTCTTCAACCGCGAAGTCTACGCGCGGATCAGTCCTCCTGATCAACGGCATGACCATCTCGTGGTCATCGCGGAAGCAAACGACCGTGGCTTTGTCTACTATGGAGGCTGAATATGTTGCCGCATGCTCAGCCGTCCAGGATTGCGTTGGAGTTCACCAACTTCTTCAAGAACTCGGCTTTTCACAGCCAGCTGATGCTATTCTACTCCGGGTAGACAATCAGTCAGCGATATAATCAATGGAGAACGCTGTCAGCACCCAGCACACTCGCCACTAGCGGATCAAGTATCATTTCATCCGAGATGCAATCGCCAACAAGCAAGTTGAAGTGAATTATTGCCCGACTCAGCAGCAACTAGCCGATATTTTAACGAAGGCCACTGATCTCATCATTTTCAAGGGATTGTGTAGCATGCTTCGGCTCATATGTCATGCTTGAGGGGAGTGTTGCAAGATCGAATCTCGTGCAAGCATTACAGCGGTGATATACAGCCAGCGAGAGCGATGGACGCACACACGCGGAGTGATATGTTCTACTGAGCAACGTGAGAATGAGGAGCGCCTGGTCAACGCACGAATTGAAGATTCAAACGCGCAAACGGTGAATCGGAAGAAAGAAGCTGGTCACTGGCGATAGATACGCAACATCGAGCTACTGCGTGAACAAAAAAAGATATTTGACGAAGGAATCTTGAAGGAAGAGATGGATCTCCTTTTACCGCTACCCCGAACCTCGAGAAGGTATGCAAGTAGCTGGTGCCTGTGCGCATTACCTCTCGCATCACCAGGAAGGGGAGCGTTCAGTTCGTCGTCGTTATCAACTTCCCTTTTACCTGACGGTCCAGTTCAGATTGCCAGTCCTGCGGTATTGGCTCGGCAATGATTTGGTTGTGCAGGATGCTAGCTCACATCACGTATCGGATAAGTCGCCTGATGTGCTGATGTCCCGTGCTCAATTTCACGCGAATCATACGAAAAGCGCATCTTTATCAGTCCAATACAGTGCTCACTCTTGATTCTTGCTTTCACAAGTTTTTTGTTCATAACCTTCTGGCGTCGATTCCCGCAGCGTCATCATTGCTGGCGGCAAGTGACTGCTCACGGACGAGAGCCCCGTGATCTGCGTCGCATCATGGAGAAACGCAGCATTGCAGCAGCAACAGGCCCACCCTGAGTGACTACGGCACGAGCTGAACGAGTATTGACAGCTGGAGAATGAGCGCGTGCACGTATCCCGCTATGCTGACCACCCTCCGCAATACCGACGTCGCAAGGATAGCTGGATACAGCTACTCAACGATTGCGAACGCATGAACGACACTGAGTTTCACGAGCATTTCCGACTCGAACGCAACGTGTTTCATCGTCTATAAGCTTTGGTGAAATACATGTGTGACCCCATGTTCTTTTCGAAAAGGACCAAGCACTTTCATGGTGGCGCAGCGCTTCATCTGTTGGTGCTACTGAAATTTCTCGGGACCTATGGCAACGATAACTCAGACAGCAAGATTAGCCTGTTTCTTGGGATCGCAAGTGGATCCGTTCACAATTACCTCTGGCGAGCTTCATATCTCGACCTGTTTATAGCGACACGAGTACAGACGTAATGTAGGGAAACATAAGTTGCGGTACGTACCTGCTGGATAAAAAGTAAGTTGCTGCAACTTCAACTTTGGGGTACTCAATGGCACTCTATCTGATTGGACACTTCAAAACTTGTTCACAAGCTAGAGAAAAATCTTATTGCGCCACAATTGACTACCACTAATTAAATAATTAAAATTTTATCACCTGAGGCATTGAGTTGATTTTGCCATGCAACAGCTACCACAGTAGAATTCACGTGTGGGTCGTAGAAGATCCTCCAAATCCAATCTCGCTTTGCCAAAACGATTGCAAAGCACAATTTAACAGAGGATATCACCACGAGATGAGACAAAAGGCTAATTCCTCTGGTCGGGGTCGCATAATTAATTGGTACCTCCGCCGATGAATTTCTCCCACACTGAGTCCAATGTATACTCAGCAAACTGGCAAAGTTTGAAGAGGAAACGCAAAGTAGTTTTCGCTCTATCTTATCGATTCGGGCCGAATCGGGATAAAATTGCTGCCAACACGTAGCAGTTCACTATTTCCACCAACCATTGCCGCTGACGCAGTCTCGCCTCGATGTTGTATCTCTGTTGAGCAGCCGAGTGTATGACACGAGACTGAGTGCGATTTCTCCTGGAGTCAGCCAGTGAATGCTGACCTGAAATAATCCTAATATTTGATTGGCTATTGAAAAATTATTGGTACTGGCTATGCGCATTGCGCAAGTGCGACATGGAATTCGGTTGTGTTCCGCGGAGCGGATGCGGCCAGGATTTAACCCCATTCACCGTGCACATGTTGTACCCATTTCGTTTTAGACGCATACATACCCGATGTACATGCCTGGCTGTGTTCTAGTACAGCTATTTTATTTATTTTTTTTTGATTTAGAAGCTGTTTTTGTTTTTCCTTGGGTTTTAACTTTAAGTTCAAAATTGATGATTACTTGAACTGTGAGAATCTATCCTAATAAGAATTCTCACTATTTTTAACCTATTAGGTGGTACATTTAGCTCTGGAAGATTCTAAGATTGTTAGTACTTACTATTATAAAAATAGTACCAACAATTACATGTACGCCATGGAAACCTGTTAGTAAAAAAGTGGTACCATAAATACTATCTGATATTGAAAACAACAGTGCGCGCGGAAATCATACGACAAAATTTATTTTCGGTCCTAATTTCTACGAATCAAACGCAATGAATGTAAGCTTCTAAGCCAATGATAAGCCGCTCTTTACAATTTTGTTGAGGTGCTGCTTGCAGCAATCCGACACGTGAGCGCGGAGCTACACTTCAAAATTCGCCTTTGGGGGACCAGGTCAAGCGCGGAAACGTTAGGGTAGGTGAGCATTGCGTGCTTAGGGAGGTCTTTTAGAGATTCTTAGGTATTCTAAGATGCATTGGTGGACCCCTCAGTATTTAGTCTTGTATCCTTCGAGCCGGTAGACCTCCATACAGCGTTTTTCATCGATCCAACGAGGCTCTTCAACATCATCAACGGAATGTCATCCCAAGCTTTCTTGATGGCCTTCCGAGGTCATGCTTGGTGTCAAACTGCTTGCCGTTCAAGTACACTGCCCTGGCCAATATTCCCCACAGGTTTTCGATCGGATTTAAGTCAGAGACTTAGCAGGCCACCACATTACACGCACATCTTGGTCCTCAAGGTACCACTTGGACACTCGAGCAGTATGGATTGAGGCGTTATCCTGCTGAAATTCGAAGTCCAGCCCGTGATACAGGTGCGCAAATGGGAACAGGTAGTCCCCCAACGTATTAATGTACTTCTCCGTGTTCTGTTTGCCTTCGAGGAAGGCCAACTCCAATTTTCCTTTTGATCTACAAGCACCCCACACGAACACACTTCCTCCCCGAACTGGCGGTTAGAGTAGATCTGTTTCTCCTTCCGCAAGTCGCCAATAGTATTGGTACCCGTCAGGACCGTCCAGGTTAATTTTTCTCGTCAGAGAACCCCACAGAGCTCCAGTTGGCGCCGTGTTCCACATGCTCCATTGCCCACTTCAACCTGTTAGCAATGTGGTCGGCGTTCAGCACTGGGCAGGCCACTCGCTTCTCGTGCACCATGCTCTCCGAGTCATGAAGCACTTCCTGCACTCTGCGCAACGAGATGGGTAGCTGTAACGACTCTTTCAACTGGCGAGCGATCACTCCCGTCTTAGACGCCTCCCGCAGCAAGCGACGCTCCGCTGCCGGTGACAGCATTCGTGGCCTCCCCGTTCCTTTCCTCGTACCATATGCTTCCGGGTCACTGAGGAACTTACGCACTACGTTCCTGGAACGCCCTATCCGCTTGGCAATGGCATTAGTGGACAGATTTTCTTCATGGTAGGCAACAATCTGACCCTTCTCCATGTCCGTCAATGGTTTGCCCCTCCACATCTGCAGACACTGCAAACCGAAGCAGCAACCACGTACTATCCCTCATTAGTTTATCCTTAAAACCCTCGAGCTATTAGAAGCCTCCAAACAGCTCATTCTTCCGTCAAACAGCGCCCATGCTCACCTACCCTAACGTTTCCGCGCTTGACCTGGCCCCCAAAGGCGAATTTTGGAGTGTAGCTCCGCCTTCACGTGTCGGATTGCAGCAAGCAGCACCCCAAAAGAATTGTAAAGAGCGGCTTATCATTGGCTTAGAAGCTTACATTCATTGCGTTTGATTCGTAGAAATTAGGACCGAAAATAAATTTTGTCGTATGATTTCCGCGCGCACTTGTATATACGAATTTGTATTGTAGGGGAAAGGTTTATGTTTTCCGGTTATTTGAATTTTTAGTACGGAAGCACACATGTGGCATGTATGTGAGGCCTCCAAATAGGCTTGTTAGAAACTACTACATCTGAAACATGTATGCGGGTTGTACATACATCCGCCCCTTTTACCAGAGCCGGTGGACCATATGCGGAGCCCATCTTAAAAGGCAGACAAAATATGACATGGAATGGACGAACGCAACAAAAAACGTACCGGTAATACAATCACTGTTTTTGTTCTCAATGTTTACTTCTTGGATCCGACACATCGCGATTTCTTGCTTTCGACTAGACACTGGTTGATGCTTAGTCCCGGCTTCACTCCAAATGCAGACTTTCTACCATGTATTTGCTAGCCGGCTCCAGATACACATTTCTCTTCACGTTTTCCTGTGCATCGACCAACATAAATAGGAAATGACTGACAGGTATTTTCATCTCTTTATATGAAAATTTGTATGGTCGTTCAGTAGTTGCAAGCTTGTGCTATTATAAACGGCAAATCATGTACATCGGATATGTATGCCGATTTTTCAACAAACATATTGTGTATGTATCGGTGAATGAGGGTTAAGATGGGCCTTCAGGGCCTGAAACCCTGAACGCAGAACTATGTCCAAAGCATCCCCGTCCTTAAGCGGGTTAACCCAATCTGGAGTTGAAAACGCCCATGCAAACGTATTGTATGTGGTGTCCCGCCTCGCCGAAAGTCTGAATGCACACATATCAGTGTATCCGAAATTCGCCGTGTCCACAAATACCGAGTGAAGCAAAAACCAAGAGAAGAATACCGTGTGAAGTCCCTACAGTTAGTGTACGTTGGTCGCAAGACCTTGGATGCACTTTAGTTCCTGAACGCAGATTGTCCTTGAACGCAGATACCTGAGCGCGCAAAACATTATGCGCGCCCAAGGTCATCCTGTTCTGTGAGGCCGTACACATCGTTTTCCAGTAATATCCAGGTTCAAGAACTCTGAGCGTAGGTGGAATATACCCGCATTCAGGATATCGAGAATCCAGCAAACACAAAGACACGGCCCCTTGAAGAGGGGAAGATCAACCCACAAAGTGTCACCGTCTACAACCAGGATAATCAAATCAAGTCAAATCAAGGAGATCGCAATGAAGAACACAAAAGAACACAGAGGAACACGGAAGAACATCGAAGAACGAAGACAACAAGATACCATTTACGAAGAGATAGCGATAGGCTAGCAAGATAACAATCAGAGTTCGTTTACCCCCTACTACACAAGTCGCTCAAAGAAGGGCTTCTGACAAGCAGGAAACGGGTCCGCCGATCAGTTAAGGACGGCTCGGTGTGGGGCGCCCTAAAATATTCAAGTCCAGTTGTGAGAGGATCATTCTCGTAGGTGTTTGACGTGATCATTGCATTCCATTTTCTAGTTGATCCCGCTACGTGTACGGTAAGGGCGGTGTTTCATTTCATATTGACAAGACCTTCTTGGGTGATTAATAGCAGTCATCCCCAGGAATATTTGATAGGCTGCATTGAAGTTGGATTGTATGTGTGTGTTATTTCCCTCATCTGAGGGTGGTGCGCGTGTGAAATGGCTTCAGGGTTGACCGGTACCCTGAACGCAGCTCTAGTTGGATGGCGTTCAGACCCACCGCTCAAAGGTCTATAAGAATAAGTAGCGGCTGTTTGTTGTATATAACTCTGCATTTGTATTGGTTATCTGAAAGTGGTGTTTCTTCTGGGTTCTCGGATCCAGATTCAGACATTGGAGAAGTGCGTTCAGGAAGTGAACGTTACGCCCGACACTTTCAATACCTATTTGTATTGGACATCTCATTTGGCGGCAAATACAGGCTCCCCGAATTAATAGACGCCGATAGGGATGACACAAGGTGCCACGCCACCCTGAACCGCGGTTTCAAGGAACTGCGTTCAAGGTTTACACTCCCGAGGCTTAAGTTTCAGGACTAAGTCTGGGCTACCGCTGTACACTTGGGCGAGAAAGTTTCACCGATCTCGTCACATTTATCCTTCCTGGTTATGCATGTGGTATCTGCTAGTATCATTGATTGGTTTGAACAATTTTTAGATTGATTCATTTAGGTGCGTAATTAGTTGCTCATAGATCGTGAGCAAATCTTTGGTATAAACCTATCCCTTACTTCTTAAGACCTACCTTTTGAGGTCAGATTAGACATTTATCTGAAAAGCACAATACATAATTTGAGACCGTGCAAAACACTTCCGGTTTTAACGCCTAAGTGCGTATCGCGTCGGGCTACTTGAATGTCCCGATGGCCGCTGACAGCGTGGAGAAGACGGAATTTACGTGCAAATATGGGTTGTATGAATGGTTAGTGATGCCTTTTGGGCTGTGCAACGCTGTCCCTGCTTTCGAGCGTCTAATGGAGAATGGCCTTGTCCACCTTAAGTGGCGAACCTGCCTAGTCTATCTGGACGACCGCGTGGTATTCAGCGACGACTTCCCGACTCACTTGGTCATGTTGGTTGAAACAAGTGCTGGAGAGGTTCAGGAACGCCGGCTTCAAATTGAAGATGAAGAAGTGCCGGTGGGGACGTGACCAAGTGGCGTCCCTCGGACACATCGTCACGTCTTCGGGTGTCCTCCCGAACCCTGAAAACGTCAAGGCGGTAGTGATCGTGCAGCGTCCACACGACCTACACACGGTCCGTGCTTTTCTAGGTATCACAAGCTATTTCCCACGCTACATTCAGAGCTATGCGGCCATCTCCGCGCCAATCGAGCGGTTGGAGGTCAAAGGGGCCGCGTTCATCTGGAGTGACGACTGCGATGCCGCCTTCATGCAGTTGAAGAGGCGACTCGTGGAGCCACCAATTCTCGTGTATCCTGGCTTTTCTAAACGATTTAAGCTTTACGTGGACTCGTCCAAGTTAGCAGTTGGGGTGTGTTTGATGCAGTCGGTGGATGGACGTGACCGGGTTGTGGCATACGGGAGTAAGCTGCTTGTGGGATCTGAGCGCAACTGGATCCACAAAGAGGACGGCACCTCCGTGATCGAGTGTTGGGGAATCCCCAAAAATTCCGGTGCTACTTGGTCCGACAAGAGTTCGACCTCTTCACCGATCACAAAGCACTCAGATGGGTCTTCAACGGAGATAACCATACCAGCAACGCCAAGCTGGTTCGGTGGGCGATGGAACTTTCGCAGCTCCGGTTCAAAGTGTATTATAAGGCGGGTACGGCTGTGGGCCACGCGGATGGTCTTTCCAGACTCCACAATGTCGGATCTGTTGAATGAAGAAGACTCTGCAGAGGCGGGTCGTGTCCAAGTCGGGGAGGGCAACGACGCCGCCGAATTCATAAACGAGGGCGAAGCCGTCCCGGCCCCGGGTCTGATCGAAGTCATGGAGGACGTCACTCCGATTCCGGCGTCTGGAGACGTCGAGTTTGACGCCGGGTCCAACTCCGAATTGCAGACAAGAGAGCCAGTCACGAGTGAGATGCACGACGACGATGGAGGTGACGTGGTAAACCCTCTGTCCTAACGGCGATCGACGAGTTTGGGCTGGACATGTTGCGCTTCATCGAAGAGCAGAAGCGAACGCCGTGGATTTTAGCGCTGATCGCTTTCCTAGAGACGAGAGCTCTATCACTCGATGCGCAACCCCGCGTTCGGGTCCTGCAGATGGCGCCTCACTACGTGGTGAAGAACGGCGTCCTGATACGACAGGTCCACTTGAGGGCCCGCGCGGGGCCGGCGCAAAAATCAGCGTACCCGTGATTCCGCTGCCGTTCATAGAGACGGTACTCCAATACTGTCAACTCTGACCTATTATCTTCGCACACTGGGTTGACGAAACCTATCGATAAGGTGAGGAAGCACGCTTACTGGCAGGGCTGGAAGCGTAACGTAACTGAGTACGTCCGTGCATGTACGATATGTGGTAGAGAAAAGGGTATCGGCCTCGGAAAAATGGCCTCATGCAGCGGATGCCGGTATAAGAACTCTCAGGACCCTTCTTTGTCTCGTGGTAGACGCGATCGGACCCTTGGTGGAGACACCTCGGGGCAACAAGTATATATTAGTCTTCGCCGACTATTTTACGCGTTGGTCGAGGCTTTCCCCGTAAAGGCCCTAGACACGCTTACGTTTGTCAACTTGATGGTGGATGAGGTGATTGCGAGGCACGGCGTCCCTGAACGACGTTTAAGTGACCAAGGGTCGAACTTTATTTCGGCCCTGGCTCACGCCTACTACGAAACGCTTGGAACAAAGAAGTTGTTTGGCGCCGCCTATCACCTGCAAACTCAGGGACTGGTGGAACGCTTTAACGGGACTTTGCTTGGAATGCTGAGGATTTTCGTGGGAGAAACGCAACAGGATTGGGATTTGTACCTGCCTCGCGTGCTTTTCGCCTACCGAACTTCTTACCACGAGACTCTTGGCGATTCACCATTCTTCAGCCTGTACGGCCGAGATCTATCTTGCCACTGGACTTAACTTTCCAGAACACCAGCAACGATTGGAAGAGCAATATGATGGCCGCTTATCGTCGCAAGTTGTACCAGTCACTCCGCGAATCCAGGCGGATGGTAGAACGGCAACTGCTGAAAGCCCAGGACAAGAACGAGAGGCGACTATCGAATCAAGTGGCTGTACGCTTCGAGGAAGATGAAGCTGTGTGGATATTTCAGTACTTCCAAACCCGGAGAGGCGAGCGGAAGACGAAGAAGCTCGCCTTCTCCTGGCACGGTCCTTATCGAGTTGTCGGGCGACTTGGCGACAACACCTACCAAGTGGCGGTGCCCAGCCACCACGACCGGATCGTGACCGTCAATCTCAATCGGTTGAAGAAGTTCAAGGAACGCATGAGCAGGCGGTTTCCATCCGAGGTTCCGGCCGGGGTGGAGGTTCTGCCGAGTGCCGACGACCCAGGACCTCTGACTGAGGAAGATTTACCGTCGTGGAACGCCTCGAGATCGGCGGCGAAGAGACTACCTTCACTGCAGCCCGAGTGGCCGTAGTGGATGTCCTGGCCAAGCGACTGGTGGGTCGTGAGGAACAGTATCTGGTACTCACAACCTCGTATGAGGTGTGTTGGAGGCCGACCGCTACCTTACTGCCCGACTACAAGATACTCATCGAAGAATTTGAAAACGCTCACCGGCGTAAGCAAGGGTGGCCGAATTTCCGACGCAGCGCACATTTGGCGGGGGCCAACGATGCCGCCGACGAGGACGAGCTACAATTTTAGTCAATGGATGTGATTGTCGGAGTTGCCATCAGCCGCCACGACTACTAGTCGAGCTTTGCGGTCAGGCCCGAGACCCCTTGCCGAAAGCCCGATATGAATGAATGTTGGGGTTGATGGGGATGGTTACGACAACGAGTCGAGCTTTGGTGGTAAGCGAGGAACGCTTCGCCCAAAAGTTCAAGACAGTTTACATGTATTGACTGTGGATTAGCTACTTGACGCGTAATTGGGCATTTGGTTCTCCCTGGGGTCCAAAGCGGGGACTTTGGTACGTCTTGGCGGCCAGCTCCGTGCTAATCTGGGCAGCCAAAGCTTGGATACGACCGTTGTCGAGGAGTTCAAACCATACGCCCTGCGTTCGCTCACCTACGCTGTGCTGGGCCACTTGAATCGGCCGAGAAATATCAATGAGTACAATAGTCAGTGCCCGATCACTAAGGACGAGGGTCCTTCGGAATGAGCCTCGAATTGTCCAGCCTGGGTCAGCTGATCGTTGAAAGCCGGTGGGTCTGTGGCGTCCGCCTCGCTTTGGTACGCCGATGGAGGCACCAAGCTGACCAGTCCTTTGAAAGCCGCACCGGCTCTGTCGGTGTCACCCTTGAACAAGGCCGTGGCCACGTCGTCCAGAAAGTCGGCGTTCAGTGAAGCCCTGCTCGCGCGCAAGATGGCGCGCATCTTCTCCCAGAATCGAAAGCAGACGCGCTGCTCGTCCAGGTCTCCGTCTTTCACGCGCCGTTCCAGGTCCACGAGTTGCCGTACCGTGCGACGAGGTCTTCACCGGCTTTGGCGGGAGCTTGGCCAGAGTTACTCATGGCGATGTTCGGGGACCAGGCGATGCGACTTGGCCAGGAGGTTGCCTTTGTGGGATGACTCTCTTCGCAAGAGAGGCAAGAGAGGCGATCTCGAAGTGAGTGACGGGAACGGTTGACGAAAATTGACTTGGGTGGAATTCGAGAAGGACCTACTGAAAAGTCAATTCCACCTGGGTAGCGACTACGCCAGATTGAGGTGGAATATGAAAAGAGAAAGATTGAAGTGAAGTGAATGTTGACGGGTGCAAAATTAGGGATTGACGTGAAAGGTGAAAGGTGCGGGTCGAAGGACAAAACAACCAAAACGCTAGCGATGGACGCGATACCCGACTGCGAGAGGACGTTCAGGACAGAGCGAGTTGCTACACTACGATGAACCTCGAGGCGCTGCTTCCTGACCTACGTACGGCGCTCTTCACTCTTCAATCGAACTACTATCGTGCACGCACCGAAAATGGAACACGTCTGGGGTTTCGCGTTGGAACAGTACGCTGCGCCAGAACTACTGCCTATGCACGCCTTCACGGCTTTAACAGTGATTTACTTGTTCGTGCTGACGGCCCCGTTCCGCACTGTCATCTGGACGTTTGTCAAGGAAGCGTGGCGTGTCACCAACCTGAGCGCTGGAATGCTCTCCGACTTCCTCTCGCGATTCCAGAGGGTGGCTCGCTACCCCGCGTTACAGGATCTGTATGGACCAGCGTACGCGTATGCGCTGTGGGGCGCGCTACTTTCGGTGCCGGAGCAAGTGCTGAAGGAAGACGAGGGCAAGTACGTGTTGATGCATCAGGCTTGGTGGCGCGCGGCGCGCGTAACTTTCTACGACTACCAACCAGACTTGGTTCTGAAGACAGCCAGGTCGTTCAACAAGTACGCTTGCGCCAACAGCGTGCCCTGAAGAAGGGATGTGGTGCCTCGTGGAGACGTATCTGCGCTACGCTGCAATCGTGCTGCTGGGTCGCGTTATTTGCAGTGTCAGTGGTGATTCACATCCTACTAGTTTACTACGACCTACTGGAGTTCGTTTGCTGTGACTCTCTGGGAGTTGCTATCATCACGATGACCCTCAACCTACTCAACTTCGGATTTGGATGGACGCCTTGGGTCGTATGGATCGGCGGAGGCATATTGTCATCGGTCTGATCTCGCATGCGTGGAGGCAAGGCAGCTCGAGCAGCGGATTGCGCCAGATCGCGCCTGACATGGTGCTGGACAGTGCGTTGGGAAGCGTGCGGAACATTTCAACACTGCGAAGGCGCCGCGAGAAAGCAACCCTGCGACGCCTGCGTCGCGAAAATGACGAGGGATCTGAGAACGTCGAAAATGCGTTCGCGGGCGACGAAGGCGGCGACGGGTTGCTACCTATACACGCTCACGAGCCCGCGCACCGACTGCAATTCCCGCCGAACTGCGCGATGTAGAGCGCCGCCCCGTCGAGTCCAAACTGGCGCTAATACAAGAGGCCGAGGACAGAGTGCAGGATCTACGCCAAGAGCTGGGAGAGCAAACCAAGGTCGACCGAGGACGGTCTCATTTAAGTCGGGGAGGATGTCCCACACCCTGGCTGCCGGACCATCGGCCAGGAGGCTGTACGGACAGCCAAAGAACAGGAGCTGCACAAGTTGAAGCGGGGTCCATCGAAGTGGGTGCACGAATGATCGGAGTGGATACAAGTGGTGTGGTGTACTACAGGGGATGAGCAGCCCCAAAAAGATGTCGGTAGTTAGTTCCAGTTGGACAAGGACGAGGAGCCGAGGAAGCCAAGGACACGGAAGCGCAAGGTCAAGGACGGAGGGCGTCGTCGACAGCCGAGCACCGTGGGGTACGGGGCTGGCGGGTTGTCATGCACGAGGAGGGATGGCGCCAAGGGAGCGACAGATGTGCGCAGCGGACGAGGTGTCACGCAGAAGGTAGGCTCGGTGAGCGGCCGACAAGTAGTGTTTTGAGATCAGTCGTACATTTACCTGCAACCAGACGAGTGCTAACAAGAAAGTATTTTATATTCTTTTGCGTTTAGTGCTCTCGCTATACCACGTCCGCCCCGTATATCTCGGTCCCGATCCACCTCAAAGAACTTCGCTAGCAGCCCGCCCCAACGGAGTGCGCGACAACAGTCAAAAGCCATTTTTTCAAAAATAAATTTTAAAATTCGGGTATTGAAAAATTGCAATTTGATATGCGTTATCATAGGAAACCCGCGCTAAATCATTCAAACCCTGGCATGTCTCTACCAGTAGCTATGACGACGTCCGAGGAATTGGTGCAGGAATTGGTGCACGAAGGTCTGCCTTGCGAAGCGTCGGTCGAGGAGGTGGCGCTGGTGCAGGAGGAGCTGGGCTACGTGCCCAACAACTTGGTCAAGGTGAGCGCGTCCGTGGACGACCGGCCTGCTGCGCTGCTGCTCTACCCACTGCGCAACGCCGAAGACGCGTACAAGAAGAAGCAGCGTGCCAAGGTGGAGCCCTTCCCGACCATCTACTGGCTGGCATCCACGGATCTCAAGGCGCGCGTGTCCATACTCGAGGACCAGCAGTACGTGCTGACGCTGCAGCATCGACTGGACGCCGACAAAGCGGCCAAGGAGGTACTGTCCAGACCAGCAGAAATGCACCAGTATAGTCACTCACTCACCTTGCTGTGTGTGTTGCCTGTAGAAAATGGCGCAGAGTCACCGCGAGTACGCGGAGCAGCGCTGGCAGATGATGACGCCGCACGACCGGGAGCTGGTGAAGGGTCGGCGCTGGGAGTTCTTCCTGCGCGACGTGGGCATCGCCGGCATCCGCGAGTTCACCAACGTCAAGTGTCTTCACACGCACTACGCGCACTACCTGTCCACAGGCAACAATCTCATCGGTGAGTGGGTGCAGCAGCTCCTGGACAGCAGCGCAGCGACCGAGCGGACGGAAGTGCTCTAGTCCAGCTGGCTCCCTGCTGCAGGAGCTCACGGAAGACAAACAACGATTCAAAGCTTCCTCTTCTTGTTGCGTGCGGTGGCTCATAGAGATACACGTCCTGATGACGACTCTTCCATACCTACACAACAACGTTAGACGAGATACCTACCTACAGAGTGTGGCAGCAGTGGCGAAAGACAGCTTGCAGCCAGGACAAGCGACCTCTACCCGCTGCCGCAGCACTCGGACTTGCTCGGAATTTTGTCCACGGCGGTGTCTATAGACACTCGACTGGCGCCCGACGACTTGCGCATCTGGTGGTTCGAGTAGTCAAAGTTCCTCAAAATCGTCGTCGCCGTGAGTGCAAAAGCCTGGTAGTAACATCAACACAGTCAGTACTCTCTCTCCTATCCCAATTGTCACTGCTCCTGACCTGTTCCACGTTGAGCGCTGTCTTGGCCGAGGCCTCAATGAAGTAGAGGCCATGGGCCGCGGCCCAGTTGCGTCCTTCGTCCTCCGACACCTCGCGCTGGCGCTCGTCCACGTCGCACTTCATGCCCACGACCATGATCTCCACCTCGTCGTTGTGGCAGTTCTGGTGGCACTCCTGCAGCCAGCGACCCAGGTGCTCGAAGCTCTCGCGCCGACTCACGTCGTACACCAGCAGTGCTCCGTCTGCTCCTCGGTAGTAGCTGCGCGTGATGGACAAGAAGGTTTCCTGGCCGGCCGTATCCCAAATCTCCAGCTTCACCTTGCGGCCCTCCACCTCCAGCAGCTTGGCGCCGAACTCGACGCCGATGGTCAGGTCGTGGATGGGCTGGAAGTGCTGCTCCGTGAACTGCAACAGCAGCGACGACTTGCCCACCTCCGAGTCCCCGATGATGATGTACTTGAGCGTCACAAACACCATGGCAGTCGGATCGGTCGAAGTCGATCTCTGCCGGAATCTTGAAGAGACGAGCCTTGGTTCGCAGGCGTTATACTGAGTCAAAGGGCGTTATGGTCCCACGGGCTTTATAACGTGTCGGTGCTTTTGGGAGCGTTATATTATGTTTTTCAAGGGGCGCTACACTTTGTCATTTACGGAAAGAAAGGCCTTCAACTTGCTCGAAGCGTCGCGATCCATTCCGCATTCCGCAATTTGCGACCAGAAGCACACATGGATCCTATTACGGCGCTGGACATGGAGCACCGCTCCGGCATCTCGCAGCAGGAGGTGGACGACTTTGTCAACCGCATGGACCTGGTACGCTGCATCTGTAAGTCCACCTGTAGGCGTCGTCTCACTCGCCTCATCGTGTCCGACAGATCTCCAAGGCCATGGACGACGTCAAGAACGGGACGTTCGACCCACTCAAGTGCAACGTCCGTAACATCCGTCCCTGTTAACAGATTTCAAGGCATTTAACTCTATCATATGACGACAGATTCCTGGGTACAAGACGCCGGAGCAGGAGCAGTTTGAGCAGGAGCAACGAGTCAAGCGAGAGAAGGAGAAACGTGAGCGGGAGGAGGCCCGTAGACGTCGTTTAAAGCAGGAAGAGCACGACAACTGGTGGCACAAGGCGCAGCTGCGGTACTCGGCGAGAGACGAAGAGGAGGGAGAGCCACAGGACGAGACGAGCAGCAGTAGCAAGCGCTGGGCCAATCGCCTCCTGGCTGCGTACAAGGCGCGCGACGCCAACGACTACTCGCTGTGGGACCAGTGGGAGCCGGAAGACCCCGTCTCGCTGCAGGAGAAGGTCCAGCGAGAGGCGGAGCTCGAGAAACTCCGCAATCGCGAGTTTGAGAGCAATAATCCGGACTTCTGCAACCAATTCAAGGAGGACATGGAGCAGAGACAGCGATCTCAGGAGCAGAAGGCGCGCACAGCTGAGCGTGAGGAGACTAAATCGCTGGGCTTTCGATGGTTTTTGAGGTCTGACTGTGGTGGTTGTTGTGTGATGCAGGCTTGAAGCACAAAGGCAACTGTTTGTACAAGAAGAAGCAGTACGAAGATGCTATCAAGAGCTACATGGAAGCTCTGTCGGTTTCACCTTTCAGTGTGGCAGTGCTCGCTAATATTGCACAGTGTTATCTGCGCCGTGATGAACTCGACGACTGCGTCGAGTTCTGCACTCGCACGTTGTATGTCGACGGGAACCATGTGAAAGCACTTTCTCGACGAGCAACAGCTTGGCATCGACAGCAAAAACTTCAAGAAGCAGCCGATGACATGCGGAAAGCCTATGAGCTGGACAGAGAGAACGCCGACATCGTGGATCAACACTCAATCATTGTTGGTGACTACGAGGACTCGATCACCAACAGCAAGCTAGAAGCCGCTCTAGGAGCAAAGAGAAAACACAGCGAGGACAGCCTTGGTTCACTTTCTCTCGGCCCATCGTCCATTGAAGAACTGCGGTTTTCGCTCGAGCTATTCAAGAAGATAGACGAGCAAACAGTAGCCGACAACTCACAGCCAGAAGGGAAGGATCTCCGTGTGAAGGATGCCTGGATAGCCTACGATCTCGTGTTGCCTTTCGTGGAGAGGAATGAGCACGTTCGTGCCAAATTCCGAACGTCCGGCGAGATGGACAAACTTTGCGAACGTATATTGATCGCGCTGGTTCCGTCACAAAGCGAACCTGTAGTCGACAGCTCCCGCCGACAAACCGAAGACGCCATTATGAGCGCGATGATTAATTGTGCGGTGGCTGCAGTTGCCGACACCCCTCGCAATCAGGTGGTCATGTTTCGCCACGAAGATTTCCGGAAACAAATTATGTCTTCATTTGGAGCTCTGGGTAAAACAACTACAAGAACCAGTCCCTCGTGGGTCGTCCAAGCAAGTCTCACTCGCTTTTTGGAGGAGGTGGTAGATTCCAAAAGCTGGCGAAGTGCGATGATCTCAGGAGATGTACTTTCATCACTGTTTGCAGCTCTCTGTCTTCGTATTGATGAAAAGGAGGCGACCAGTGATGAAAGGGCTTCCAAAAGCACGATTGCTCTGTCCACATCGAGTATTTGCTTTACGTTGAGCAGCGACAACACTGGTATCCAGGCATTTAGTGGTCGCGGTGTTGACTGCCTTGGTGCCGTTGCTGAGGCCCTCAAAACAAACCGCAGCGCTAAGTCTACAGCTTCGTTGCTGAACTTGCTTGGGTTTACGACCAACTTGTCCACTAACAACGCGCTTCGCAAGGTCATTGAGGGCAATAATTGCGAGGAAACCCGCCGGAAACTCGTTCAGCTGCTGCTTCAAATTGCACAAGACACGTACAATGGTGAAACAGCATCTCCCGAGGAATACAAGTGCTCCGAAAGAGCTCTCGGCGCTCTCCTGAACTTTTCGTTCAGCGAAAATTCACAAGTGCGACATCATGACCTGCTCGAATTCAAAGCGGTGGACACCGTCGAGCAGATTCTCACGCAAGTGAGTTCGTCGAATTTCACTGATTCTATCCTGATCTTGTCGCGAACGGCGAGTCTCCTTTGTCGACTTCATTCATCCTGCCGAGGAGAGGACACTACGAAAGGAGAAGTATTCAGTCGACTGACCAGTTCTGAAATCCTCTCCAAGCTTTACGCGATGTGTGAATATGCGAACGATAGCTTTAGAGGTAAGGCGTCTGTGATTCCAAATGAGCTCTGGCAGCTTTGTGCTCAAATCTGGTGCCACCTGGGCTGGTGCGCACATATTGTCACAGTTCGTGCGTTCTTGCGAGAGAAAAATGCTGTGCCGCTGCTCACTCAAGTGATCGCCCTCGCCAATGCCCAGAAGGTCTACCGCAGGCCCACTGGAGAAACAACTGCGTGTGAGCGACTTATTGGGAACATCATCAAGGTGCTGATCGCAGTGCAGTCTGATCGTGATCCAGTTGATGTTCAAGCATTCCGAAAGAAAGGAAGTCTTACTGTGCTTGTGGAGGCTCTGCAAGATCTATCGGACGGGCTAGCTCGCAAGAACGTGGCCATTCTGCTGGCTAAGTTGTGCCAGTCAGACTCGCAGGTGAAGGACGCAGTACGCGAGCTGCGTGGAATTGAGATGATGCTGTCGGTCAGTCGGTCGCTCAATCAGGACCCTGCTGCCTTGTCTCGTTAGTATTATATTTTCCATGTAGAGCAAAGAAAGTGGTGGAAAGGCGATGAAGTGCCAGTATGGAACACTTTGCATGAATGCCTTAGTTGTATTTTTCCAGATGATTGAACTAGCGCTATCACTCTAGCAGATGTGCTTCGACGCCGACAGCGATGCAGCAGCTAATCAAGTGCAATACAAAACACATTCGTTGAGCTCGCATTCGTTTTCATGTTGATTTCAATGACAAAGAGTGAGCGGTACCTGAGGAAGAGCGAGAATGGGCGCATGTAAGAGATGACATACTTCTGCGTCCCAGCTTCCTGTTCATGCAACCAGTTCAGATAACTGATGAAGAGCAAAGCAATGCAGTTGAAGTACTTACACCTTCTTTCTCGATCTTGAAGAGCGTGTAGTTGGTTTTTGAACAACGAACATCCGCCATCGGATTGATGAATTTCTACGAAGCGAGTACAAAACGGTGAGCGAAAAAGTTGTGTCAACAGAGAATGCCGGAGAGGAGTGTAAGCTCACCTGAATGTTGGATCGGTAGACGTCACTGTTGTCGAATGAGGTCGAGCGAGCTCTAAAGAAGGTGAATCGGTTGCCCTGCGTGATAGGTACTAGTAAGTGAGATGAACCAGGCACACATCGCAGAAAAACAAAATGCTTACCTGGGCATGCAAGCGAACACTGAGCTCTTGCTTCCTCGCTTCTTGTTTGATATCAAAGTGAACTCGGCCTACTGCCTTCGTAGCCAACAGCCTAAAGCGTTTTGTGTCCGCTGACGGCGTCATCAGTACTTTCCCGCCGTAGCATGAGTCCGTCCAGCTCGTTGTAAAACTCTCGTCCAAGCTGCGAGGGGCGACAAAATCGATGAGCAAGAGGCATCCACGACTCCATTCTTAGTGTCGGTGTCTTACCTAAAGCGAAACTTGTTCTTGCCGAGCCGCTTTCGTGCAAAGAGACAAAAGTCACTCTGGCTGTCGTGAACCTGCGGAATGTAAATCTGAAAAACTTTGAGCCGTAGCGAGGAACCTGTGTATCAAGCGACCAGTAAGCGCTGGATACGACCAACATTGCGACTTCACAGATTTATTACCTCAACACCCGTCGCTAGTTCCATGACGAGGATCGAAAATGATGGAGGTGTGTGGTGCAAGAATGCCATCGGACCATCGACATTGTCGCAGTCGTCGTGCTCCTAACACGTTGCGATACATGAGCTCAGTTGCAGTTTGATCTAGACCACGGAAATCAATTCACGCACCTCCTCTATCTTAGTATCGGACGCTTTAGGTTTGACTGCAGGAGTTGCAGGGCTACTGACAGACCGGGTAGGTCTTGTAGCTGGCGTAGTTGATGCTGAAGGGTTCGACGCACCTCTTGTGCCATCACGTTTGGGCGATGAATTTCCATCCACCGGGGCCACCGGTTCTTCCTTATGCGAGTCATTCACAAACCAGTCCTGGCATTCGTCTCCATCACTAGCGTCGGAATCCCGATCCTCAAATTCATATTTCAGCCTGCAGAACAACAATTCACTTGGTCAATTGACTCACCTCCGACAACAACGACAGAAATGTCCTCACCGATTGGCGAAGTCGCCCATGGCGCTTTCCTCCATCATGTTGGACGTCACTCGAGGAGAAACGTCAAACTAAAGAGTGCTGGATCACACCAAACTGGTTCTGGGCGAAACGAAGAATAACGTCCTAATCCTTCGCAGTGTTTGACACTTGCCAAATTCAGCAATGTCGGCTGAAATAGAGTCTCCTAAAGCACTTGAAACCCGGTACTTGATGACGTTCTTGGACATGGGTTGCTACCGATGGCTGTCGAGTCATGAATGTCTCTTTGAACATCATGGATATCGAGTCTCTGCCGAGAAGTCAAATTCAATAGAGAGATATTGTTGTTCACCAGTTGCATGTAGTCCTCTCCTTTCATGAATCTTATCTTCCTTACACAGCTAAATGTGCAATGCTGGACTCGGCAACGTCTACCTTATGCGAATGTCGTTCTCTCCACTATAAATATTGACGCGCTGCTCCTGCTGGGGTATTCAGGCCATTAGGGCTCACTGCAATGCCTTCATCGGTATCTACAATCTCTGAGACCCATTACGAGCTCATTCGAGATGCCATCTTTGACAATGATCGAGCTCGTGTGGCCGAATTGCTGGCGGTACCGGGTGTAGATGTGGATCACTTTGACGCTGGTGGCCAAACGCTGCTGCATCTCGCGTGCTTTTGGGGTCGAATGGAGATGGTCAAGGTGTTGCTCTCAGCAGGAGCAAGTCTCAAGACCAAAAACGCTGCTGGTTGTACGGCTCTGGACCTCGCAACACATTGGGGACACTCTGCAGTGGCTGAAGTCATTCGTCTTCGTGGAGGCAGCAGTGTTTGGGAAGACAAATTCGGTGCACTTCAAGTTGAATTGGAAGACCTTACACTACGAGCTCAACACCTCGAGACGCAGAACAATGACAAACTCCGTCGACTCGATATAATGGCGCAGGAGTTGCAGTCGGCACAAATACAGCTCGCCGAAGAGAAAAGTGCCCACGTACTTGCGATGGAGTTACTTGAACGTGCCCAGCAGCAGCTTCGAACTCAAATCGACACGAGTCAGCGTCTTGAACACGAGCGAGCAAGTCTTAGCGAGCAACTGAATTTGTCGAGGGTAGCAGTGGCCAATGCTGAGAAAGCCCGAGAGAGAACACAAGCAGATATGGTAGCATTGAAAGTGCATCGAGACGATATACTGAAACAAATGCAGGCGAGCGTGAAGCAACAGGAAGAAGCTGCACACAATTGGCAGCGCGCTGAAGTGGCAGCAGCAATCTCGGACTCGCAGCGCAATTTTGCGTTCGCAGAGCGAGACCAATTCCATCGAGCTCAACTAGCTACGTTATCTGAGCTCTTAGTGACTACCGAGCGTCTGGGAGCTACTGAAGAAGAGCTCATGACACTCAAGACCGACTTGGCCGAACACATTTTCGAGATGAGGCGCGAGAAGCGCAGCCAGAAGCACGCAGCTCAAGCCATGGCCTCAACTCGAGGGAACCACGTCACTCATGGCAATCGCCGACCAAACACGACACGTGTCGATGTGATAACCATCAACGAGACGAAGACTCGAAAACCTGAGGAAGTACAACAACTTCTACAAACAGCAAAAACAACACCGAAGAGAATGTTTTCACTTGCAGCGCGTGAATACGGAGATCGTGTGCGTACTGAGGAACAGCAAAAGATTCGTGGGCGTGCAAATCGGCAGCAACGAGTAGAGAATCAATACCGTGCGCACGGGTTTCGAGCTCCTGTGGTGGACGCTGAGGTCTTCCAAGAGGAGTTTGTGTCTACTGTTCGAGCTTTTGCTTCGTCTCGGAGCGAGAAATGGCAGAATCTCAAGCGTGAAAGGGACCGCCAAGCGCGTTTTGCAGCGAACACGCTCGCTCGACCGATTTCAACGGCCCCACAGCCTCTTACCGCATCGTCCGGTTTGGAAGGAACTCTGAATTACAGTCTCTACAGGAAGTATGCACTACCATTGCCTGAACACACCAGTAAAGCGAGTCTAAGACCTGTCACTTCGTGCACGGAGCTGCGCACCCATGCAGACTTCTTGTTGGAGGCTAACAAGAAAATTGCAGACTACCCACAACTTCACGTAGAAGCAACAGGCCGAGAAGTAGGGAAGTCGGGGTCGTTCTTGCCAATGGTTTGACTATCTACATTTGTGATTGTCGAAAGAGTCTAGCCGATACTGGTGAGGCCTTGTCGTTGCTAGTAGCTGAACGCCGTCCTGGACCGGCAGACTTGGGTCGATATACACGTTGCCATTGGTTTGATGGTAGCGTTTCTCGCTGCTTTGGAATCGGCGACGTTGTCAATATTGGAGAACTTCCTCTGCGAGGAGAGTTATTAGATGAAGAACCTGGTGGCTTTTGTGGAGACACAATTGAGGTCAAGTGCATGATCGTGCACCCTGATAGTGGGTCGAACCGCTCTAGCGGTTGCTGTTGACGCCTTGGATCAGCAAATTTCGCTGCAACGTCGCTAGATTCCTCTAAAACCTGAACCATCTGCGCGTGATTGAGCTGTACCAGTGCTGCAAGTTGTCTGGTTTCTTTATCATGCATGGCGCGCGTGAGTGCCAAGGATTTTTAAGGTTGGCAAGCTGTGCATTGGCCTTCTCCAGCTCTCGTCGATGTTTCACACGTTCTAGCGCAGCAATCTGTAGTTCCGCAGCCAGTTCTCGGTTTCTAATGACAAGATGCTGGACACTGCCACGCAGTTTATTGCAGAGAATGGCGTCACCACCTTTGTCTAAAGTATTTTCCAGCACTTCAAGACGATCCTCAAGACCTTCCTTGGTACTTTTCAACTCTTGACAGGCTCGAACAAGTTGATGGTTTTCTTCCTGTAGAGCCGTCACCACTTTGTCGTGAACCAAGCGTTGTTCATCCAGCTTGGATGCAACAATACTGTCTACCAGACCTGTGAGATCATCACCGAATGCATCAAGGTGGAGGTTCACATCGCGCCACGTGCGACCGAGAAATGCCCGCGTCAATTCAAAAATGTCTTTAGCTCCCTTTTCGTGATTCTCCATCGCCTCGATATGGTTGTCCATGGAGGAAGCGCCCGCTTTTTCCAAAGTTTCGAGCGTGTGATGCAACGAACGCTCCTTCCAGAGCTGCACGTGCGAGAAAAACTCGCCGGACGTGGACATTTTCCGGCCTTGATATCACCACAAACATCGTGACACTGTTTTTGAGCTGGTCGAGCCGTAATCGGATCGTCGAATGAAGCGAGGGCATCGTCTTGTTCGTTGGACTTGTCATTCGTTTCAAATTATGCTGTTGCAGGCACGAATTCAATCATGGGACGGAGCAACAATGTTGTGGACCTCGTATTTATAGTGAACAACGCCTTCATTCATGACGACAAGAGCTCGGCTTTACGTTCTGTTGTCGGGTTTGTTCATTGCTATCTAATATGCGTGAGACTCTTTCGAGCGAGTCTCCATCTCCACCGACGTTGGTGCCGGTGAATGGTAATGGGCTGGACACCTCCTTCCGAGATGTTATTTTGCCTTTGAGTCGTCAGGAACTTGTGCTGGCCATTGGCAAGTACGTCGTGCTCCAAAACACGCAGACGCAGGAACTGATCTTCGTGACGGGCCAAGAACAATCATCAGCCTCGCTTGGAGAGATTACTGCGATGGCGTTGTGCGGAAAACGCCAACACCTTTCGGTTTGTCGAGCAGCAGTGAAAGTCGACGATGGTAATGCAGACAGCACTAGTTCGCCAGCTTCAATCGCTGTCTACAGTGTTGCAACAAGAACAGACAAACTGGATCCATCTATGAGCAAAAGTCGACGAATTGTGCTGCTCAAAACTCTCACGGTGCCTTGGACTGATCGGTTCGTTGGAACAGCTTTGTCTCCTGATGGGAAATTGGTTAGCGGTCAGGCTGCGAACTCGAGCTGGAGCTTAGGCGTGTGGGATTGGGGTCGTGGAAGGCAAATAGCTCTCACCGATGTCCATTGTCGGGTGTCTCGAGTCCGCTTCAACCCCATCGATATGGCTCAATTGACTTCGAGTGGTGGTAACATGCTACGAATCTGGACGCTGTGCGAGTACACACTGAAGCCGCTAGCAAGTTTCAAGTCGGGCGACGAGACCAAAGTCAAAAGCGTTGTGAGCTATGCAGATCATGCGTGGCTGCCTGACGATGTACTAGTGGGTCTGCTAGAAGTCGGTGACGTGCAGTTGATAGTGAATGCCGAGTTGATTCAGACGCTCCGTGCAGTACACAAAGGTTTGGGACGATTGTTGTGCATGAGCCCTTTGAATAACGGTGAAGGAGTTGTCGTCGGAGGCACTCATGGGCTCGTGACTGTCGTTCGAGTGGCATCCAAAATGCTCAAGGCAAACGAGAAAGAGCTGCATCTCGAGCGACGCATGCGAGTACCAAACACGTACGTGACGCAGAATAAAGAGTTGATTTGGCAGCGAGATATTGATGTTCTACCTCTTCTTGTAATCGTAGACAGCGTATCGTGAGCGTGACAACAGACCCAGCCGCAGCCATGCTGCTTTGTTGTACTGAAAATGGCTACGGCGCCTACGACCTCAGCAATTTGTGTCTTCTACGCGGTGACGATGAAACTATCGCGTTGAATCCCTTGTCGTCCACGCCGCTATCCCAGCAAATGGAGCGACTGAGTGCAGCTTCGAGACGTCCGTGTTTCGCTGCAGCATGTCGATCTCCGGACGGAGACGCAGCCGTCCACGTGTGGAACCAAACAGACAGTCACGAGTGTTTTGTTGTTCATCCTCTAGAGCAACAAGCGCCGTTGAGTCTTGATCTTCACCCCGCAGGCTCCGAATTGTTGGTGACGTTCTCGTCCAAGCTGCAGGTCTTTTTCGTGCTGCAAAATTCGCTGCGTTTGGCCTTCGAGATGCCACAAAAGCAGTTCTCTCTCGCTCAATACAGCCCCAGTGGTGCGCTTTTTGCAGCTGTACACACCACTAACAAGGCAGTGTTTGTGTATCGAAGTTTGTCACGGACCCAGAGAGAACCGCAGCTCGTTGGTGTCTTTCGAGACTTTCGCGACACCATCGAATTGTTCCGCTGGTCTGTTCATGACAGCAGCTTCTTTGCTGTTGATGCTGCCGGAGAACTACGCCACTGTCAACTACGGTGGCAAGCCGGAGGTGAAGTCGAAGAGCTTGTGGGAACACACAGCGTGACGCAGACACTTGCACCGGATAATGCCGTCGTAGCATTTACAGCCAGCTACATGGACCATGAAAGTCACGACTACGTAGTGTTTGTGGCTGAAAAGCGAGTATCAAACTCTCTCAAGCGACCTAGTAGCAACCAATGCATTGTGCGTGCATGGGTAAATGGTGAATTGGCATTCGATGCGCTTCATAGTTCTACTGGTGTGGGTGAGAATTTGGCGTCTGAGATCACGGCGCTCGAGGCAGGACGAGGTTTGGGAGGTAACGATGGCAACATGTACTCGAACTTGTTGTTTGTCGGTACAGCGAATGGTTCTGTGGTGCTTTTCGGTTGGAAGCGAGGAACTCGGAGTGGTGAGAGCCGATCGGCTATCCTGCTCACACACGCAATGAAGCGTGTGGACTTGCACACAGCACCGGTAGTAGGTTTGTTCTACACTCCTCGGTCGCGATTGCTACTCACCAACGCTCGGAACGGTGTTGTCCTAGCCTGCAAACTTTGTCGAGATAATTCCGGAGATTCTGAGAGCGCCTCAGCCTTAGCGACAGCAATTCGAGACGAACAACATCTCCACGACTTGTCCGTTAACGCCTTCACAAACATTTGTCTACCGGAGGAGCTAGCAGTGTACGACCGCAACAAGGTAGAGCTAGATCGACTCAAGTTGTTGGATCTGGATGGCGAGCTGCAGCAGTTTAAGATGGAGAACGAGATGCTGAGCCGGCAAGCGAATGAGCAGCGGACACGATTCCAAAGTACACTACAAAGTCAGCTTGAAGCCCATGCTCGGGCGGCTGAAGAGGAACGGAAAACTCTGCGTACGGCACTCGATACTCGCTTTGGTGGAGTTATCCATGAACGAGAAGAAAAGCTGCGTTCGTTGTCCGAAGTCGCTCGTTCGGCTCAAGATCACTACTTGGAAACTCTAGAAAAGCTACAAGCCGAATGTGATACACTGCGTGAACAACTTCACGCAACTAAGCTTGACCTGGAG
The DNA here is from genome assembly GCA_012656075.1 of Phytophthora hibernalis. Taxonomy (NCBI): domain Eukaryota; phylum Oomycota; class Peronosporomycetes; order Peronosporales; family Peronosporaceae; genus Phytophthora; species Phytophthora hibernalis. The sequence goes on along the minus strand of JAAKBF010000030.1, from coordinate 762,717 downwards.
GACGAGCAGAGGCGAGCTCGGGAGCGTGAAGTGCAGCTTGAGCATGAATCCAGGAAGAAGCTTCTAGAGACCAAAGTCCAGCATGACAGTTCACAAAACGAGTTGGTGAACGAGCTGGAGATGACTCGAAGGAAGTTGCAGGAAGTGCTCACACAACAAGACCAGGATCAACTGGTACAAATGGGTCAGCTAGCTAGCTCTATCGATCACGAAAAGAAGAAGGCTGCAATGCAGCTCGACGAACAGCACGTGAAGGCGGTAGAATTGAAGCAAGAGGTCAAGATGCTGCTTGGAGGCCTCAACCAGAAGGACGCCGAGCTACAACAAATGTACTGCGACTATGATGAACGTTTGCAGGAGATGGAAGCACTTCGTGAGAAGCTAGCGGATGAGAAAGCTCTTACGACGAGAATCACGCGAGAGAAAGATGAAAGTGCAGCTCAACTCGCTGAGCAGCGACGTTTGTTGGATAATTTGCAGCGTTTGGATGGCGTACATCGTTCACAGCTAGAGCTGCTGCAAAAGCACATACTTCCCAAAGACCTCGAACTGGTGCACATGCAAGAGCATCTCAATCAGTTGCATGATGCCAACAAAAACGTTGTGGTGCAGGCAAACATCAGTGATAGGCTACGAATTCAGACATCTTCACTTGCAAGAAAGCACGAGCGCGACCTGGAGACAGCACTCAAGCGTTTGGAGCGAGTTCGACACTCGATTGTGGTGCTACAAGAAGAACTGGGTGAACTTGTTAGCCGCAGTGCTGCGCAGGAGAAGAGCACTCGTCACGGAAATGTGTCGTTTTCATAAGCGAATGACGCGACAATTGGATGTCCTGCAAGCTCGCGGGGACTCGGACGTCGAGGTCAATGCTGAACTGCATCGTCAAAACCGCTTCTTGCTACAGAACAAACACTCGTTGCGTCGCCAAGTAGAAGCTGGTAACCGAGAGAAACACAAACTTGCTGCAGCGCTGTCGCATCAGAATGCAATGCTGGTGACGGAGTTGAACACGTATCGAAAAGAAAACAAGGAGCTGGAGCGTAGACTTCGGCGATGTGAAGAGCTTGGGGTGAAGGGCGGTGGAACTGCGCGGGGTGCTTTCTCCAGTCGAACCGAAGTGAAGTCTACTTTGAACCAAGAATTTCCCGAGATTGATGAAGTTCCGAGTGAGGTCGACGGGCGAGCACCAATACAGCTAAACCTGGTGTCGAAGATTGTCACTAGCCGAAGTACAAGTACTAGCAATACACAGTTTTTGACTGGCCGTCGAGATGCTTCTTCTCGAATGAAACCACGCCCCAAGTCAGCAGCAGTAGGCGGTACAAGGAGAAATATGTTCAACTAACAAGTAAATGCGTGCCAAAGCAGTAAAAAGTGTCAACAAAACGAGTAACTCGTGACCAGAAAAGTTGGCTGCTAAACTCTTGCTGGAGCTTTGATTTCGACGACTGCTGCTCGTTATCTACCTTACGTTTCTTTCGTCTTGCTAGCTGGAATACGCTCACCGCTGCGAGGCTAACCCACACAAACGCTCTGGTAAGTGGGGACTAGGTATTTAATATTGATGAAAGCGTCATCTCCTCCGTGGGACTCCATGATCTCAAGTGTTTGCTGAATGAGGTCACCCAGATTCAACTGCTTGCGCTGACCGTAGTCAATGGCGTCACCGATGTTGTCTGTAGCAAACCCAAGCGTAGAAAATGCTTAGGGAATTAGCAAGACTTGGCAGAAAAACATTTTGCGCGATCTTACCATTCTTGCGAACGAAAATGTTGAGGACTGGTAGAATCTGCCGGTAGTATGGCACAAGAGCCTGGCCGATTAATCCTGGGCCGGCACCTGGTTGTGCAGCCGATTCGCACGTCACCATGAGCTGCAGAATGCGCAGTGTCTTGACCAGAATGCCCGAACTTCGCGTGTTGAGAGCGTCTAGCAAAAACGAAAACATGAGAAGCCAAATTTGAGGTCTTTCAACACGAATATACGCACTTTTGATCGGGATGATAAGCTGCGGGATGACAGGCAGCACTTTGTTACTGGCGTTGATGAGCATGTCCTTGATGCCCTGCTCCGACAGAAATGCATACGGCTCCTCCACTTCTCGGAGTCCGTCAAAGAAAATCGGGAGGTAGTGGTGGAAATCGAGCTACAAAAGTCCACAGATTATGTTAGAACATGATTCCTGGGCATTGAAAGTTTACACGGCATGCCTTGGTGATGTCCACTTTCCAGGCTACCATGTTGCGTACGCCGCCGTGATCAATCTGGATCGGTAGGTCACCACGCTCATAAAATCTGAAATTTCACCACAACATGAGTACGCTGAAACAATACACAACCGTGAAAGTTCCTTCACCTTCTGAAAGACGTGTCAGGTGGGTTCGAGCGCTCTCGAAAAGCTGCAGGTTGTTGGTGCCTTGAGCGTGGAGACACATTCTCTTGCTTGTCAACCTAGAATCAAACGGTCCGAAGACGTGTGAGCGTATTTACTCGTCACCTTTGGTTCGAGTGTTATCCACAGACCTTGAGCGTTTTCTCCAAATCGACTGAGCCTCCCGTGCCTTGGCCCTTACGAAGGAAGCCGTCGGTGGTGTGTAGTCTAGACGGTTTGGACAGCGAAAACGCGGTGATGTGCGCTGAGTCATCAACTTTTTCGTTCGAGCGACGCTGTTCATGAATAAATCTGTCATCAGTGTCGACATTGGTCTCTCGGTGATACTTATTGTGCCCTACCTTCTGGATCACAGTTGTCGTGTCGAAGCAACTTCCAGTCTCAGGCAACGTGATACTCTTGGGCACAATCCGAGTGCTGACGTTAGGAATGCGGCCTGACATCGTCTTTCACTATCGACTTTGCAGCTAGGACGCTTGTGCTCACGCTCTTTTCTCAAGTGGCAGGACAAAACGCCCAAGCACGTCCAGATAAATAAAGATAAGGTAAACCAAGACATGGCAACAGTTCGTTAAATTTATGCTGGGGTGAACTTACACATCTGGCCACTTTTAGCTACGGCCTTCTTGTCTTATGCAAGTCGCGCATTGCACCAAAGAATCTTTTTGGCGAAGATAAGGTAAATATGCATATTTATTTGCTACTCTACACAGAGCATCTAGGACGCTGGTTGTCGGCTTCAGACCCAGTGGATTCGGCACCGAGGGAACTTGTTCTTGACGATGGAGAAGTACGCGGCGGTGGTCTCCATATCGGCGCAGGCGCCGATGTACAGCGTTTCTAGTATAGCCTTTCGACGAGCCAATGTCCGGAACGCGGCGATTGTGAGCTGGTTGCAAGCCTTAATGTTCAAGTGCAGCAGTTGTTGACAGCGCGAGACGACGGCCGCGAACCCTTCGTCTGTAATGTTGTAGCAGAACTCCAGCGACAGTCGCTGGAGATTCATCGCTCGAGGGGCCATCGCCTTGAGGCCACTATCATCAAGAGCGACGCAGCCCTGCAGCAGCAGCGTCAAAAGCTGTGTGCACCCAGCCGTGATTGCAGCAAGGTCGTCATTCTGCAGCGTCCGACACAGCGAAAGGTTGAGTGACTGTAGCTCCGAACATCGCGCGATGGCAGTGAAGGTGGCGCTACCGAGACTTTGCAGCGCCCCGAGGTTCAACGAGTGTAGTGCGTGCCGGTTGATTGTGATCAGCGCAGCTACGCCGCGATCGTCTAGTCCTGCGCACCCACTCAGGTTCAGTGTGGCGAGTTCACAGATCGGCATGGTCGCTTTTGCTTGCGTTATTTGCTCTAGGGTGTAGAAGTCGGCGCCTTGTACCTTTGGACAGCACGCAAAGGAGAGCGACCGAATATTGCGCTGCATTCTCATGAGAAAGCGGAGCGCGGGTCCAGAAACCTAGCGGAGAGGCAGCCGATCAGTCAATCCGAGTGAAACCAGTTCACGCCGCAGAGGTGCGTACCTTGATGCAGCGATCTAGCACGACCTCCTCCAACGTCAGCGAGGAATGCTGAGCCAGCGCTACGACGGACCTGTCGGAGACGCGTCGACACATGGTGAGGTTGATGCTCTGCAGCTTCGGACAATTGGCCGCGATGGCGACGATGCCGTCGTCTCCTACGCGCGAGCAGCCCGAGAGGTCCACCTTGGTCAGCTGGTGGCACGCGCGTGAGATGGCCAATAGCGACTCGTCCGTGAGCTTGATACAATGCAGCGCGAGCGTCTGCAGACCCGCGCAGCGACAGAGTTGCTCCAGCGCCGCGTCCGATATCTGCTTGGACTCGACGTCCACGTGTCGGAGCTGCTCGCAGCCGAGACCTTTGACCAGGTGCGACAGCAGCGGCGACGTGACGCGCGGGCCGTAGAGCGCCACGCTTTGCAGTTGCGAGGCCTCGAGCGACAAGCTCCGGCCGCTTTTGCTGCGTTGCGGCTTGCGGTCGAGCAGCACGGCAGCCGCGGTCTCCAGCTCGTGCTCTCCAGTGCACCACGTCTGCAGTTCCAAACACGCGGTTAGTCCCTATTGCACACTTCAAAACCCTCCAATGCAACGCACCAAGTCCACGTGCCGCTCTCGATGCACAGACGCGAGCGTGAGTCGACGCCAGCGCTTGGACACGCGCGCCAGGCCGTGCCATCGGTCCTGAAGGTGCACGAAGCGGCAGACATGCGCCAGCAGCAAGTGGTCCGGCAGTTGCTCGAGGTCGCTCGTCATGGCCGGCACAAACTCGATTGGCCTGACGTTGGCCGGAGACCGGAGACCGGAGACCAGTGCACCGCCAAAGGGCGTAACCACCCGACCACTTCAACATGGGGTTAAAACACACCAATACGTGTAGACCCACACTAGATCAAGTCCGCCATGACGGACTCGGACAGGCTGCTGGCCGACTGCCGCGAGCTGCAGCGGCGCGGCCTGCTGTCGGCCGAGCAGCTCCAGGAGTGCGAGACGAGTGCGACCGACGTTCTGCGCACGCGTGTGGCGCCGCTGCTGCTTCAAGAAGCGGACGCCATCGTGGAGCGCGTGCGGCTGCAGTCGAACGAACAGGAGCAGGAGACGATCGGCAACACGGAGCTGGCGGCCGTGGCCGTGGGCGGCGCCTTGGGCGCGTTGAACGCCTGGCTGCGGCCCGCGCCCGCGCCGACAGCCACCTCCACGGCCAAGGCCCCGACGTTGTGGGCCAGCGCGTACGACGGCGCCATGGCGACGCTCAACGTGGCCAAGCGCAAGCGCCGCGTACAGCAGCTACATCTCAAGTTGCTGAGTGGGGACGTGGCCACGTGCACCCACGTGGTGCTCTGCATCAACGGCTTCATGACGCAGGGCGACGACCCCACGCACAACTGGCGCGCGTGGACGGAGGAGCACGAGGACGCCGCCGTCTTCGCTGTGCAGTGGGAAGCCGGCGACGCCGCCGCGTGGAACGACTTCTGCGCGCACGTGAACGACAACCTCGGCAGCTCGTCCGTGTCGGCCATGGTTGCGCACTTCACCGGCAACCCGTGGCATAGTGCACAAGGAAAGGCGGAGAAGGTGGGTGTGCTGCTCGCGCACGTGCTGGCCGAGCGGCCGACGCTGCTACGGGGCCGCAAGATCTCGCTGTTAGGCCACTCGCTGGGCGGCGCCGTCATCTACAGTGCCTTCCAGGAGATGGCCAAGCTGCGCGCGGAGCAGAAAGGAGACAACCTGCCGCTCATAGCCAACGCCGTGAGCTTCGCGGGCGCGTTCATCCACGACGCGCAAGGCCTGGAGAACGTCACGAGCGCCCTGGATCCGAGCGGTGGCAAGTTCATCAACGTGTTTTCGGTGCGCGACGGTGTGCTGTCCAAGCTCTTCTGGGCGCTACAACTGCCAGGCCCCAACAGCTTGGCGGCTGCAGGCTGCCAGGCGTTGGCCTTCACCTCTGATAAAAGCTGCATGAACGTCGAGGTGTCGGACCTGGTGATCCCGCGCGTGGAGAACCACTTCGGCCACGGCTACGCGCAGTTCATGGCGGCCATCAAGTCTCGCGTGCTGCCGCACCTCCTGCGTCTCTAGAACAGTCACCACACCAGCCAACGTCTAACTAAAAGGTTACCTGCATTTGAGCCTGCAATGGTCCTGCTTCCTGCTCTACTTGAACATGTTGCCGAACGCGCTCTTCTCCTTGGCGCGGGCCTCGGCGTCGTACGCGCGCTTCTTGGCCTGCAGCGCGCGCATCTCGCCACGCACGACCGCGTTCTTGGGCTCTTCCTCCAGTAGTTCACTCAGCAGTGTGTGTGCGTGCTCGTAGTGGGCCAATTGCACCATGGCCTGCGCCTTACGGAAGCGCGCCTTGCTGTGCTGCGGCTCCAGCTCCAGCACGTTGTCGCACGTGGCCAGAGCCTTGTCCGGCGTCGCGCGCTTCAGGTGGCACAGGGCCATGTTGGCCCACACGGCCACCTTGACGGCCTGGATCTGCGTGCCCTGCTCCTGCGTGGCACTCATGCCGGCCGACGCCTGCGCGTACTGGGACATGGCGTCGCCAGCCACAGACAGGCCGTTCACGTAGGCGAAGACCTTGGCGTACGACGCCAGCGCGCGCTTGAGCTCGCCCTGCTGGACCAGCAGATTACCTTGACGCTTGAGCAACTCCGCCTGCTCCACCTTCTCGGCCACGGACAGCATCCCCATGCGGGGTCTCCAGTCTCCCAACAGCTCCTCGTCGCTCACGTCCGCCATCTTGATCTCGGATTAGTTTCTTTCGTAGGCTTATATAGGGGTTGGGTGTCTTGCAACTTTTTATATGGTGTAGACGGAAACGCTCAATTCTCGACTTGGTTTCAGTATGTCTGGCATTTAACATCCAAACTCGTGTTCATTGGTTGAAATTCAGCACCGTTTCGGCCGCAGCTTCAGACTTCAGGCCACCATGGCGGAGGACGAGTACGCGCTGGAGGACATTTCGTGGGACGAGATCGACAAGCTCAAGTACTACGTTCTAGGCCCCACCATGTTCCTGGCCGTGCGCGCGGCCGTGTACCCGAGCAACCTGGTCAAGACGCGGCTGCAGGTGCAGTCCAAGCACAAGCCGCTCTACTCCGGAACAGCCAACGCCTTCGCCACCATCTTCCGCCAGGAGGGCGCGCGTGGCCTGTACAAGGGCTTCGGGGCCAGTACAGCCAACGTACTTACGGGGAACCTCTACATGTCGGTGTACGAGAAGTCTCGCAAGGTCTTCCGAGACCACACGACGGTGTGTCATTCATCTAGGAGGACACTTGTGCAGTGCAGTGCTAATGCAGTACTATTATTGTTATCGGTAGATGGGGACAAGTGGGCCAACTTCGTGGGAGGAGCCTGTGCGTCACTCGTCTCGCAGACGGTTGTGGTGCCGCTGGACATCGTGTCGCAGCGCATGATGCTCAGCGGCCAGGGGCAGGACGTGCGCAAGACACGCGAGCGCGCCAAAGGCTTCATGAACGTGACCAAGGAGGTCTTCCGTACACAAGGTCTGCGCGGCTTCTACAAGGGCTACGTGCCGTCCATCGCGACGTACGCGCCGTCCTCGTCCATCTGGTGGGGCTCCTACGGACTGCTCGTACCTGTGTACTATCGTTTGATGAAGGACTGGCCGACGGATCCATTCTGGAAACAAGGTGAGGAAAGGTGGAAGTGAATAGTTGGAGTGCTTTGACTTACGTTGGTGTAGTGGTGGCGCAGGGACTGAGCGGAGGCAGCGCCGGCCTCATCACCGGCATCGTGACGAACCCCATGGATATCGTGCGGACAAAGGCGCAGGTGTACACGCAGTACGGCGCCATGGACACCCTCAAGTATATTTTAAAGACCGACGGTCCAATGGGACTCATGACCGGGCTCTCCGCGGTGCGTTCAGGTCCTGTATTGATGACACATTGCAGCTACTAACTTATGTTGTTGCTTGTTGCAGCGGCTACTGGCCATGGGTCCATCGGGCATCCTCATGGTCACCTCGTACGAGTTCGTCAAGCGCGCGTGCCGGATACCTCAAGAGCCCGACGACGAAGCCTAACTCTATACAGTATCCACACTTCAACAATAGACTCTTTAAAACGTCCTCCTGTGTCACTCAGCTATCACCCACATGATTAACCCACTCCCTCTCGAATCCGATCATTCCTCAAAAAGTACTCAAGGAGCCACCTTCCGGCCATGACGCGCGACGAGGCCCTCGCGCAGCTTCAGGAGCTCCAGCGGCAGAGCGACCTGCGCGCCGCACTCCGCGCCGCCAACTGCGCGGCCAGCGTGGAAGCCGCGCGCGCGCAGCTGTCACGCCTCAAGCTCAAGTCGGACATCAAGCGCTCGTCGGCCTTCGTCAAGAAGCTGCGCGTGCTGAGCGAGGCCAACGCCGAGTCGCTGCTGCGCGACGCCCACGAGCTCAACCTCACGCGCTACGTGAGCGAGTGCGTGGCTGCGCTGGCCGACGCGCCGCTCAAGCTGGCCGACCTGCCGGCCGCCGTCACAGTCGCGTCGCGGCTGCACCAGCGCTACGAGGAGTTCGCGCCCGGCATGGCGCGCGCGCTGGGCAGCTTCGAGGCGTCGTACGCGTCCGACGACAAGTGCAAGATGCTCAAGCGCAGGCTGCTGCTGCGGCTGCTGTGTGAACTGTGTCTGGCCGGCGTGCTGGACGACGTGCAGGTGGTGGCCCACATCATCCAGCGCGTGGCGCGGCGCGAGCAGCCGGGCACCAAGAGCAGAACCAGAGGCAACATGAGCGTGGCCAGCGCGGGCACGTCACAGCAGCTCGAAGTGCCGCTGCTCGTGAGCTTCGCCAAGTCGGCGGGCGTGGACTTTCTCGGTGTGCAGCCCAAGAAGCTCAAGGAGATGTACAAGGAACTGGAAGGGGCGGAAGAGCTGCAGCAGTTTGTAGATTCGCAGACACCCGTGGTGCCCAAGACCGTGCAGGATGAGTGTCTGGCCTGCTACCTGGACGCGTACGACATGATCTGCAAGTTCTATTTGTCGCAGCACGCCACGTTCTTGAAGTTGGACGCGCGTAATGAGAAGGAAGAGGCCAACCGCGGAGAAGTGACGGACGAACACGTGCAGGAACTCAAGAACGCCAAGCTGCTGTTTGAGAAGCTGCAGACGAGCGTCAACTCGCTGGCGGACGCGCTGGATCGGGACGTCCCGCCGCTCCCCGTGGAGGAGAAGGACGACGGCTCCGGTCGCGGAGGCATCCTTGTGTGGGAAGGTGAAGGAGGTGGCCGCGAACTGAGTCGCGATGGGCCGTTCGATGATGAAGCCACGCGCTCGTTTTACGAAGACTTGCCCGACCTACTGGAGCTGGTGCCGGCAGTTGTGCTTGGACTCACGGAGGCTGATGTTGCCGAGCTCAAGAAGAAGAAAGAAGCCGCTGCAGCAGGGAAGAAGAAGCTGAGGTGGAGGAGGAAGCCGATAGAAATGATGAGGACGGAAAAGAGACCGGTGAGGTCGAGGACGCTACATTGGAAGAGCTGGAAGCGGATGCAGATAAGGATCCTGCCGTAACTGGCGCGGAGGAGGAGAGCAAGAGCAAGGACGAAGCGGATGATGCCAGTGCAGGTGACAGTGCCACAACTGCGTCAAGTGGTGCAACGAACAGCTACCACCATCAACTGGATGCGTACTTCGACTCCTTGGAGGATTTGGTCAATCGTGACCGCTGTGATAAGGCAGCCGTGGAGTTCTGCTACCGCAACTCCAAGGCGACGAGGAATCGTCTGGTGAAGACGCTGTATATGGTGCCACGCACCCACTTGGAACTGCTATCCCACTACGCGCGTCTAGTGGCCACGTTGCAGAGCGTGCTGAAGGAAGATATCGGTGGTGAGCTTGTGAGCATGCTTGTTGGCGAGTTCCATGGCCTGATCAAAAGGCGCAACCAGTTCCGTCTTGAATCCAAGATCAAGAACATCCGTTTTCTAGCCGAGTTGGTGAAGTTCCGGATCTGCCCACCCAACACAGGCTTTCGTTGCCTGCAAAAGTGTTTTCAGGACTTCCAGGGGCACAACGTGCATGTGGCTACCACGTTTCTCGAAAACTGCGGTCGATTCCTGTACTGTTCGAAGCACACACATGTTCGCACGTTGAACTGCTTGAATGTCATGATGAAGTTGAAAGCAGCGAAGCATTTGGACCCGCAGTTGGAGACACTTGTGGAAAATGCGTACTACATGTGCAAGCCGCCCGAGCGCGTGGAGCGCCAAGTGAAGCAGTACGACCCGATGTACTTGTTCTTGATCAAGGTGCTGTACCAAGATCTCAACGGCTCCAACATCAACAAGGTTGTGAAGACTCTTCGTCGGTTACCATGGCAGGAGAGTGCAACCTGTGGAATGGTCATGAAAGCCCTGTTGAAGGTGACAAAGGGCAAGGTGATGCAAATGAAATGGATCTGTGACGTGGTGAAGGGGCTTTCGCGGTACCACGATGAACTACTGGTAATTTTGGTAGACGACGTGCTGGAGTATATTCGGCACGGACTGGAAGTCAATGACTACCGCGATCATCAACGAAGCCTCGGATACGTTAAACTCTTGGGAGAGATTTACAACTGCGGTCTCGTGAGTATGAATGTGGTGGTGGAAACGCTGTACCTCCTCATCAATCACTCGCACGACCTGCTGACGCTTCCACAATACAGTGGAGATAAAATATCTCCGGCTCAATTGTTGGAAATGAAGAAGCGATTCCTGTTGGTTCCCGATATGCAGTACGATCCTTGCGTGCCAAGCGAAGTCGATGGTCCGAATGAAGTGTTCCGCGTTCGTCTGGTAAGTGCCTTGATTGAGACCTGTAATGGCAGCGGAAGTCCAATCATGCTTGGAAACAATGGCAGTTCGAATGAGAGAGGAATCTCCAGACCCCGACTCGGTCGATTCATGACGTTTTTCCAGCAATACCTGTTCTCCAAGACGGAGGTGCCCATGGAAACCGACTTTGTTGTTTTTGATCTCTTTGAGATGCTTGCCAGCAGTCTGAAGGATTATTTCAAAAAGTTTGAAACGTGGGAGGAGGTTGACCAAGCCGTTCAGGAAATTCTTCGTGGCGATTTGGAAGAAGCTGAACGCCGCCTATCAAAGAAGAATGCGGCGCTGCTAATGGCCACGAATGGTTTGGAGACTGTAGCGGAGGAGTCTCTCTCGCAGCCGGCCGACGATGAAGATGAATTCCTCGAAGACGAGGAGGAGGATTCAGACGACGACGATGATGACGACGAAGACGAGCATGATGATGATCACGCAGGAGGTGATGATGCTGATGACGAAGAGGATGAAGATGAGGATGACGATGAGGATGAAGAAGACGAGGATGAAGACGAAGATGAAGACGAAGAGGAACACCTTATCATCCACGACCGCGTTCAGAAGAGCGAGGAGGACGAGGAGTTTGAAAAAGCGTTCAAGACGATGATGCATGGGTCTACCGACACGCGCAAGCCTGCAGCACGCGTAAATGTGGACAAGATGGCCATTCCGGCCGTTGTGAAAAGCTCGGCTTCACTTCCTCCTGCTGCCCCCTTGCCGTATTGTCTCTTGATGCGACTGGGCCCCCTGATGGTGTGGTCTTTCGCATGCTGCGCCGTGGCAACAAGGGCAAGGTGGAGGCGCGCCAATTGGTGGTGCCGGAGGCGTCATCTCTGGCTCAGCACAGCCACCGCCAAGAAAACGCTGGGAAAAAGGAGCAGTCCGAATTGAAGCGTCTCGTGTTGCAAAACATGGAGCGCGATGATTTTATGAGCGATGGGCCTCCCATCGAAGGCGTTCCCAGCTTCGTTCCTCCGCCGCGTGCAAACGTGAACTACAGCAATCAAGCGACCGGGCAGCAGCAGGGAAATGAAGCCCGCATAGGCTTTGGAGGCGGTAGCGAGTGGAACAACGCCGAGTTCGGACTTCGTCGAGGTAAAGGATATCGTGGGGCGAAGTAGCGGCACCATGTTTGTCGGCTCACGGGATCTTGAATCTACCTACCGACGACAAGGGGTGAGCAGTGAAATACTGCGTGGCCCGCACATCGAGATTGGAGGATTGCTACGGCTCACTGTCACGCAATGAAAGCGTGACGGCTACGAAGCTGCTGCAAGCGAAGCAAGCACTTGGTTGTTATCGCAGGAGAGGTGCAGGAAGAGTACGATGAAGATTGAGCTGGACAATGCCAGCGAAGAGCAACTGTGCTCATCGCCTATCGGATCCAAATCCAGGACGGTGCGATGCTGGAGTAGTGAGGAAGCAACAAGTTACTTTGAGCGCATCGACCTCTGAGCAGTTCCTCACTAGAAAAGACTCCCTACAGTTCGAACTGGCAGGTGATGCTTACTACTGAAGTATTAATACATGTAATACATGTACATGCAGCGCTTCTCGTTTGTCTTGTGTTCTAGATTTCAATGCGCTGTGTACCGTTACTGGAAGAAGTGGCAGCGTAGTCTGTGGTGCTTTCCCGGTCGCCGTGAAGGTGATGCGTCAGATTTTGCTGTTCGAACTTACTAAACCATTGTCGATACACGGTCAAGTCGAAAGACAACACCAGCAGATTATAACACAAATCGGCACGAGTGCCTCCTATTAAAACGGCGGTAACGGATACTGTGGCGTATCGTTGCTGGGTCCTAGCAAGTCACTTACCAGGCACCGAGTCAAGAATCCTCTTAGCACGCGGTGGGGTGGTGGCGGTGGCAGCCGGGGTGACAACGGGCGAAGTCGTCTCCGAGGAAGGCGTAGCGGTGGTCGCGGCAGGTGTCTCCGACGTCGGTGCAGCGGTGGTGGCTGTGGGGCGGTCGTCTCGGTCGAAGGCGCAGCGGTGGTGGCAGCGGGGCCTCCGTAGTGGGGGCCTCCGTGGTGGTCGAGGACGTGCAGCCAGGCTCGAAGTTGTCGGCCAGACTCTTGACGTTCATGACGGCGCCGCTCGTGGGGATACTCAGGTCGCAGTCGGGCGGGTTGGTCGCCTGCACGTTCTTGATGAGCTCGTGGCACGCGTCCACCTTGCACATGGCGGCGGTCTGCTCGGCCGTCGGCAGCGCCGTGGCGTACAGCATATTGTAGCCCGAGTCGGAGGCGCAAGTGTTGAGGGCCGTACCCTGCAGCAGACTCACCATCGACGTGTAGGCGGTGGCCTGCTCGGAGGCCGAACAGGCCTCACCGTTGACGGAGGCCACGAAAGCCAGGGCGGCGGCAGCGACAGCGAAGTACGTGTTCATCTTGTGGAGTGGAGTGAATGGAGTGAGTTGCGGAAGGCAAATTGCAGAATGAGTTGCTTGAGGCGAGGCATGCAGCTCAAGGTGACTCTGCTGCAGAGAGCTGGGTGTGGTTCGAACAGCGGCCAAGTGGAACTTTCGGACAGCGCGATACTGCCGCCGCTACGGTGGACAAGAAAAAGGGAAGGGGATCAATCTCGTCATGGCTTTTGCAGTTCGTAGTGATCCCCGGTGTTGCAGGCGGCCCGCGCGGTGAAAAGGTGAATCCTAGAGTTACAGGCAGAGCCGGGCGGTGTATCCGCTTCATCGTGTCCCAAAGCAGATCCTGCACGCGTCTGCAGGTGAGTAACGAGCCTCAACGTCAGCGGAGTGTCACCGTCCTCGTGCAGACTGCTGCCATCGATGCTGGCACGCCCGCGTTCCATCGCGGCCGGTGTCTGCTGTGAGAGAATCCACTGCAAACTCCCTGGCAAGGTGTCCTTTCATCCTGCCTGGCAGGCAGGCAGTGCCTGCAGCGAGGACTTGGTCGCCAAGATAGTGAAGGCTTCACTGCCGCACTTGATCAAGTGACTTGACCAAGTCTTTCATTGCAGACTGAGAGCGCAATCGGTTTTTCAAAATATAATGTAAGTCTTGCACACAAGGCACTGCTACTTCCTAATACATGTAAGACCTATTAGGATGCATAGGAAGTTCCTATGCATCATGCAACTTGCACCCACACACAGGATACATGCTACTACAGTACTACGTAGTATTAATACATTGTACCACGTTTACCTCCTACAGTAGGAGGTACAGTAGGAGTCCTACTACTAGTATTACAGTAGTAGTAATAAAACTGTGCACGAACAACAACAACAAAAACATTTTAAGGTTTTTACTCAAAAGTAAAGCACAGCGAAGAAAACAATAATGAGACGGTTGTTATTTATCATATCTTCATCAGCATCCGCTACTCAGCGAACAATGAAAAACAAGACAACAACTTAGCAGGCGATGGCAGTCTGCGTCGTCGTCGTCGAGTTCGAGGTCGTCTCCGCGGTGGTGGCAGCCGGCGTGACAGCAGGGGCCTCCGTGGCCTCCGTGGTCGTGGTAGGCGGCGCCGTCGTGGCCTCCGTGGTCGTGGCAGCCGTCGTGGCAGCAGGGGCGGCCGTCGTCGCGGCGGGAGCCTCCGTGGCCGGGGTCGTGGCCGCGCTAGACGCCGTGGACGTCGTCGTCGTCGAGGACGAAGCGCAAATGCCAGAGAAGCCGCTCACCAGGTCGTACACGTTGAGCACCAGGCCACTCGTGGGCACCGTCAGGTCGCAGTCAGGCGGGTTCAGCGCCGCCACCGACTCGATCAGCGACTGGCAGTTGTCCGACGCGCACATCTGCACGTACTGCGCGTCGTCCGGCAGCGACGTCGAGTACAGCAGGCTGAAGCCAGAGTCGTCCGAGCAGCCCTGGAACGAGCTCAGCGTCAGCACGCTGGCCAGCGTCGAGTACGCCGTGGTCTGCTCGGTGGTCGAGCACGTGGCGGCGGAGGTGGAGCCAATGATGGCGGCGGCGGCAACGGCGAGGATGGTCGAGGTGTTCATGGTACCTGGTTGGCGGGTGTTTTTGAGTTGGCTGTGTGTCTGAAACGGAGCAAGTTGTAGAATGAGACGTTGCGAGTCCGGCGTGGCGGCTTGGTGTCCGAAGTTTGGACTCCGAACGGCAGCCAGGTCTGACGCTGTCGGAGCCTCGGAGTCCGGCACGCTCTGTACAGCGTTGTACAGTACCTGATACTGGCACAGATATCCGATCGCTTTGAACCAGTCCGTTGCTGTTTTCTTGGCTGGCTGAAGTGGACGCGAAGGCGTATCTTTGGAGGATGACTGGTGTTGCACTTCTGTCAGAAGGTGGGACGTGTGAGCGTTGCACACGCTTGGAGTGGATACACTGCCCAATCTACTGGGACTGCACTACCCAAATAGCGCTAGTTTGGGCTCATATGTGCATACCACGGGCGGTTTACTTCAACCCGGGGTAGTTTGGGCGGCAGAGTGGTCCTCAATGAAACTGCTGATCCGAGATCAGATACCTGTTGGAAATTCCAACTTGGAATCCAACTTAAACTGACGCAGACTTCTTTTTCACTGCCGGCAGACTGCCGCAGCTCTGCCGATGTGTTTGTACCGGAACCGGTGTGTACATGTACAGTACCAGTAGCGTCTTTTAGCAGCAATGGTATACAAGTACATGTAGCGAAGTCAATTTTGTTTGGCAGCATGTACCAGATCAGAGTCTGGTACATGTATCTCCAGGTTTGAGAACGCCCCGTGTCCTGCAAGCGAAACTGCGCTTGGGACACGTGATGACCTGGATCCCCGTGACACAGTGAGTCCTGTCAGCTGATAAAATAGCGCCGCTTTGCTTGATTGGCGTCGCTCTCTGGCGAGACCAGAAAACTTGCTTTTATATCCCGAACGATCATGAATCAAAAGTAGCAGGTAAGACCTCTGCATGCCATCCCAAAATGCCATTTCCAGCAAGTATCTTGGCATGCCGCTGTTTGATAGTTATTGAAAATGACAGGTCCTAGTGGATGAAGTCTTCAGCATATCGGCAACTGCTTTGCCCCGTGGACTCACGAAAAATCCCGGCAGATCCTTCATGTTCGAAGGCCTTGGCCTCCGTTCGGACCAGAAAATAGTACTGGCACACAAAAATCTTGGGATAACACACAGTGGGGTGGGCGACGTGGTTGGACATAGCACCAACTTAACACTGCACGTCCCCGCAGCGTCACGGCGAAGGCAGGGGCAGAGGGCCCCCGCCGGAGACGAAAGCGTGAGGGCAACACGTGAGGCCGGAGGTTCTATCTCTATATCGCGAGCGAAGCGAACCGCGGGGGCGCCCAGCCAGCGCAGCGCGGCTGGCCATACATAAATTATTAGAGGCTTTTTATGTCTTATCACGACGCAAGGTAGTACATTAGCCAAGTCAAATGATTTGCTGTGTGAAATTACAGTTAATGCATGTGTTTACCGCCTTCTGTCCGTTCGGACACCAAGCGCATGATACCAATGGTATCATTCACACCGGACTCGCAACGTCTCATTCTACAACTTGCTCCGTTTCAGACACACAGCCAACTCAAAAACACCCGCCAACCAGGTACCATGAACACCTCGACCATCCTCGCCGTTGCCGCCGCCGCCATCATTGGCTCCACCTCCGCCGCCACGTGCTCGACCACCGAGCAGACCACGGCGTACTCGACGCTGGCCAGCGTGCTGACGCTGAGCTCGTTCCAGGGCTGCTCGGACGACTCTGGCTTCAGCCTGCTGTACTCGACGTCGCTGCCGGACGACGCGCAGTACGTGCAGATGTGCGCGTCGGACAACTGCCAGTCGCTGATCGAGTCGGTGGCGGCGCTGAACCCGCCTGACTGCGACCTGACGGTGCCCACGAGTGGCCTGGTGCTCAACGTGTACGACCTGGTGAGCGGCTTCTCTGGCATTTGCGCTTCGTCCTCGACGACGACGACGTCCACGGCGTCTAGCGCGGCCACGACCCCGGCCACGGAGGCTCCCGCCGCGACGACGGCCGCCCCTGCTGCCACGACGGCTGCCACGACCACGGAGGCCACGACGGCGCCGCCTACCACGACCACGGAGGCCACGGAGGCCCCTGCTGTCACGCCGGCTGCCACCACCGCGGAGACGACCTCGAACTCGACGACGACGACGCAGACTGCCATCGCCTGCTAAGTTGTTGCCGGTGGAAGCCGTGGCTTGGTCTCTCGCGCGTGAGAGTGAGCGCCGCTGCTTGTCTGCCAGCCTAGCCTCGTATATATCGTTGGATGCATTGTCGACACGTGATCGATCATCACCCACACCGTAATAAACTCATTTGGATACTCAACATCTTGGATCTTGTTGCAAGTTCGTCTACCGTGTCGGTCAGCAGTTTTTCTATTAATAAGCACTGGCACCTCACCCAAAACATTCCGCCGTTGGCCCCCAAGTCAAGTCCTGCATAGCAGTCTCAGACTGAGACCCTCAGTACGGTGCACACCGGAACATCTTCCACCCAGAGCGCACTCCCTCCGTTGGAGTCCCGCGTAAGGGTAAGGTTTGTTCAGCATGTGGTCAAGGTGAAGGAGATGAAACTCACACACTTTGATATTTTTTGACACCGTCAGATACACGATGCTAGCTCTCAAGACGTCACAACTACCTTCAAACTACGTGATCCGGAGTCCGTGACATACCACAAAAGAGAAGCTCGTGTCAGAAGATGCCAAGATAAGCAAGCGTCATTTACTTAGCACGCCGTAGCCGTGGTGATCGCGGTTGTCGAGTCCGAGCTCGAAGCCGTCGTGGCTGTCTCCGTCGAGTTGGACGAGGTGGTCGCGTCGCTGGCCGTCGAAGCAGCCGTCGACGGCGCAGCCGACGAGGTGGTTGTCGTGGTGGTGGCCGTCGTCGCGGTCGAAGTCGTGTCCGTGGTCGTGCTGGCCGCCGCAGACGTCGCGGTGGTGGTACTGGTCGACGAGTCACTCGACAGCGACGAACAAATGCTCGAGAAGCCGTTCGCCAGTTCGTACACGTTCACCTCGAGACCGCTCGTGGGCACGTCCAGGGTGCAGTCAGGCGGGTTCAGCGCGATGATGGACTCGATGAGCGACTGGCAGTCGCTCGACGCGCACATGAGCGTGTACTCTGCGTCCGTGGGCAGCGAGGTCGAGTACAGGAGACTGTAGCCGGAGTCGTCGACGCAGCCCTGGAACGAGTCGAGGGTCAGCAGACTGGCGAGTGTCGAGTACGCGGAGGTCTGCTGCGTCGTGGAGCAGGCGTCGGAGCTGGAAGAGCTCGAGGCGGCGGTCGAGCCGACAAGGGCGATGGCAACAGCGGCGAGGATGGTCTGAGCGTTCATGGTGAGTACCTGGAGGCTGGGGTGTCTACTGTGGTCGTCTGCGTGTCTGCGTGAAGCGGAGGAAGTTGTAGAATGAGGAGACGGCAGCGCTTGCAATCGGCCATGGGAGCGAAGTGATGTAGCCTTACTGCGCCGGCTAACATGGGTTCTGAAGCGATCAATTCAAAATGCTCAATGTGGTACCTAGTTGCTTGCTCTTACCGTTACCGTAGGAGCAACTACCGAATTGAGTCTTACGCCATGCTGGGGATTGCCTCAGAGAGGTCTGGTCCGGTGTTGACAATGAAAGTGTGTCCTGAAAACGCCTGGTGCCGAAAACTTGCTGCGATCACCATTTTCGAACCAAGAAAATCTTTGGTTGTCATTACAGAGATCAGAGCATTAGTTTTCAACATAATAACACGACTTTGAGCAATGCTTGCAAGTTTGTACGGGGCCAGCAATACATGTTGTAGTGCGAAGCTGTTCTGACGAATTGATGAAATCTTCGTGCGATACCTTACAGGTTGCAGAAATACAAAACAACATGGAGCGAAAGCATACCCGATCGGCTTTCGCCAAGTTTTGATGAGCGAGTCTGGCTGCGCTCGCACGCTCTGAGATATAGGGCGCCGCCTAGACTGCTCTAGGACATGGAGTGCGATCTTCATTTCCGGTGCCGGACCGAGCCTTTTGACACGCAGACACACTCCTGTGCTATCGGAACATGGAATTGAGCCGGGTACGCAGGATACACGTCCAAGCCCACTCGAACTCCATACCATGGTACATTGCCGTATCGAGGTGAACAGTAACAACAGGTGAATCTCTCAACGTGTGCCCCTTGTTACCCACTGCAACCAGAGTACAGCGACAGCAATTCGCTCCCATGGCCGATTGCAAGCGCTGCCGTCTCCTCATTCTACAACTTCCTCCGCTTCACGCAGACACGCAGACGACCACAGTAGACACCCCAGCCTCCAGGTACTCACCATGAACGCTCAGACCATCCTCGCCGCTGTTGCCATCGCCCTTGTCGGCTCGACCGCCGCCTCGAGCTCTTCCAGCTCCGACGCCTGCTCCACGACGCAGCAGACCTCCGCGTACTCGACACTCGCCAGTCTGCTGACCCTCGACTCGTTCCAGGGCTGCGTCGACGACTCCGGCTACAGTCTCCTGTACTCGACCTCGCTGCCCACGGACGCAGAGTACACGCTCATGTGCGCGTCGAGCGACTGCCAGTCGCTCATCGAGTCCATCATCGCGCTGAACCCGCCTGACTGCACCCTGGACGTGCCCACGAGCGGTCTCGAGGTGAACGTGTACGAACTGGCGAACGGCTTCTCGAGCATTTGTTCGTCGCTGTCGAGTGACTCGTCGACCAGTACCACCACCGCGACGTCTGCGGCGGCCAGCACGACCACGGACACGACTTCGACCGCGACGACGGCCACCACCACGACAACCACCTCGTCGGCTGCGCCGTCGACGGCTGCTTCGACGGCCAGCGACGCGACCACCTCGTCCAACTCGACGGAGACAGCCACGACGGCTTCGAGCTCGGACTCGACAACCGCGATCACCACGGCTACGGCGTGCTAAGTAAATGACGCTTGCTTATCTTGGCATCTTCTGACACGAGCTTCTCTTTTGTGGTATGTCACGGACTCCGGATCACGTAGTTTGAAGGTAGTTGTGACGTCTTGAGAGCTAGCATCGTGTATCTGACGGTGTCAAAAAATATCAAAGTGTGTGAGTTTCATCTCCTTCACCTTGACCACATGCTGAACAAACCTTACCCTTACGCGGGACTCCAACGGAGGGAGTGCGCTCTGGGTGGAAGATGTTCCGGTGTGCACCGTACTGAGGGTCTCAGTCTGAGACTGCTATGCAGGACTTGACTTGGGGGCCAACGGCGGAATGTTTTGGGTGAGGTGCCAGTGCTTATTAATAGAAAAACTGCTGACCGACACGGTAGACGAACTTGCAACAAGATCCAAGATGTTGAGTATCCAAATGAGTTTATTACGGTGTGGGTGATGATCGATCACGTGTCGACAATGCATCCAACGATATATACGAGGCTAGGCTGGCAGACAAGCAGCGGCGCTCACTCTCTCACGCGCGAGAGACCAAGCCACGGCTTCCACCGGCAACAACTTAGCAGGCGATGGCAGTCTGCGTCGTCGTCGTCGAGTTCGAGGTCGTCTCCGCGGTGGTGGCAGCCGGCGTGACAGCAGGGGCCTCCGTGGCCTCCGTGGTCGTGGTAGGCGGCGCCGTCGTGGCCTCCGTGGTCGTGGCAGCCGTCGTGGCAGCAGGGGCGGCCGTCGTCGCGGCGGGAGCCTCCGTGGCCGGGGTCGTGGCCGCGCTAGACGCCGTGGACGTCGTCGTCGTCGAGGACGAAGCGCAAATGCCAGAGAAGCCGCTCACCAGGTCGTACACGTTGAGCACCAGGCCACTCGTGGGCACCGTCAGGTCGCAGTCAGGCGGGTTCAGCGCCGCCACCGACTCGATCAGCGACTGGCAGTTGTCCGACGCGCACATCTGCACGTACTGCGCGTCGTCCGGCAGCGACGTCGAGTACAGCAGGCTGAAGCCAGAGTCGTCCGAGCAGCCCTGGAACGAGCTCAGCGTCAGCACGCTGGCCAGCGTCGAGTACGCCGTGGTCTGCTCGGTGGTCGAGCACGTGGCGGCGGAGGTGGAGCCAATGATGGCGGCGGCGGCAACGGCGAGGATGGTCGAGGTGTTCATGGTACCTGGTTGGCGGGTGTTTTTGAGTTGGCTGTGTGTCTGAAACGGAGCAAGTTGTAGAATGAGACGTTGCGAGTCCGGCGTGGCGGCTTGGTGTCCGAAGTTTGGACTCCGAACGGCAGCCAGGTCTGACGCTGTCGGAGCCTCGGAGTCCGGCACGCTCTGTACAGCGTTGTACAGTACCTGATACTGGCACAGATATCCGATCACTTTGAACCAGTCCGTTGCTGTTTTTGGCCGGCTGGAGTGGACGCGAAGGCGTATCTTTGGAGGACGACTGGTGTTTCACATCTGTCAGAAGGTGGGACGTTGAGCGTTGCATACGCTCGGTGTGGATACACTACCCAATATATCGTGAATATACTACCCAAATAGCGCTAATTTCGGCAATGTTGTGCATAGCACCGGCGGACAACTTCAACTAGATGTAGTTTAGGTTCCTTTAGTGTCCACAATGAAACTGCGAAGAAAGGACACGGTTATTGCACACCCGAGACCAGAAGTGCGCAATGCATGTATCTTGCTGCTGCCACAGACTACAGTGTCTGCAGTCGATCATCGGATTTACGTGCCAGTTCATGTAAGGAGAGTGACTAAATCCACAACAAAAGAGCCGGTGTGCTGACTTGGTGTTTGTATGTGGCCCTGAAAGATGATTACAAGACCCTTTTCTACTACAAAAATGAGGAGGGGTGAAAGCAAAGAGCTTGGCAAGCCGAAACAACGCCTGTGCGCTGCGCACACGGATCTTTTAACCAGGACCAAGCAGGGTCCCACCTAGCTCGGCTTAGGGTTGTGTCACCGTTCTCAGGGTTTTCAGGGGTGTGGCTAGGGTGTAGATTTCATGTTGGCGTACCGGTACATGTACAGGTAAGCGCCAGACCTGGCTCCCGCTCGCCGCCACGCCGGACACACAACGTCTCACTCTGCAACTTGCTCCGTTTCAGACACACAGCCAACTCAAAACACCCGCCAACCAGGTACCATGAACACCTCGACCATCCTCGCCGTTGCCGCCGCCGCCATCATTGGCTCCACCTCCGCCGCCACGTGCTCGACCACCGAGCAGACCACGGCGTACTCGACGCTGGCCAGCGTGCTGACGCTGAGCTCGTTCCAGGGCTGCTCGGACGACTCTGGCTTCAGCCTGCTGTACTCGACGTCGCTGCCGGACGACGCGCAGTACGTGCAGATGTGCGCGTCGGACAACTGCCAGTCGCTGATCGAGTCGGTGGCGGCGCTGAACCCGCCTGACTGCGACCTGACGGTGCCCACGAGTGGCCTGGTGCTCAACGTGTACGACCTGGTGAGCGGCTTCTCTGGCATTTGCGCTTCGTCCTCGACGACGACGACGTCCACGGCGTCTAGCGCGGCCACGACCCCGGCCACGGAGGCTCCCGCCGCGACGACGGCCGCCCCTGCTGCCACGACGGCTGCCACGACCACGGAGGCCACGACGGCGCCGCCTACCACGACCACGGAGGCCACGGAGGCCCCTGCTGTCACGCCGGCTGCCACCACCGCGGAGACGACCTCGAACTCGACGACGACGACGCAGACTGCCATCGCCTGCTAAGTTGTTGCCGGTGGAAGCCGTGGCTTGGTCTCTCGCGCGTGAGAGAGTGAGCGCCGCTGCTTGTCTGCCAGCCTAGCCTCGTATATATCGTTGGATGCATTGTCGACACGTGATCGATCATCACCCACACCGTAATAAACTCATTTGGATACTCAACATCTTGGATCTTGTTGCAAGTTCATCGGCTGTGCTATCGAACTGTTTGTCTTAGCACGGGCATCTCACTCAAAACGTCATCGTTAATGTAACGAAGCATCCCTGGGTATATAGGTGGAAGTTTGCTACTACGTCGAAGAGCATGCGTCGAGCTGAGGCTGCTGCTAAATCAATGAAGGCAGCAATTCTCTGAAATTTATTTCAGAGTATACCATTGATCCGATTTTCCGCTCAAAAGCATGCTTGCCAAACATCACAAAACATCAACAACACGCACCAGCTCAACAGCTCATCTCCAAATCTAATAAACCCTCAAGAACTGACAAAATGACATGTCAATTTTTGGTTTTGGTCTGATCCTCTCATAATTTAAACTTAATATTTAGACACTTAGTGATGTTCAGGTCGTTGCAATAAAAAAGCGGGCTGCGAACTCCTATAGGGATCAAGAAACCCAAGCAGCAGCAGGGGAAATATAGTTTTTCGTCATTGAAAACGAAGTTATGGAGCCGGGCAACCTACAGACAATTGGAACTATCATGCGCCTATTAGGTATCAAAAGCCAGGATTATTTTTACAAACATATGCCAGCTCGAGCGCTGCGCGCCGATCCGTGTTCATGGGAAGGTCACGGTGACAAAGGTATCGGAGTTGCTGTCAAAACATTGGAAGTGATTGTTGAGAAACTTTGTGGTTTGCTATGTGATGGAAATGAGGAGGCAACCGCGGCTGCATTGAACCGAATCACTCGCAAAAATGATGTTGTGAAGACGGACAGATTTCACAGCTTCTTGGGCGAATGCTACTCAAAGACACAAAGAGGATCAATCGAAAAAGAGTCATGCGGGGAATGCTGTGCTTTTTTCCTTGTCGCGGATTGCGTGCTCTAATGGGTCCGACCGCAGAGTTTTCGTTATCAAATGATAGCTTTGTGGAGGGAAGAGAAGACATGTGGAAGCTGCAAACTAGGCCTTTGGACGTCGGTCGGTGAAACGCTATGACAACGTCGCTATTGAAATGGCTCTAGCGTGTATTCTCTCGTCTGACAACGTGTCCTTCTTGTCGTGGGGACCAAAAATGCGCCACTTGACGGTGGGAAAGTGGTTATTCCAGCACTCATACGCAAGCGCTCTATGAACTCAATCTTTGATAGCTATCTGGAGTATATTGGCGCTGATGAAACTAGAAAATCGACGTCGCGTACTACATTTTATCGTATCGGAAGCGTACTAACCTCTGGCGGGGCGAAAATGCGTACATCGGCCGACTACGTAACAGGTTTTCTGGTAAATGATTTGTTTGAGCTGCTGAAGCGTATTGTGGTAGACGTTGACCTTGCCAACGTGCGGAAACCCATTTTCGAAGAGATGGAGATAGTCCGTCCGTACATGAAGTATACATTTGACAGAAAGCTGAAGGAGAACTTTTCTGCTTCATGCATTTTACATGACGTTTGGTTTAGGTGGAGCTCATACCACAACTTCGACAGATCTGTGTGCCGATTGTAAGTGTGTCTTCATGCTTTTTAGCGATCTAACCGGTCTACTGCGAGACAAGGGCGCGCTTCCGGAAACACTAAAGGTGGTTGCTGACTGTGCTGAAAAAGCCAAGCACTTTTTGGGTCGTCGACTTAGTCGTCAATCAGCATTTGGAGATTGCAAAAATAAAGGAATCGATGAAAGAAAACTGCGTAACAGCCGGCGAAGCGAATGCAGCGCTTGTGACTATCGACTACAAAATGAAACTAGAACCCATGTACTTTCGCGAGAAAACGGTGGAGCATTACGGTAAACGTGGCATGTCATGGCATGGTGCAATGATTCTCTACTATCAACAAAGTAGAAACTCAGACGCTTCATCAACTCCCATTGCGGTCGAGCAAAAGATGTACTTTGATCATATCTCGAAAGGAGATAACCTACAGGATGCATCATCTGTGCTCTCCATGATCGACGCGATTCTGATTGGAATTCGCCGAGATTTACCTTTCATAAAACGAGTGGTTCTCCAGTCAGACAATGCAACCAGTTACCAAAACACACTGCTTCCTGTGATGTTGCCGTTTTTCTCTCAAGCTCATCAAATTGAAATCACCGGCTTCATTCATACTGACACTCAAGACGGCAAAAGTGTATTAGATGCTCACTTTGCTCGTTCAATGAAGGTGCTTCTGGATCTGGATTGGGTTAAAGAGGGGAATAACTGCAAGACACCAACCCAAGCGGCTAAAGCACGGAGGGGCTGCCAAATTGCGTTGTAGAGCTCATCGAACATGACCGCCACAAACTAGGTCAAGTGAGCAACGGCGTCAAACGGATGGAAGAACAGTTGCGCAGAATAATCCCTCGCGCAAACGAGATCAGGGTCATCCAGACGACATCAACCACTAGTACCTCTATACGAACGATGCGATATCAAGATCTTGGAGCTTTTGTGCTTAGATGTTATGAGTACTCAGGCATCGGAAATGGTGTTTACGTGTACTGCGATCCTTCTGCCGGCACCTGTAGAAAATGCAGCATGGAATCGCCAGAGTTAACACTCACGGCGTCGCCTGAAAACATTTCACATGTCCAAATGTAGCAATTGATGCTGACGGGAGAGGGGCAGTTACCATTCTGGTAGAGGCGTGCAGCACTTGTGAAGAGCAAGTCGATCGCAGTAGTACCAGCGAGAATAGCGTTGGGCCACATGTAGATATTAACCCGATGTCGCTCGAAGACATGCATGATAAAGGCGAAGCAAGCTTTGATGAAATTGACATCGACGCTGAAATTGCAGATGAAGATGTTAGAAATGAAGTGGAAGATTTGGAAGAACAGCATCTATTCGACGAGATTTTAGATCTTTCTTACGCAATAGGATGCATTTCGGGGGTCAATATCTCAACTCAAGGTCAATTGCGGAGAAGAACGCGTCTCTGGAAGAAAGATAAGGCGCATGATGCAGTCTTAACCCCGTTACCTGAAAAGAAGCGACGAACCGCAATTGATCATGCTGTTCGCCATGCACTGCTCATGCATTCGACTGGGTGTGTCGTAGTTCAAGGTATGACCAGTGGTTCAAAACTTGTAGAGCGCACTCTGCAAACACAATTTGCGGCCAACCCGGAAGTGATCAACCCTGGATGGGCTATCAGGCCATTGCGCGGAGCGACGTATGGTCGGCGCTACACAAAACCTTTTCGAGACTAAGTTAGAGACCTATTCGAGCGCGGTGCTCGAACATCCACTGACAAACTCAGCGCTGGGCGAATGCTTGAAGTTCTTGTTGACCGGTATCCACACCGCTATGACCTTCCTACAGAGAATGAAATTCGACAAGAGATTACAAAGCTGTTCAGGGCCCAAAAGCGTGGTGGCGACGAACAACGGTTGAAAACAAACGCCGAGGCGGCAGCTTACCGATCCTTCTTGTTGGAACTTATTGAACAAGAGCCAAGTATAAAACCACGGAAAGCTGTTGACTGCTTTATAGCACGCTTTGGAGAGTGTGGTCTTACTGCGCAACAGATCAAGAATAAACTCAAGGGGGCCAAGAACATCGTAAAAAAACGAGCGCTGAACCTCAACAATAATGTCGATATTTAGTTGATGAAATTAGCACCAATGCTGTCGGAAGCTTTACTTCACCTCTATTAACTTCATTAAACTTGAGCACGTCTTACCACTGCGGTGTCCGAGTCTCAAAAATAAGTTGGAGGCCGCGAGCGTGCTTGCTTTGCCACTACATGGGCCACACGAGCGGTAGAGCTGGCTGTCGTACTCGCCGTAGCAATCGTCGATGTTGACGATCCCAAACTCGTAGTATTCGATCAACATCGACTCCGTCGAACAAACTCAGCTGCTGCTAACCGTCAACTAGCTCTTCCATTGTATCACATCCGTCTGTGCATCCTCTTCTAACACCATGTCTTCCCCCCCGCGTGCTGTAGTCACATAACGGTCCGTCCTACTCAGCTGCTGCTGCATTTCAACACGATCCTGTCGAATAACCTTTACATAGCCGTCCACCTGGCTAGAGATCACGGCGTGGTCGTCGCTGGAGACAGTCTCTCCTATTTTCACCTCGACGATGTCAGCTTGCTGCATTTGTCCTCGATCTGAACGACTGCACGTTAGTCAGCGCTGCCAGCTACTAGGTATGTATTGCACAATCAGGGGGACCTCGCAACCTTTTACTTCGGGATCACAAGCGTACGGGTTACCGGATGGTGTGTCGATCGACTTGACCTCCGTTATCATTGTCTCGCACTGCACATTCCGGAACTTATTTGTCGCTATCTAAATTGTCCACCAGGCTAGCCTGCGGCCAGTTGCACCTCTTTCTCCTGCTTCTCCTCCACTCCCCCTGGTGGAGCCGTCCGCACAGCAATCTGCTGCGTGTTGGGCAAATGGTCGTTTGCTACGTGGTCATGGAAGAGAAGGTGTAATGGCCTCCTAGCACTGGAACCCTTGTTCACGACGCAATATTTCAAAATCTACGTAGTGTGTTAAGTTGAAACGAGCCTTAATCGAAGCAGAAAGAAACAAGCTAGAATGTACGCTTTCATTATGTTTCAAAATCATAGTTGCGGTGTTCGTTTTGCTCAAAACCCCACTGAATGCTGTTTTCCGTTCCGATTGAGTCAGGCATGGTGTGTTAAACGCGAATGGTGCTTTGTTTGCCACTGAATGGAGTGTTGACGCACTGTTGAAAAATTCAGGGGGATCTGCGGCAGCAACATGGTTTCCCAATTATTATGGTACCCCTCCAATACATGTACCGGTGGTAAGTTATCGGTACCCCTTTCGCGATGAGAGGGCGCATTTCTCGCGGGCGCTAGCGCACAGCCTTGTTTCGCTAATTTGTTGATTCATGAAAACAAACGACAAAGGTTGTGGAGCTGCGTTGCCGCATTCAATTGCGCGTCGATTGCTACAGGTTTTGTAGGAAATAATTCAGATTAAAAGAACAAATACTAATGCAGCATGCCGAAAGCAGAATCAGCTGAAGTAACTCAACGAGGGAATAGATCGAGTGACCTGCCTAGCCACAGCACGCGCCATTTCAATGTCGGGACCCAACATACTGGCGATATCATAGTATCGTTCGATGCTCTCACGAATTCCGTCACTTTCACCACCCTCTCCGATAGACGGTAACACTTTCGACAGCTTCTGTCGCTTCACAGGGCCTTGGAGCCCACGGATCATCATCTCGGTACTAAGTGTAGCAGTAGGCTTCAGTAGCTCCCTCATCAACTCGAAAGCCTCGCCAGGATTCATAATAGTCACTCTGTTGACCAAAGTGGTATCGTTTTCCTTCCCGGCGACCCAGAAGAACCGCCAATCGTCGTTGAAGTCAGTAAGCAGCGCAACCACAGGGTTGGTGGCCAGCAGATCTAGAGCAATTAGCTCTGACATCGCTTGGAAGACCGATTGTCTTTTTCTTCACTTCAATCAGCATCCTCACTCCAGGCAAGTCATCAACATATTCCGCGCTCTCCTCGACGATATCACTGAGTATCAAAAGATCGGTGCGACCACTGAGCTCAATGTTAGAGCCCTTGACGGCGACACGGAGAATATTTTTCGTATTCTCCACACCGAACACGCAAAGCTTCTCCTCCTGAAGAAATCCGCCAATGTTGCGCTCAACATACGCGCAATAATCATCTTTCTGCTTTTCCTCGCTCAGCCCCATGTCCCATGTGAACCCGTCGACTTGACCCCACGTTGCGGCAGTTTTGCTCACAGGTACCACCGTAATGTTGAAGGCGCTTAACAGCTCCTTGTACTCGGCTGAGTCCACCTGCGAGAGGACATATATCTTGCGCTTGGTCAGCACGGTGCTCTCGTGTATCTCTTTGAGTTGAATCTGCAACTTCAACTTGCTAACCTTAGAGATCCCGCCCGACGTTGACATGAGCCAAACTCTCTCCAATCACTAATATAAAGCGAGAACTAGTCAAAAGCTGCGTGTGCCTGTGGCGTGCTAGTTCAACATTCACGCAACATCTATGAAAGTTTCCTTCCAATTATAACAATAGAAGCACACGCACAAAATTCACTTTGCTATTTTGTAGCGGCTAGCTCGTACCCAGTACGTGCAACCAGGGCTCAAGACAACATGACTGGGACTCTGTGAAGCACATCCACATCGCGTCGTCTACTTCAAGCCGGGTGGGTGGCTCTGTTGTCCGGCATTTGTTCACGCAAACTAGGAAGCTACATGCACTCAATCAACTACCAGCCCCAACATCAACCTGAGTATCTTCCAAGATGAACCCTAAATGCAATGCACTGCTCCTCATGTTCGTCTCCAAACGCTGGACCACCACGATTTTAAAACTCATTCTTCTTTTTATTTTTACAACATTTGGCATGGCAGCTAGTACCGGTAGCTTCCAAAGGGCGGCCTCAAGCGGCGAGGCTTCTGCCTCCGCAAACGCGGTGAATGCCTCAACCTGTAGAAACATGATGCCGATACGTGTTCAATCGAAGCAGCTCACCTCCATTTCATTCGAATTTCAGAGCTCACCCGGGCGCTAGCGCACGGACTTGTGGCGATGGCAAGGACGGTCCTGGTATTAAAACGATGCTGGCGTATTGCTCTTGACGATACCGGTACATTTCGACCAGGCAGTTGAACACCGTATGTTTCTAGTTGAAGTTGCCGATCTTTTCACATAAGAAGATCTGCTTGGCACTTTGATTTCCTTTGCCAGTTGCAACAAATGTCGTCGCTGCTGATGCTGCTGCTCTTCTGCGACTTCCTCGAGAACCGTCTGCACACGTCCAGCCTAACGCTGCTCCGTCGCATCTTCAGCGACTTTTTGCCGGCAACGAGCGCACTCTGCTGGACTTTGTGCGACTGGGAGCGAGTATCGTGACTGTGATGCCCATGGAGAGAACCAGTGCAGGGCATCGACAAGAAGCCACCCGACTGCTCGCTCAACAGCAGCAATTGATGATGAGTCACAACGAGCAGCACATGCAGCTCTCAGTGTTCCACTATTTGTCGGTCCAGTGGCCACCAAGAACATTGTCTGGCTACGTGCCATGTTCATTGAGTTCTGTGGGGGAAATGACTCGCTACTGCGTGAATTTGTGCATCGGGGCAATGAAGTCATCAGTGTTATTCCTGTGGACAATCAGACGCTCCGGACGCAACCACCTCTGGCAATTAATCCTCCAGTGATTCCTTCAATGTCGACACCTCACTTGATTCTGGACCAGAGTTCACAAGAGTTGCAAGAAGAGCAGAATCAGCACTATCAAGGTAGTGAAGAAGACAACTTCGAGGGCTCTGACGATGACAACGAGATCAATAATGTTCAGGAACTGGAGATGGTAGCGTCGATGCTGCCAGCTCTGGACAATATCGTGGGGTTCTAAAGTCTGTGGAGGAGAAAGAACCTTGGAAACAAGTCTTCAATCCCGATACATTGGCTCCTCCGTTTTCCAGCGTGAAGTATCCGCAGCTGGCTGCAGCGCTAAAAAATTTTGGGCGAAACATGCGCGCGCAGTTTGGGAGCGCAGCTTTTGGAGGCCGTCGAAGGGCATGCGTGGTGGGAATCTTCACGTCAGGAAATTGCGTCAAGCCAACGCACGCAAAGCGTTTGAAAACGTAATGACTCAAGTATTCAAGGAGCTTGGCGTGAGCTTTTTCGCGAAACTGGATCGCCGCTCAAAGCCGCACCGTGGCTGGTGGTATGTCGAACCAGTTCGGGACCTTGGCCTCATGGCTCAACGCACGGATTTGGGTACGTGCCTGAACTACATCGAGTCTCAAGCTCTTCAGCGGTTTCCGGTCATTCCCGGAGGAGAGATTTACACCAGGAAGTCGAACAATGGCAAAAGCAGGAGCATGTGGTCTGCTACAGCCTCGATGAAGCTCATTTTGAGCGCCATCATCGCAGCGAACAAGCAATCCAAGACCAAAAACAAGAAGTGAACTACCGTGGGGACACAAGAAACAGGTAAAGTGAGAGTTCGGAACCAATTCATGAGTGCTGCATAATTTTTCGCAAAAACGTCGGTAAAAGACAACCTTTAGTCGTCACAATTCACGTGCAGAACTTTTCGCTTTTCTCCATCGACTTCTCGAGACGCCGGAGTCCAATCAAGCGCTTGTTCGATGTCTGCAGCAGGTTGCAACCACTCAAGAAACCCCACGAGCAAATGCAGTACAGCAGCAATGACACAGGCCAAGAGGCCCGCCACTGGACCAATTCCGTGATAAAGTTGCAGCCTGTGTAGCAGCGAGCTGTCCGGAAGTGCACGCACCTGGGCGTATATTTTCTCAGTCCGCACGGCGACAGCATCCCAGTTGTACATTTTCGCGACGCGATCATGAAATTCCTGTCGATTGACTCCTGCTAGCCGTGGCACCGCTGCCAGCACTGCGTCCGCGAGGGCCTCTGGCGTGATATCCGCGGCGAATTGCACCATATCGGGCGGTAGCACTTCGGGCACCCCTCCAACACGAGTACTGACGACAAACAGTCCACAGGCTGCAGCTTCCAGAATAGCGATACAAAAACTCTCGGTCAGCGAGCTGTTGAGAAAAATGTGTCCTTGACACAGCACCTCGCGCACTTTTGCATGGGGCACCGCTCCATACAGCGTCACGCGGTCGTGCAGCCTGTACTTCTCCCTCATTTCTTCCAGCAGCAACCGTTTGGCTCCGTCTCCTCCGATCAAGAATCGCACTCGCGGGTCCTGCGCGCACACCAATGGTATTGCTCTGGCCACCAGGTCAATACCCTTACGATACACCAACCTCGAGACGATGACGACCGTAATAGAATCGTCCGGTCCAACTTCAGTTTCAGGCGGGGGCGTGAACTTGGTCGCGTCCACCGCGTTGGGGATTGTGGCCACGCGGTCCGGACGCAGCGACGCTCGCAGCACCAAGTTCTCTCGACACGTGTGTGAAACACCAATGGCTACGTCCACCGTGGACATGGAGAATTTCATTACCTTGTTCAGGTGGACACTCGCAGCGTCCGCGAACCCGAAGAGCGAGTGGTCCGTGTACACGGTTTTGATGCCGCAATCAAGGGTTTTGGCTTGAAGGAGACACTCGTGCATGAAGGTGGACGTGGCTTGGTGGCCGTGGACAATCTGCACTTTCTCACGCACGCAGATGGACCGAAACAGCGCCAGATGGTTGACGAACGTTGGGTACGTGACGTTATCCACAATGGGCGTCACTGGCAGGTAGTAGACTTTGAGGCCGTGCGTCATGTAACGCACACCGACGCGTTGTGAGGGTGTGACGCCGTTGGAGGGACCTGGAACGGCGTGGGTGAGCACGATGACCTTGTGACCACGACGCAGCAGACACTGGGATAGTGACCACATGTGCATCTCCACGCCGCCCAGCCGCGGGAAGAAGAAGTCGCAGCACATTGCGATACACAGACGCTCGGACGCCATGGTCGTCGAGTGAGCGGATATGTGCGCCACGTATGTTATGTGGTGCACCTTTCAAGGGTTGGCCAATCACTGCAGCGGATACGCTTCACTTCAACTTGGCTATTTCTGTGAGCAGAATGTGCTGAGAGCCAATTCAACATGAAGCTCTCACTGCAATATTCAAACACCAAATTTTCCATTTCAACATCAATTCATATGAATCGACAACTACCAAGGCCAATAACTGAATTTTCGCCATCGTACAGAAGTCCAAGCAGTAGTTGCACACCTTTCTTACAGATACGAAGACGTCGCCTGTCAAACGTGCCACGACGTGGTAGATCCCTGATACGATTTACTTCCTTGAAAACTGGCACAAGGTGGTGTCCGAATCCATTTTGCGCATATATACCATAACAATTTGCCACAACACTTCACAGTTCAGCAGGCGGGTCCCTCGCCTTTATCGCGACAATCTCGTCCAAGACTGGCTTCAGTGCTTCCGACGACGACCACATGCTGCGGCTTTGTCCGTTTACCCTTAAGAAATAACTTCGACCAACGCCGGGAGCAACAGGAAATCTCTTGGACGCTTCCGATTCAATGTACTGCAGACACTTGGACAGACCACAGCGCTGGGCCAAGGTAAACAAGTCCACTGCTTGATCCAGGTAGTACCAGCCGCTATATAAATCAGCTCGCTGATCCATCTTGACAAAGAAAGCCGCTCCGAGCTCCTCGTACACCGGATACATGACATTCTTCTCGAAAGAATTCTGCGCCTTGCTCTGCCGACATCTTCGTTGCGTGTGGGGCTCAAAATCACGCTTTCGCGTCAGCGGAGACCAAAACTGTCGCTCCCAGACCGCTTGAGCATTCGTCTTCCAAAACTCGAGTAACAGCGTGACGAGTACCGGATATTGGGCTCGAGAAAACGGCATGGCCAAGTTTGCCCCCTTGAACGCGAATTTCCACGGCTCCTTCTGCTCTAGACGCTCCACCGCGCGTACAATGATCATTCGCATCTCCTCGGGTGATGTTTGTATCTTTGGCAAACTCGTCTCGACACGTAATAGCAGTTCAGTCTCTTGCTGTCGAGGAACAATTGAGGCTCTACGAGTCTTCTTTCTCGGGCGATCGTCAGCTGTCGCCTTCACTCCAGGCTGCTCCGACCTTTTCAGCCGCTTATTATGTGGAGACAGTGTGGGCGATGGAGTCACGTCTGACAAAGTTGCTGTCCCCATTCTCTCAGCCGCGACAGAGCGTACCGCTGCACTCGTCATTAGCGGCGGCGGGGGCAACGGGGCCATACATAAGGCCTGGATGTCCACAGGGACCACCGTGATCGGCTCATCCCCGCGGCGCACAAACTCTCGCATCAAAGTGTCCTCCCCATTGCAAAACTCGTAAAACAAATCCCGCAGCCACAACATGTTCTTGGTCGCCACGCGCCGCCAAGTAGCGGAACACACAGGGGTGGGGCTGAGACCGTCGAGTGTCCATTTGGACTCGCAAATGTCCACTAGTGTACATCTGATTTGATGACTCATCGAGGGCGTAATCCGTTCTCTTCTGTTCCGCTAACAGTCGAACCGCCTCCGCTTGGTGGCGAGGCCCCTTCCTCTCCACGGGCATCACAGACACGACACTCGCACCCAACCGCATGAAGTCCTGCAGCGTGTGTTCATTGCCGGCGAAGAAGTCGGTCAACATGCGGCGAAGAAGCGCTAGGCTGGAGGTGTGCAGACGCGCCTCCAGGTAGTCGCAGAAGAGCAGCAGCGTCGGTAGCGACATCTCTCCACTCACTCTGGTAGCTTGTCAAAGTTCTTGTGAGGATTTTTGCCAATGGGAAGGAGACTGGATGGTTTTTGTACAAGTAGCAAATTATTAGAATGAAGGTCTAGGAATCATAGACCTTCATTCTAATAATTTGCTACTTTGAACGCCCCTACCGTACCGAAATTCTACTATTATACTACTACAGTAATTGGTAATACATGTATTAATACCGGTACAAGTACGGTAACACAGCTAGCGATTGGTATTTTTCAACTTTTCTCGAATTGAATGGAATAAACGTTCAAAAGTTTTTTCACGTTTTTACGAGGTCCTTTTGGTCATGCGGTCTTGTAAACTCATAGCCAAGAATTCAGTCGTACCGAGGACAATATTGTTGGTTTTGGAGCAAGGGAGGCTAGAGCTCTTCCTCGAAGAGGTTAGATTTGAAGGCTCATTTAGGAAATCGTCAACGATGCCATGAAAGGAGGAGATAGTCTGGGGTTTCTTCGACGAATGCCCACTTGATCATCGATCTCTAACGTTTCGTCGATCATCAACCGACCAAGTGGAGAAGGAACTGCATCACAGTTGGTGAGGTGGGTTCTCATGTTTTCGTCGTTGCAGCAGAACCCGTTGGTTGTATTACAGTAGCGACATCGCACTCGAGGAACCTTGGATATTGAGAGCGTCGAAATGACGATTACCCAGTGAGAGTGAGATTTTCTCTAAAGGTTTAAAACGTCCTCAGCCTGAAAAAGATGAATTTAAAACTTTTAAACAAGGTTTTTTCAGGCAATAGAAAATGAACCAATCGCTGTGTTACACAGAGTCACTACGGTGACCGAAGTGGGAGCTGAAGTCTTTATCGGTAGGGCAGGCATTGATGTATCCTTCCTGGTGCGGAATCGAACTGATGAACAGCTCAGACACTAAGTTGTGTTACGTCAGCCAGTTTCGCTCAATCTTGTTCTTTTGTATTTTCACGGATATTGTCAAGATCTAAAAGCAAGTTGAAGCCTCTCGTTCGTGGAAGGCGTGCTTTGATCCTTAGCCGCATCTCCGATATCGAGTCACTATCGGAGCCTCCTACCGATACGAGGCATACCAGTCACTTGGATCACCCAGCACACTTTATGGTATCTTGGCCAAAAATGATCTACAATCTTGTGGCGGTCATTTGGGTCAAGCTTTACCGCCATTGCCGACCTCAACCCAAATGCTAAAACAAGCTGCAGAGCGTGCGATGTCAATATTCCATCGTGATCGCATCACCAAAGAAGACAAGACGTAAAATCACAAATAGTAAGGCTTATCATTAGCCGTACCGACCCGACAGACACCTGTGGATAGGGTCAGCGACGCTTCCACTTAGCATGCGGTGGCGGTCGTCGTCGTGGTCGTCGTGTTGGTGGACGTGGCGGTGGTGGCAGTGGGGGCATCCGTGGTGGCGGTGCTGTTCGAGCTCGAAGCAGTCGACGTCGCAGTGGTGGTGGCCGTCGTAGCAGTCGGGGCTGTGGTGGTCGTCTCTGTGCTCGTGCTGGCAGCGGTGGACGTGGTCGTGGTCGACGACACCGAGGAGCACTCCGACGAGAAGCCGTTCGCCAGCTCGTACACGTTCACCTCGAGACCACTGGTCGGCACCGTCAGCGTGCAGTCGGGCGGGCTCAGCGAAATGATGGACTCGATGAGCGACTGGCAGTTGTCCGACGCGCACATCAGAACGTACTCTGCGTCCGTGGGCAGCGCAGTGGAGTACAGGAGACTGTAGCCGGAGTCGTCAACGCATCCCTGGAACGAGTCGAGTGTCAGCAGGCTGGCCAGCGTCGTGTACGCGGAGGTCTGCTGGGTCGAGGAGCAAGTGTCGGCAGCGACAGAGCCAACAAAGGCGGCGGCGCCAACGGCGAGGACGATCTTGGCGTTCATGGTGCCTGGATGTAGTTCTGGTAGCTGACTGTGCGGAGTAGAGCAGATTGCAGAATGAGCGAAGACATCGCATGTGCGTGAATCGAGCGAGGACCCGCTTGACACCAACTTGTTGCCGAAGAGAGGTGGTTCTAATCAGCTCTTTGCTGCTCGAGGGCAGATTCATCGTGATATTCGTCTAGACCTGGGCGAGCCCCGCGGTCCGCGGCCGGAGGAGTCAATATGAGCAGGACGCAGCGATCTCCGTTACGGAGTCCGTACAAGTGGCGCACGGCCACGATAGGACGGGAGCACAGGATCCCTGAGATACAGAGGCAGACGCCTGTCAGCGGCATTAGTCGCGACTTCAGCTATGCAGTCTCACCACCCGAGGTGTATTCGGCTAGCGGCATTTGGAAGAAAGCAGTGCGGCGTTCCTCCATCGACTAGCGATAACCCGTTGCGCGTGACTAGCGGAAGCTGAGGCTGTCCCCGCCCGTCTCATGAAGTTGGTCATCGAGTAATGTTGCTGGGCCAGCACACTGCAAGCTTCGGTGAAGGATACACTCGTCCCACCGCGGTCACGCAGGATACATTTACCGTGTTGCACCGTGCAACTTGCACGTTGCAGGAGTCGTCGACTCCTGGCACTACAACGAGTACATGTACATGTATTTTTAAAATATTAAAATACATGTAGCGCGCCAGTCGACAGGCGCGTCCATCGTACATGTACCGTGCATTCTGGTCTTCGATGGCGTCAAATCGACGGTCGATGCCCCAAGAGCCATACTTCACGTCGAGTCCAACAATGCCTGGCACTTGGCACAGCAGCTCAGACGAGAGAAGTGCAGCAAGGTTGCCAGCGTTTCAGTGAGACTGAGGCCTTGCGCTCGAAGTTGTCTGCTGCAGCAAAGGTTTCGACACCAGACTCCTTGCATTGCAGTAAATTGTTAGTGGATCCTGCACTTCAGACCGACAGACGTACGTGTATTAATACATGTACCCCCAGCACCGGCAGAGGTTTATCAGCGGACTATCGCCTGCTCCACCGACAGCAACTTTAAAAAGTCAAAAGTAACAATTGTTCCCAATCAAGGCTCTATGCTACGTTAGTCCCCAGCATAGAGCCTCCAATATAATACAGTAGAGGCTCAATCGCCATGTGAATTTCAAGAGTCCCACGTCAATGCACTCTCTGCTGGTGTTCCTACGAGCCAACGTCGACTTGAGCTCCTCGACGATCATGCATAAACTAGTTTGTGTCAGGACATGTACGGTAAGCGAGTACCGCTGTTCGAAAGAGAGACATCGGACACTGTCCGACGGACAGCAAACATCACGCTCAACGAAAGCCCCTCGTTGTGTTTGGCATTCCCCCATTTGCTTCGTGCATCTCCAACCTCCTCTTACAACAAGAGACAATGAACACGTATTTCGCCTTCGTCGCCGCTGCCGCCGCTTCCGTGTGCTCTGCAGATGCCGCCGCCTGCTCCTCCTCTCAGCAGGCTGTTGCCTACGTGAGGCTGGCTGGCCTGCTCGCGAGCTCATCGTTCAATAACTGTGGGAGTGCCTCGGGCTACAGCATGCTGTATTCCACTTCCCTGCCCTCGAACACGGAGCGCGTCAGCTTGTGCGGTGTACAGGCGTGCCATGACCTGGTTGTGGCGGTGCTTGCTTTGAATCCTCCCGACTGCGACCTGACCATCCCCACCAGCGGAGCCGTCATGAACGTGTACCAGCTCGGCTCGACCTTCGAGTCGGTGTGCGATACTCTGACCGCCACCACGGCTCCGCCCACCGAAGCTCCTACCGTTGCGCCCACCGAAGCTCCTACCGAAGCTCCGACCGAAGCTCCCACGACGGCACCGACTGAAGAGCCCACCTTGGCACCGACGGAAGCTCCCACCTTGGCACCGACCGAAGCTCCGACCTTGACACCGACGGAAGCTCCTACCTTGGCACCGACCGAAGCTCCTACCGCCGATCCCACCGAAGCTCCCACGACGGCACCGACCGAAGTTCCGACCTTGGCACCGACCGAAGCTCCTACCGCCGATCCCACCGAAGCTCCCACGACGGCACCGACCGAAGTTCCGACCTTGGCACCGACCGAAGCTCCTACCACCGCGCCCACCGAAGCTCCACGACGGCACCAACAGAAGCTCCGACCGTTGCGCCCACCTCGGCTCCGACTGACGCTCCCACGACGGCACCGACCGAAGTCCCAACGACGGAGCCGACGGAAGCTCCACATCGGCACCGACTGATGCCGCTACCATTGCCCCAACTTTGGAGCCTATTAGCTGTTCCACCGAGTGGTAGGATCCATACGCTGAGCTATTGTGCAGTTTCGTACGCTAATACAACTGGGGTGATGTTACAATTGAAGTGCTGTATTTCACCTAAGCTTACTGTTTAATTATTGTGTTGGTCCGGATGACGGCGTTGATATTTTTCTAACGCGAAAATCTCCAATACATACAGTAATCTGTCGCGTTCGTTCTTGCCCTTTTCAGGAGTACGCCAGTCCTGCCCTCGGCCGCAAAGACGGTGTCTGGTGGCTACGGTCACCAACTGCCCCTAAATCCTACGACTAGCTACACGCGAAATATGTAGGGCCGCTGGTGGCCGACTTCTCCTTAGGAAGTGGTGTGGCTGACTTGATGCCTCACCGAGTGTTCGCCAGGGAGTGTGATGGGGACTTGATACCGGGGACTTATGCAATCCCGGGTTGGTTACCGGGGCATACAATACCCTCTCTTGCTCTTTCACTCCGCCTGCGTCAAGGACTGCTGATACCTGCGATCTCACGGGGCTGCTGGTACCCGTCTGCCAGACACTCAAGCGCCACGCCAAGAACTCTGCACTACTTCTGCTTGTCGTATTTAGTCGTTAGATCGAGCAACAAATTCCTGCTGCTTCTGTTCCTGCTGGTGAGCTCTGTGTGCTTCACCGCGAATCTTTTAGAGTGAGCTGCTCCACTGCCCTACACTCGCATGTGGCTCAGTGGGTTCACTGCCGACACCTCATCTTGGATCCAATGTCGCCTCTCCGCTATCCTTGGCTTTCTGCTGCTCCTCGGTCTTGGTCGTCCCTCCTGCACGTCCCTTCACTGACGTGCGATCTTCTGAACCCATCGTGCTGATGTCGTGTGCGGGGTCGGTTTTGTTTGACCAGGTCTAGGTCTGCACAACCTCAGCAAGCTGTTCTAGTTGCT
This sequence comes from Phytophthora hibernalis, assembly GCA_012656075.1. Lineage (NCBI taxonomy): Eukaryota > Oomycota > Peronosporomycetes > Peronosporales > Peronosporaceae > Phytophthora > Phytophthora hibernalis. Next base: position 723,919 of record JAAKBF010000030.1, on the reverse strand, counting down.
TTCCTCTCTCTTCTCACCACTGCCGCTTGAGCGGGCAAGTTCATGTAGAATCGGACTCGAACCCGTCGTGCTGATGTCTTGCGTGGGGTAGCATCCGGGTTCACTTCGTGCGGGCGCGTCAACCCATGCCACACGACCCGTCAGCCATCAGCTGCCTTCAACGCCCTCGCCGCCGTCTTCATCTGTCCTGCGCTGTCCTCGCCGTTCTAGCCGCCATCCTGCTCTATCCTGCGCTGTCTTCCGCCCTGGCTCAGTGCTTCGTCGCTGACCACGCGACCGCCCATTACCATTTCACCGGTTTACTGTACTATGGATAGAAAAATGGTGTCGCCCGGGAGGGTACCGAGGTCGATAACAAAGCTTAAACTAAAGAAAACCCAAAATTAATTTTGAAACAAAGGAGAGACCTGGTAACGTAATTTCTTCAGATTATATAATTATTTTAATAAAAGTATTGAGGGTTACCGGTTTGGTATCGGTTATTAACTGTGAACCGGTCAACCCGAACCGGTCCAATCCGAACCCACGCTGATTACGGTAAGTTGATTACGGTCCCCATGATTGGACGAGTAGAATGATTTGACGAACTAGTTAGAGTAACTCCGATAAATCAATCACTTTCGAATCTTCCTTCTTCCCCTCAAGTGGTCAAATGTTCTCGCTCCGGTCTTATCCAGAGTGCTGCCCTCCCTCCGCTTAGTCAAGTTTTACGGTGTCCAAGATCCATACCTTCCATCAGGTTATTAGCCCAAGCACCATGTCCTCTGCCCACGATGCCTCCACCAAGGTCTCCATCGACAAGTTCAACGGAGACAACTACGCGCGTGGAACCGCTACATGCGTGGCGTGTTCCTGACCAAGTCGGTGTGGCAAGTCGTGAACCGGGAGACGACGCCAAGCTTCACGGACTCGCGGGCCAAGGACGACTACGTCAAGTCGAGCAACATCGCGTTCGGACTGATGCTGCTCCACAAGGACGCGGACTACCACCATGTGGTCGACGACTGCGAGGAAGCGTGGGTGGCGTGGTCGCGCCTGAAGACGCTGTACGGAGGATCGCAGAAGGCTGGTCGCATCTACTTGAAGCGGCAGCTCTTCAGCATGGAGATGTCGGAAGGCGGGAATGTCTTGCATCACTGCAATGAGGTCCTCAACATCAGCGCCAAGCTCAGCAGCATCGGCGCCAAGATGGAGGATGAAGACGTGGCGATCTGCTTGTTGCGCAGTCTCCCCAAGAGCTACGAGAACGTCGTACTGAACCTGGAGATGAGCATAGCAGAGCTACGCACGCAAGACGTTGTGAAGGTGCTCACGAACGAGCACATCAAGCGGCAAGGCGAGAAGACGGCGACGGTGAAAACGGAAGACGCGGCCAAAGCGCTCACGACCGACCGAGAGTCTCGCCAGTGCACGTACTGCGGGAAATTGGGGCACACGGTTGACAAGTGCTGGACCAAGCAGAAGGATGAAAACCGAGGGCCAAGACGCGGCGGCAATGACAATGGCCGTGGACGCAGGGCCAACAACATCCAGTGGAGAAACGACAGCGACGACTACGACTACGATCGAGTGGCATTCGCGGTTTCCCTGGAGTGTGGAGTTTCGACGGGCAAGAATGTGTCCGGGATGTGGGCGGTCGACAGCGGCGCAACGCACCACATCTGCAATAACAAGTCCAAGTTCGCTCACTTGATTGAGCGAGATGAAGATGGAGTTTCGGTGGCCGACGGCAACAAAGCGGCCATCAAGGGTGTGGGAACCATCGTGGAACGAGTGGTTCTGCCCAACGGCGACGAGCGCGAGATCGAGATCAAGATCGCGCTGTACGTGCCGGACATGAGCAAGAATCTGCTCTCGGTGCCGCAGATCAAAACAACAAGCACGGCAAGTTCCAAGTCGTGTTTGACGGCACCGAAATGCACGTTTCACGCAAGGGCTCCAACCAAGTGATGGCGACGGCGGATCTCGTGGATGGACTTTACTGGTTTCGCACGCCTGAGCGATCGGCGAATGCGGCGACAGGAGGAAAGACTGTCGACCTGCACGCGCGCATGGGTCACACTCCGGTCGAGGTGCTTCGCAAGATGGTCAACAACAACATGATCAAGGACGCGAAGGCACCCTCCAAGTCGTGTGGACCAAGCATGTGTCGGGGTTGCCAGCAAGGGAAGATGGTCCAAAAACCGTTCCCAAGCAACCGTGACAAGCGCCATTACGACACGTTCGAACTACTCCACTTCGACATCTGCGGACCCATGGAGAAAACTCGCCTGGCGGCAGCAAGTATCTGCTGTTGATTGTGGATGAAGCCAGCGGATGAATGAAGGGTTTGTGTCTGCGTGCCAAGTCGGAGAGCGAAGACTGCATCAAGACGTACATCATGAAAGTGCAAACGCAGTTCGGCAAGAAGGTCAAGTTTGTGCGGCATGACGGAGCTCGTGAGTTTGCGACCAACTCGCTCAAGACCTTCTACGAAGACGAAGGCATCGAGCAGCAAACCACGGTTCCGTATGCGCACCAGACCAACGGCACGGCAGAGCGCGCCATCCGGACCATCGTCACGATCGGCCGCAGTATGTTGCACCATGCCAAGCTGGACAAGTGTTTCTGGGCTGAGGCGGCGATGACGGCCATCTACGTGAAGAACCGCCTGCCATCACCCAAGATCGAGCATAAGACTCCGTTCGAGGTCGTGTACAAGTCCAAGCCGAGTGTGAAGCACATGCGTGTGTTCGGCTGTCGGACGTACATTTTGACTCCGAAGGAGAAGCGACTCAAGTGGGATCCCAAGCCTCACGCCGGAATATTATTGGGCTACGAAGAAGTGTCCAAGGCGTATCGACTCTATGACATCGAGGCGGGGCAGGTGGTCATCAGTCGCGATGTCAACTTCGATGAGTCGACCTGTGGACTTTCGCCGCGGATTTCCGATGAAGATGTCGATGACCTGGACCTCACATCGACGATGACGGACCTCGCCAGACGGAGTACAAGCAGGCGGGAAACGCAAGAGTCGCCCAAGTGACGAAGATGAAGCTACCAGTAGACCGCGCACTATGCGTCATCGGCCTGGATTGGAAGAAGCAAGTTCGCCGGTCGACTCCTCTTCACGCCGAGCGGACGCCGACGAAGAAGAAAAGTCTGGTGACCAAGATGAAGAGTCGACTCCCCTGTGTTTTGGCGTGTAAGTGTTAATACCGTTGAAGCAACAGATCTATCAGAGCCGAAGGCATTCCAAGAGGCGGTCAACGGTCCTGATCAAGTGCATTGGCGCAAGGCGATTCGTGCAGAACTCAAGTCGATGCGACTTCGTGGTGTGTTTCGTGCTGCCAAGTTGCCCAACGGACAACGCGCCATCGGTACCAAGTGGGTATTCAAGATCAAGCGTAAAGCGGACGGATCGATCGAGAAGTACAAGGCGCGCCTCGTGGCCAAGGGTTTCAAGCAGAAGTACGGCATCGACTACACGGAGACGTTTTCGCCCGTGGTCAAGTACACGAACGGCCAGTCAAAGTACGACGCTACGCATGGTCATTGCTATTGCGAAGTACTTTGACTGGCCGCTCGACCAACTGGACGTAGTGACGGCATTCCTCTACGGAGTGATGAAGGAAGTCATGTACTGCGTGGTGCCAGAAGGGGTCGAGCTGGACGGCGACTTTGATTGCCTGGAATTGGTGAAAGCAATTTACGGTCTCAAGCAAGCTTCGCGAGTGTGGAACGAGACGTTCAACGAATTCGTGTGCTCTATCGGCTTCCAAGTTTCGGCCTTCGACGCGTGCCTCTACATCAAGGTTGAAGATGGTCACTGTGTGCTCGTGCTGGTGTACGTGGACGACGTGTTGATGACCTGAAGTTCGGCCGAGTTGATCGCACGTACCAAGAGTGACTTAAAAACGCGCTTCGAGATGACTGACAGCGGCAAGTGCGCGTTTGTTCTTGGGATCGAGTTGGTGGACGGCCCGGATGGCAGCGTAACCATGTTCCAGCGGCGTTATGTGGATGACATTCTCAAGCGCTTTGGCATGGACGAGTGCAAGGCCGTGGACAGTCCCGTCGACATGAGCTCTCGACTGGTTCCAAGCGACGCTGCGACCAAGGTGAACGCTCCGTTTCGTGAAGCTGTTGGTGCCCTAATGCCACGCGCCCGGATATCGCCTACGCTGTGGGCTATGTGTCGCGCTTCATGGAGAACCCCAAGAAGAGCATTGGGTTGTGGTCAAGCGCATCTTTCGCTACCTGCAAGGCACTAAGACGCATGGGATCTGCTACAAGCCGGGTGACAAGATCAACTTTCGTGGGTACCCCGACGCGGACTGGGCCGGTGACCTCGCGGACCGCAAGTCGACTTCCGGCTACGCGTTCATGCTGATGGGTGCGCCAGTGAGCTGGGGAAGCAAGAAGCAGTCAAGTGTTTCGCTCTCTACGAGCGAGGGGGAATACATCGCACTCAGCCTGGCTATCCAAGAGGGCAAGTGGATTCATCGCCTGCTTTGCGAGATTTTGGTGGCCGCCAACGAGACGGGACCCGAGCTCATGATCCGCGAAGACAAACAATCGTGCATCAAGGTGACGAAGAACCTGGTGAACCACGGCCGCGCCAAGCACATGGACATCAAGTACCACCACATCCGCGACGAAGTGAAGCGCGGTGAAGTGAAGCTCGAGTATTGCGAGACTTCTGTGATGCTGGCGGACATCATGACGAAGGCGCTTGCGGGACCTTGCCACATGGATCTGACGACGGCTCTCGGCGTTCATGGGATTTCGCATTGAGGGGGTATTGAGGGTTACCGGTTTGGTATCGGTTATTGACCGTGAACCGGTTAGCCCGAACCGGTCCAATCCGAACCCACGCTGATTACGGTAATTTGATTACGGTCCCAATGATTCGACGAGTAGAATAATTGGACGAACTAGTTAGAGTAACTCCAATAAATCAATCACTTTCGAATCTTCCTCCTACCACTCAAGTGGTCAAGTGTCCTCGCTCCGGTATCGCACAGAGTCCTCACTCCCTCCGCTTCATTCAAGCTTCGTTCAAGATCCATACCTTCCATCAGTGACGTCATTCAATTCATCAAAATGCTGTACTCTCCAGCGCCAGGTTGCGTGGAAGTACAGTGCCGCTCCAAGCCTCCAGCATCCTTCAACTAGTTGCGTGACGTAGTCGTCGAAGCCCTTGGTCATCCCATCCTTCTTGCCAGCCGCCACCTCCCAGAAGCGATGTGGAATCTTTGCGACCCGCAACCCAAAACATTCCTCTTCCACCTCCTCCTCCCGAAGGCCAAGCTGTTTCCATTTTTGAGAGAAAATCGCCCTCAGTTTGCCAGCCGCTGGGCACTTCCAAAACACGTGATAAACGTCCACGTCCATCAAGTGTTGCACTCCGCATCAGGACATCCCAGTTTCTCGTTGCAGATGTCGTACATGGAGTACGCCCTGGCCTTCATCCTGTAGAGCACTTGCTCTCCCAGGGACCCAGGCCTAATATTTTCCGGATACGCCTCCACTCCAGTGTCTTCCTGCCCGCTGCAGCCGAGTCACTCGCTTCACGCCAGTCTCGCGAGCTCTTGTTTATCTCCTCGCTTGCGCGACGCAGTTGCGACGTAGTCCTTGTAATGTTTACGAGCGTGCGGCCACCTCCTCCCCCAATCCACAAACAAGCAAGTCTTGATGTGGATGGATGCGGGTGCACGTAGTGAATGGCTACGTAAGGCGCCGCCGCTGCCTGAGTACCTGTGTCAATGTCCCGTGGCTGTCTACATGCCCCTCACTAACGACGAGCGCGGTCCCCGCCTCCACCTTCAGCTGTCCCCCACCATCAATTCAAGCCGTGAGCGGATGATCAACTGGTGTGGTCAAGAAACGTACTTCCTCCGGATCGTACCTCCGTGTCAATAGTAATGGGTAGTTTGCTAACACCGCCCTGATGAGCGGCTCCAGATCAAGTCGTACGCCTTGGCGTCTCCTCCTCAACTTAGAGCGAAAACTCAGCCTCCCTCGTCCCTCGTGCATATGTCTGTACGCTGTTTGCGTCGCGTGTCAGCCCCTCGACCTATTGGGCCGCTGGTAGCATCCGACCATCCGCGTGGTAGAGGTGCAGGTCACCAAGTTGCGCCGCCGTTATCCATTCCAAGCATTGGATGCCGTCCGTGATGCCAGTTGCATCTGTCATCCGCCGGTAGAGAGATCGCATCATGCGAGTCCCGTCCACATAGTACAGGTCTCGCTCCCGGTTAATGACAACACCTTCGAAGTCATCTAGCAAGATCCACATGGCGTTGACCATGTGTGGGCGTCCTGTGTGAAGGATATGGCCCCCGTTTGCGTGACGAGCTTCTTTCCAGTCGCCCACATCGTGCTGAGCCTCCTGCACCCAGTTGGTGGATGGGCCAACACGTTAGGCGTTACCCACACCTGCCGCACCTTCATCTTGCCCTTTGGCGCAATGAGTACGTCTCCGATAATGTACTGCGCCCCGATGCCTCCGACGTCCCATTTTCCTACTGCCATTTCGGCCATCGCCATCATTTCAACTCTCAAGTCCGGAATCGCCATCCCCGTTGCGTCCGATCCAGAGCTGCAAGGTCTGCATCCAGCCATGCTCGTGCGCCGCCTACCTCGTCTGAAAATGACGCATGCCACACATAATAGCGTAATTTTCGGCTGAAGCTGTTGATGACAGCTGTAGATGGCCAGTCGTGCTGCGCAATATACGTGAGCTTCGGCACGATGACCGCCGCCGCGATAAGGGGTTGATCGACGGTGGTGGTCTTCAGGCTAGCCAAGTTGAGTCGTGCCCTCAACTGTGTGTCGGCGACCGTCCAAGATCTCCCGCTCTCGCTCTGGCTGTCAACCTGTAGTCCAAGATACCGTCCAGCCACTCCATCATCTTGAAACTTGAGAGGGCTCGGCAGTGTGATGTTCTTAGGTGCACCTTTAAGTGCAATCACAATAGTTTTGTTATCATTGAGCAGTAGTCCAGACGCCTTCCCGAAACGGTGCGTGATGTCGCGCGACACCTCTAAATCAGACGAAGATCTGAGGTAAACCGCCGTGTCGTCTGCATACCCTGCGACCCGTAGCTCCAAGTGCCCCGCGTCCGATTGAATGACCACCCCCGTGAGTCCCGGATGGCTATCAATTTTTCGGTGCAGCGGGTCCAGCGCCAAGATGAACAGCATGGGCGCGAGAGGGCAGCCCTGTCGGATGCCGCTCGTGACCTGCAACTTGCGTGTTATCCCTCCATTGGCGAGGAAACGCACCTGCGTGTCCTCGTGCAATTTCCATACAGCATTGATGAATTGCTCGGGCTAGCCATGCTTTCGTAGCACTTGTAGCATATACTGCCGATCAAGAGAATCGTATGCTTTCTTGAAGTCTAGCAATAGCGCTAAGGCATCCGACTGGTCCGGATCCACGAGTACCATCTTTTGCGCTGCCTCGTACAGGTACAGTGTCTCGTGGATCGTCCGCCCCGGGACGAACCCGTTTTGGTTAGGATGTATCCTGTCCGGCAGAGTCGGCCTGATCCTGGAGGCTAGGATGCGCGTGAGCTCCTTGTAGTCGGTGTTCAATAATGCTAGTGGGAGGTAGTTAAGAGCATTTCTCTGATTCCCACCCTTCTTCAAACAGAATATGTCCGCGTCCAGGAACGAATCTGGGAAGCACCCCTCCTTGTACCATAGCGCCAACAGAAACGTGAGTATCGGTACTAATCCGTCCGAGTACTTTCGGTACCAGTCATTGCCCAACCTATCGGGCCCCGTCGCCTTGCCGGCCTTGCATGCCTGAATGGCTACAGTGACATCGTCCTCCGTAATGGGGTCTACGAGCGCCTTCTGACTTGGTGAAGGCTGGTCCGCTGCGTCCATCCAGTCGGTCACTTCTTCAATGTCGGCCGTATGCGAGCGTGGTTGTTGGAGCACTGGCATCAAATCGTCTGCTAATGTGTCCGCCTTCTCGTGTACATCTCGTACTGGCGCTCCCTCCACTGGGTTCAGTCTCTTTATGGTGTTGTCCGCGTGCTTGCTGGACACGCAGAGGAACATGGTTCGAGTAGTCTTGCCCGCTCAGTGCTGCGCCGCCGCAAAGACCCGTTGTTTCCGTAGCGTGGCTTGCTTGGTCTTGCATTCTAAGATAGCAGTGCGGAGCCGAACAGCCCGTGTCGGTCCTTCGACGTCCTCGAAAGTCATCACCGCGAGCAAGTCTCGGATGGTGTCTACCGAGGGTACCACCCCAAGTTCTTCCTCGTTGAGGCGTTGCTGTTGGCGCAGCAAACGCTTTAACTTCTGTTTCAGGCTGCCTCGCTCCACTCTCTTGCGTTCCGTTTAGTCCTTAGAGTTATCTTGACCAATTGGGTCTTGAAAGCATACCATTCCGTGGCCCACTCTGCCGCGGTGCGCTTCGCCTTGGCTGTGCGAGTCTGGAAGTCTTTCAGAGCTTGCTTAGTCTGCAAGTCCACCGCTTCCGCTGCGTAGCCCGGCACTGGGAATACCTTCGCCGGTCGCCGCACCCGTATGGGATCAGTTGGAGAAATGAAATGTAGTTTGAACCCTCTGTGATCTACGTCTACATCAGCCTCCACCACTTCACTGTCTGCAGTCTAATCTAGTGCCGCAGCAGAGACGTACCAACGATCCAGCCGCGACGTCGCCTTCCCGTGGCCCTCAACCGAGTAACTGTACGTGTGCGTCTCCTGACGGTGCTGATCCAGCGTCGAGGCCGTCCAGTTGGTCGGACGTTGCAGTGCCACCGGGTCCGTTCAGTTAGTGATAAGTTCGCGCAGTGCCGGTGAGTCGTGAGACCCCACCTTCCCCACGTAACTCCGATCCGCGTTATCATCCAGCGTGCAATTGAAATCCCCTCCGACAAGCACTCTGGCCCCGTGCAAGAAACTGACGTTGAGAAGCTTGCGGAACATTCGCTCCCTGGGCGCCCGGAAATGTGGAGCATACACGTTGACCACGATCAGCTTCTGCCCTTCCAGCTACCCGGCCACCGCCATGAAGTTATCTGACCACTCCTCCTGCGCGTAAGGTGCCATGCTCCCGTACGCGCCGTAAGGGTCCACCATGATCCTCACACCTCCTTTCTTGTTGCATGATGGTGACCAGTACGACAATCGACAGCTGCCCGGTCTGAAGCCTTACTGCAGAGCGTGTTCGCCTTTAACTCGTCGTAGTTCGTCCTGCTCCCCGTGTGTTTCTTGTACCAGTACAACGTCTTGCCGTCCATGGTCGTCCGTTGTCCTAAAATTTTGAAACGGCCGCGCCCTGGCCTCCGGCGTTGGTCCGAGCCCATTCACATTTTGGGTGACCAAGCCGAAGGTTCCTGCGTCTGCGTGCATCTTTGTTGAGGCCTGGCTGGCCCCTTCTTCCCGCTTGGCTTCCTCCTGCTTTCTCCTGCTTCCTCCTGCCGCGTTGTTGCTTCCGCACTCTGGGAAAAACCGCCTCCGTGTGCTTAGCCCCATCGCTTGCACTCAACTGCAGGTAATAACTCGTCATCGTGTTCGATGTTGGTCGCGACAGTATAAGGTAACACGTGCAGCACGCACCACTCCGGCTCACGTAACCCTCTCGGCCCAATTCTGCCACAATCTTCCGGTATCCATTGTACAAGCCGTTGCCAACGATCTGCAGCCTGCGCCAGCGTGTACGCCGCGCCTCTGTTGAGCCCCGAAGCGGTGCACGCCGCGTGCCACTCTTTGCAATAGTCGCGCGCCGTGTAATGTCCCTCATAATGCGGGAGAGTGCTGCAGTCTGTTCCATAAACACCTCGGCATGTGGTGATGTGTTCTACCGGCCAGCTCTTGGCCTCCAACTCCGGGTAAGGCAGGAAAGCGAAGAGATGGCGCATGACGTGATGATTGTCCTTAACCATGAATATAGGTCCGAGATCCGCCCCTTGCACTTTTTCGTGGCCGGAATACCCAGTCTGTCACCTTGGATAGTGCATCAGCGTTGGAAGGCTTCTCGATTGGAGTTTCTCATTAAAATAAGGAGCGGCCAGTCTGCTGCTTGCAGCTGGTGGTCGTTCTGCACGCTCAAGATTCTCGCATATGCGCCCTCAATTGCCGGTCTCGTGGCGGCTTTCGTGTACCGGTGCGATAGCACACCATATTTGTCTTCATCCTCAACTTCGCCACAGCAATCTGCTGCATATCCATCAGCTCCATATGAGGCGTGTATCATGCTCTCCTCCTTGCGCACTAGATCGTCTATATCGTGCAGTAAATTTTGCCGATCCAGCGTGGGCAACCCGCGGCGGGTGTGAACGACGTCCAAACGATCCCGTTGCGGGAGTTTCTTTACAATCAGCGCGTTCACATCAGGCCGATCATCGAGTAGATTGACTGTGGCAAATTCCCTTCCGCCTCCTCCTGCCGCAAGTCGTTGATCGTATTCCTCCATGGATACGTATCCGGAAGTGCAGCAGCGTACTTCGGATCTCCTTCCTCATGCCACCGGGCATATAACTCACCATTCCCCACACCGCAAAAGTGGCTTTCATGTGCTCTGAGTAGTATAAAGGTCGGGAGCACGTGCAGATCGAAACATGTGCGAAGGTAGTCACTAGCTTCCCGGTCCGTGAGCGGTTCTGCGTTACCACTTTTATGATCATCGCCACTCTTTGTACAGGTAGCGATGCACATGTGTATCCGATGAAGCCGCAACATCTAGCACTAGCATTGGCTTCCTTAGGAACAGAGCCATCGCCCTGAGTTCATGAGTTCCGGCCCAAAATTCGGTCGGCTGCCAGTTGTCCACTTTCCGGCCTCTAGCTTGTGCGTAGAGCGCAAAAGCCCTGCCGTAGCCGCCGCGGTGAATGCATGACGCGGTTGCTGAGGGAAAATACGCTCGCACTCCTCGATCGGCAGCACCAGGCCTAGTGCCACATCGACCTCGTCCGACGCCGCGGTGTGGTGTACTGCCTACTGTCGCATACATTTGGCCATGCTAGACTGTACCAGCCCTCGAATATCCTCAGTCTTGTCTGTTACCGTCCCTAAGCCGGTCCTGTTGGATTCATGCTGTATCCGTCTCCTCTCCTTCGTGACCGTGGCGGATTTTGCCATGTCATCGTCACAGCGGTGCTCTGCCTGCTTTTTAATGGGCATTTCCCCGGCTCCTTGTTGGCCATGGAAGTGGCTGCCGTGGTGGCCGTCCTCTTCATGTCCACCCCTGCCTTAGCAGCCGCCTTCCCTTGCTGCGGCCTCGGTAGTTCCAACAGATCGTCCGTCGTATAATCCATCAGCCGCGCATGTTCCAGTGCCTCCAACATCCCGTCCTGGGTCTCTAACGACGTACTGTTGTCCACATCAACCTCATACTCAGCACTCGGTCCTGGTTCTTGCATGTCCGTGTCCGGGCTGAGCATCAGATCTTGAGCGGTCTCGTTTTCAGAATCGTCCGACTCCGCTAACGCTCCGTAGTACCTCTTGGCTTCATCCTGTTAGAAGGTTTCAAAGCGTACCGTCTTCGTTGCCGGTCCGTTCTACACCAAGCTGTTAGAGCCCTTCTTCCTCGGCTCGCCCCGCTGGTCAACCGTGGACTTGCCTGGTGTCTGCATCGCTGCAGCAGTTGAAGCTTCGTGCCACGTCCCTCCTCGGACGAGTGTGACTGCCGTGTCTCGTCAGCTGCTGCCTCTCGCTGATTGCTTCGTTTAGCCTTCTTCACTGCATTTGTGGCCGCCTTGGACCGATGTACCGTGTACCCCGCTGCATCCGTCCTGAGGAGGTGTCCGCTGTAGCTGCCTCCGTCGATGCCTGTTCCACGTGCTGTAGGCCATCCATGCTCGTCGCCCCTTTGCTCATAGCTACTCCCTCCTGCGCACGCACCGCTGATGCCCCTATTCCATCACCCGTTGCAGCTTGTCGCTGCTGTTGGGCTGCAGCTCCGGCTGCCGGCCGCGCAGCATTTCCATCAGTGTTTCGACGTCGTCGACTGCGAAGTCGGCTCTGATGCCTTCCGGCAACGTCGAAACCGTGCCTCTAAAAACCTGTGTGTAGTTGGCCCTCACCACCGGCAGCTGGCCCTCCGCCACCGTACACTTGCGCTTTCCGTGACGTGGACTGTAACCATGCCCACATGGCCGCCGTAGCTGCGTCTGGAAATGGTGAAGCGTGATATCACTGCCGTCCATGGTCACTCGCGATACGTCCTGTAGCTCGCTGGGGCATCCCGTCTAAGCGAACTTGACCGTGTAATATCGGTTATCGTATATGTCCACACTGGTGGCACGTGCGTATTCCACATCCAGCCTGGTGCACCCGCAAATCTGGTGAACGTACGTGAGAGCGCTGTCAAGCCCAGCGTTTCTGCCCCGTACACCCTGACCGCATACTGCAGTTCGAGCTGTTCTGGGGAGTACGTGCCGCTGCTGTTGGTCCCCGGTCTCCGTGCCGTGTCGTTCAGTACCACAACCGCTTTCTGGAACCTCCGCGCCTTCTTTACCCATCTGGACGCTGCCGTCCGGAGTAAACAAACCATTGTAAGCGTGTGGAGTCCATCGAAGTCAATCCTCTTGACATCGGCCTGCAATGTCCGCATCATCTCCGTGCCAAACCTGTTTTCGGTGTTGGCCTGGACTAGCTCCTTCGGTAATTCTGCGTGCGGCACTTGGCGAGCCAGTCTGACCGTCGGCGGCAAGTTTGCCGTCAACGGTACATCCAATAAACTCGCGTGAAAGTCCTCCATCATCGCCCTATGGTCTCTAATCATGATTTCTTTCACGAAATTGGGCGGGTGAGGTAAGTCAAGATCACCCCTCATGTACGCCATCATGGTGTCGTTTTCCTCCACCGTCCACCCGCGGATTTTCTCGTCAAGACACGCGTTGGCCGGAGCTAACGCGAGCTTCCGCATCGTGCGCTCCTCCGACGTCCAGTTTCGTTCGGCACGGCTGTCCCAGTCCGTGAGCAGCGTGGCAGTCAGCTGCTTTCGGTGGAGCGGGTTCCAGATCCCGCGCAACATATGCGCCCCCTTCACATGTTCCTCCGTGTACTTGGTCGGCTGCACCGATCGAGTCTCACGCACCTTGTCGCTCCAGGATGGGGCGCTCGGCACATTCGACTTCTTCGTCTCCGCGTGATCACTGTGGTCCACTCTGTTCTCTTGCGCGATCTTGCGCGTCCCGTCGTCCTTCACGGCCCCTGCGGCGTTACCCCGATCTTCTCCGTCGGTAGGCACATCTGGCTTCCAGTCTCGCGCCTCCTTGGAATCCGTGCCGCCGCCTCGCGGTGCCGTCGCCGCGTCTGGCGGAGGCCCCGTGTCCGGCGGAGGGCCGTTCTTGATCGTCATGTCGTCAACTTTACAAATCTGTAGTCTGACGTCCTCCAATGATTGCAGCTCCTCTGGCCAATCACGTCCACTTGTTCGCTGTCCGGCGTTTTGAAGAGTGTACACGCGCGTAATGCATTCGTTTTGCCATACTCGCAGCACGCGCAACATACTCGTAGGGAGTCAGACCTTTGCATTCATCTTAATCTCAACGTCATGCTTGTTCGACAAAACTTTCACAGCATCCATGCTCAGGTGTCCAAAGCGTTGGTGCAGCAAAGCCATCGACTACTTGCTGTCCACGTCCTGCTTCAGCGCCGTCATCACCATGACACCAGTCACCTTCTCGGAGTCCAGACGGTAGATGTTTTCGCGCATCATGAACTTCAAGGTGGTTATTGGTTTCGACAGCCAGGCGGTTTGCTGATCAGGTGAGCACGATAGCTTGTACTTGCCGGTCGTCTGCAAGTAACCCAGACTAATGATGTTCACTTTGGCGTTATCCGTGTACACCACGTCGTCCAGGAGACGCTCCTCCAACATTCCAGTAGCCTGTTTAACAACACGTAATAGAACAGAACCACAAATTGTAGCATGTTCAGTCGTTCCGCTTGCAAAGTCCAGGCGACTCATTTTGTCTTCTCGAATGGTAGAAAACAGTGACAGGTCTCCGCAGACGTTCGCCTGGGATCCCGAGTCAAGTATCCATTCCACCGAGGTAGAGTCAGAATCAGATTGCATACCTTCATTTCGGCGCACAGCATTCACGAGCCAGCGAGGGGCATCACTTCCTCGCTTGTTGCCTTCAAATCGGCGTGGTGACAGGTCACGACGTCGCGGCGACTGTCCGCGCGCAGGCGAACGGCCACGCCACTGCGGTTGCTGCAAAGCTGGAGGCCCATAGTGGCTTAGTGGTCCACGTCCAGGCGAGTTCGCGCGCCGGCCAAAAGCACGTGGCGGCGGCGAGCTCGTCGCTGCGGTGGTGGCCCCGCGGTGGCGAGCCAAAGCGTCCTCGAGGTATCGACCGACTGCGCCAGCGCGGCGGCGATCGACTGCGTCCTCTTGGTTCACGTGGCGGCGAACGACTTCGTCTTCCTTGGCCTGGCTGCAGCTGCCAGCCATCAAAACCATGAGGTGGCGAACGCGCAGGTTCGCGTCCACGCGGTGGTTGCGCAAAGTAATCAGGTTGAAGAAGTCCGCGGCGTCCCCGCTCATAGGGACCCATGTCATCAACTTGCATCGACTGTTGGCGTCCGCGCGGCTCAAAGCCAGTACCCCTGTAGTTGTTCCCCGGCACAGGCAAACCCACACGTGGTTCACCTTGAGCGTGCCATGGCTCCAGCGTAGGTCCTCGCGAGTTTTGCGTTAGTCCTTGGCCAAAGTAGTAGAATGCAGTGGCCCAAGTAGGAGGTAGACTCAGCTGTTGAGTACCCTCCCACTGGCCCTGCACGGCACCAGTCGTAACAGCTTGCATCACTGGCTGCACTGGTTGCACTTGTTGATCTTGTCGCCCTTGTCCTTGTACTTCATCTCGTGCATGTAGAACAGGTACTGGGGGCGACTGCAGCTGCAATTGCTGCGGCGTTGAAGGTACGTCAGAGACGTTGCGTACTGCACGCGCATTGTCACCTTCCGCATTTTGAACAATGCCTCCGTTGCTGCTAGCAGGAGTAGGTGGCGAGTAGACAGGAGACCTCGTAGCTGCCGGCGTTTCTCCATCATCCGTGAGGTCCACGGTTTCAGCATCATTCGACGTAGCACATAGTGATTAACCAGCAAATAAACCACCTTGTCGTTCTTGTCCACCTTGTTGTTCATGTCCACCTTGTTGCACGTTGACACAGCGAACCGACCTCACCAAGGACGTCGGCGTCCGCTTGTGTTGCTTTGCCTTCGCCTTCTTCATCAGGTCCTCGCGCAACGGTATGCCGGTATACTCGGTGCACTCGGCGTACCAGTGTCCATCTCCGCGGCAGTTTGCACAGTTCGTGAACTGCTTCTTATCAGTCACGCCCTTGGTTCGCTTTCGATGCTGCTTGCTGCGCTTGCGAGCTTTGCCTTGAGCATGGCCAGCAGTGACCTGGACGACGTTCAGTTGTCTTGGCGGACTCGTCCGGGTCTGCTGCCGCAGTTGGACGCGCTGATGCTCGGCCGACCGCAGGCGTTGCAATGCCTCGGCCAGCTTCATGTTCTTGCGGTCGTTGCTGTTGATCCAGTTCGCATTCTCGCGGGCCAGGTCGCGAAACACCAGCACCGCATTCGAGAGTAGCAGGCTTGCATGCTGCCACTCCTCAAATTCTCCATTGGCTTGGCGGAGCAGCGTCACCTTGCGCGCGATGTCCTCCACGAACGCGGTGACGGACTCGTTCGGCTGCTGGCGGCGCACCACCAGGTCTTGAAGCAGGTAGTTGATGCCGTCGCCGGCCTCAAAGTGCTGCGCGATGGCGTCGTACAACAGTGCGGAGGCGTCCATTGCCTCCGTCAGCTCTCCAATCTTGAAGGTAGCACGTAGGTCCACGGACAGCGACAGCGCGAGGGCGGAGAACGCCTTGTTCTTCTTCACGCGGTACCATTCGTTGTACTTGGGGCGGCGCAGTCCTTCTGCATCGTCGTACCGCTCGGTGCCGTATGTGATGGCCCCGAGCGTGCACGTCTCAAAGTGTAGGGGACTTCGCTTTTCCATGACTTGTAGTCGCCCTTCGTGTACAGCTTGGGCAACTTGATCGCTGGGCTGTTGCGCAGCGCCTTGGTATGCTCACTGAGCTCCTTGTCGTCGTAGCGGCCGCCCGGGTTCATGTTGTCCAGGTAGCGCGGGTCTTGTCGGTGTTCGTGGGCGCTTGCTCTGGCAGCTGCCAATTCTCGAATGAATGCGAATCCGGGTTGGCCGGCTGGAAGGTTTGCAAACCCTCCAGCAAAACCCGGAAAAGTGGGTGGCCACATGGTATTCCAGCCAATGAGTTGATGAGACGCTCAGCGTCGGCTGGCGACAGCGACGACTCGACCCGTCCAGTCGCAGCCTGGCCACTTTCAGCCAATTGGCGCGCAAACTCGATATTTTCGGCCAATCGGCGAAGATCTTGATCACTTGAAGTAGAAGTTTCGTCTTGTGCAGCCGTTTCTGCTGCAGCAGCGTTCGTCACGAGCCGCGCCCTCGTTGGGCTCATAACGTGTGGTGACGCAGGGCGCGTCACTGGGGGTTGATCACCTTCTGCAGGACGATCAGTTCATAGCGTAGGTGACAATCTAGGGCAGCACACGTAGTGATAGGTAGCAGTAAGTTAATCAAATAAAGGAAGTAACACTTGTACGTGCCGGGCAAAAGGCCGCGACAGGAACGCAGGCTGCAGGGTAGCTCTCTTGTTCAGTGTGCGCAGCACGCTGTAAAAGCCGAAGTAAGTGCAAGAGAGACTGCCCCGCAGCGCCGCGTTCCGCAGTTTGTGTATTTGTAGCATACAATCACAAGGTAAGTCAATAGAGTAGAGCAGTCAGCAGGATAGCTCACAATCCGAGCCGCTGTTGACCAACAGTGTGTCCGTCCGTAGTCCGCCGCTAATCTGCGTGTTGAGCGCGCATCTGGACGCACACGGTCGAGTATCACGCAGTGACGCCGTGTGTGTTCTGGTGCACGCCGTTGAATGATTGTGTTCTTTTGAAGACTGCAAGTCTGCAAGTCAGCATCTTGGGCTCTTGGCACTTGGTCGGGCTCAAGGTGCTGGCAATCAGCAAAGTAGTCCGCAGTCCATCGTCCCACTGTGGGCCTACAGCTCACATTGGCGCCCTCTAAGTACATGTACATGGAGTCAACTTAGGCAGGAACCTGCCAAGGGCGAAGTCCGCGCACTTGGTGTTTTTTTGGCTGGTCGCAATCATGTCGGCTCTCGCTGCCAACACTTTAGCTCTCCACTGTAAATCCACATTGGTCTAAACTTAAATATTTAAAAATATTTCCCATTTTTTTGTGTTACTTCTGCTACTTCTCGCCTTACACTGCTACGAGTTTGGATTGGCAAAGGTGTAGAGAAAGGGTAGGCTGGGTCTTGACCAGCTTTCTTGTTTGTTAAACGCACCGCTTGATGGCGTCTGGCCGAGATCATTTAGAGAGAGGTAACCCGACGCATGCGGAAGTTGAACCACTACGGTGGCAAGACGGCTCGCGAAACGCGTTTACAGTACGATACAAATACTCGCGGGGCGCCAATGTCCTTGTGTCCAGCAATTTGCAGAAGTTTGTTTTGTTAGTTACAAAAACGAGTTTAGGACAACATGATTGGCTTTAATTCAACTGTTTCTTTGTATCGGACCAGAAGTCTGGATTTGTCGCATGGCGTTTTTTAAGTAGAGCATATTTTTCCGGGGTTGTCTGTACTGATTTGACGGGGTATTTGATTGTCGAGGTGCGCATAACGAGGGGTAGCACTGTATGAAGGTCAGGTAAGATACATAACTAATATGCATGATTCAGCTGCCCTTGTCCTTCAGTGCCTACCCATTGAGTGAAATCGTTCATCAAGTGTCTAAGGAGGCCAGGTTAGCGGCGCTCGACATCTTCATCGGCTAAAGGTTCGTCTTGCTGGCTCCGTGTGGTGTCCATTGCTAGGTTTTTCCAAACAATCTGCCATCTTGTTGTGTCGCCGAAAGTGATGTGACCATGAAATTATGCTGGCCACGTCTGCCAGCGCGCGGGCTCGGTCGTACCAATGTTGGAGGTGGTTGGCTTTTGGTCTTTTCCGTTCTTTCATCATCCGTAAAACAAGTTGACTGTCGCCAAATATAAGAACCCTCGGGAGCCTTCGCTGCAAAATGAAATGCAGGAGGCTGTGCAGACCTCGGATTTCTGCTACGTTGTTGGTGCATCCACGACCCGCCAGAGAGATGTTGCTAACAAAAAACAAAAAACAAAAATCTCACACAATGCGCGGCGCGTTAGAAGCGCCAATTTCAATCAGTACGCTCCCGCATCCTCCAGGGCCCGGATTTCCTCGCGAGCCTCCGTCGAAGAATCCTACTGGAAGATCGTCACGCGAGCATTTAATTGTTTCTGCCGGTGTGTTCTCAAATTGCCGTAGCATCTTCCTGGTGCTACTGGCTGCCGCCCATTCACCATATTCTTTTCGGCTACTCGTGTTGCAGCTGCCTGAACGCCACCATCAATCCGGTCCATATTCGTTGGGCAATAGGGTAGTCCCAGAACACGTGAGCTAGCGTGATGGATTGTTGACCGGTGCATTCAACGTGAGGGCACGCTGGTGCTTTTTGTTCTTGTATACATAATGGTAATGCGTGCATCTTTAGTCGATATAACACTGTGTATTGATACGTGGTTGTGCCCGTGATGCAGGATAGGTTTCTCCAGGATACATTGCTCAAGGCCTTGCTGGTTTGATCATCATCCACGCGCCATGCTGATGATGAGCGACCCACCCTCATATTTCCTTGTCTTCGCGTCTCGTTACTACTTCGCGCTTGTATCTCGCTCGTGTCTGTTTCCACCGTCGGTTCCCGCCCAGACCGCAGCTAGTCGGGTGGGGCATTATCCATAGGGTGGAAACAGGCACCTCCAGAAAACTCGCTATTTCCTTGTCCAAGAGGGGCGGGGTTGAGTGCTCGAATACGTGAGGCTCACGAGAACCCCATGTGTGTGAAATTATTTTCCCAGGCCTCGCTAAAATCGCATAGTCGCGATGAGGGTCGTCCGGCTTGTGCGAAATGTAAAGTCGGGTAGACCACTGCTTCCTGAGGAGTAGATCGGAAAACCCACTAAGAGACCTAGAGCAAAGTCGCGAAATTGATGTGCCAGTGCCGGTATCATCGGGAAGCCGTACTTTACGCTTTTCAGTCTTACTATACCAGGGCGTACCCACTCCCAGCTCACCAAATCTGCAACTGTAGTGGTGCTCCCCGCTATTTTTCCAAAACACTCTCGTGGCAGGTTGTCTTCAACTAGAGGGAGCTCATCCACCCGCATGTGTTTTACTCCCTCGGCTACAAACTCTCCATTGATCCCAACTTGAAGACGAGTGATCTGACGTGCCTCTGTTAGGACAGATCGCAGGTCACACACCAGAGCCCCGTTGATCCATCTAGCTGTAACACCGTTAGCTGCTGTACATTTCGAACGTAGATTGTTTTGACGGTCGAGTATCCCTCCGAGGGGGAAGGAGGTAACGCAACCCATATCGCCCCAGTGTCCCATATTGTGCTTCTGAGCGCCCGGGGTGCTGAGGCTCTCAGACACGGGCCAATATGCGTGTGTCGGTCGCCATCTTTGAGCCGGAGTACGTCTCCGACGATGCGAATTATACGTGAACCTGATGTGGGCCATTCTCCTACAACCTGTGCACTCAGTACATGCAGCTCTTGGAGGAGGTTAGGCATCGCATGCCCACCCCTCTTTTTCCGTAATTCGAGGGCTTCTACGTGCAATATGTAGGTCCCATCTTGTCCAACCAGCTCCACCCCGAATTCCTTCTTCGTGAGTTCTAATTCGTCATACAGTAAATTCACCGCCAAAATAAAAAGCAGCGGTGCAAGTGGGCAACCTTGGCGGATTCCCGTGTAACAGGAATCGGATACGAGGGGAAACCATTTGCCAGGAAAGTTGCGGATGTGTTCGAATGTGTTACTTCGACAAGTTGAATGAATTTTGGTGGGAACCCTTTGCCTTCAGTACTGCAATCAGGAAATGCCGGTCCAAAGTGTCGTAGGCTTTCGCGAAGTCGAGTAAAGTGATTGTGTTTCTGCTAGGCGGTCGCTGGATTTACAGCCGATCTTCGCTGCCTCGAAAAGATCGATTGCTGTGTGAATTCTGCGACCTGGTACAAATCCAAATTGCGTCTCATGTACTAGGCTCGTGATGTGAGTCCTCAGTCGCTTTGTTAAAATTCTCGTCAGTAATTTATAGTCAGAGTTCAGAAGTGCAATTGGTCGGTAGTTGAGAGGATCAGTCGGGTCTCCCTTTTTTATACTGAAGATGTATCCTTGTTGAAAACTCTTGGGGAAAACGCCTGCATCTAGCCATTTGTTGTACAGAATCGTCAGAATGGGTGTGAGTTTACTGATGTGGTCTTTGTACCAGTCATTTCCATATCTGTCTGGTCCAGCAGTCTTGCTTCCCCATGTGTGTTCTCTTGTGAGTCTCTTCCGTCGAAGACTCCTGCGTTGGCTTTGTACTTCACTCAGTTGGTGAAGTAGTTCTTTGCGTTTCTCGAAAAGCTTCGCATGTTGACTACCATCGCACGATCGTAGCCTGTCAGTAGTCGTCTAATCTGTTGGCGGAAACCCCTTGCAATTTTTTGGCGACAGTAACGTTTGAGACGCATGAGGTCCTCTCCTAGTTGCAATTTGAAGAGGTCCCACTTCGTGGCCAACTGTTCTGCAGTTTACGATAACGTTTAATTCTATGCGAAAACCTGCAAGTTTCGTGGAGATGAGATTCTACGCGGTTGTTGTCATGAACTGTGGTATGGGGTAAATTGCTGTTTGTCGCTTAATTCTCAGCGGAATTTTCGGGGATTGTAGCTGCACTGTCATTCCGTCGTAATCTGATTCGAATGGGCAGGTGTACTTCTCCACGCTTCTGATCCATTACTGCAAGTTGCTTGAGATGTACTAACGATCGATCCTTCTAGACCCACAGTTGTAGAAATATGCGTGGTATTTACTTGCAAACTCGTGAACAGAGGTCGCATCTGTCGCTGTTGGCTTAAACCATCTACCAGATGCGTACTTTCAATCCATTTTTGCAGTTGTGTTCTTCCGGCATCACCATATAACGAGTTCGTACGTCTATCCAGGGTCCGATTGGTCACACAGTTAAAGTCACCACCTGCGATCATACAGATTCATGACGAGTAACTCTTCTCCCTGTAGCGAACATCTAATGAATTGCCTGTAGGCGGTCCACAGTTCCTCCTTCCGCGGTGTAGCGTTGTGTATAGATCCATGAGGGTTGATCAAGATGCCAACCCCCCCCATGACGCGCACGTGTATCCCCATTACTTTCATGTGCCGGTGACCAGAAGGATGCCACCGACGTAGTATTCCTCTTGTAACCCCACACTGCTTTTTACTGTTGCTCGGCATTCTGGGACTCAGCATCATCGAGGTGGGTTTCTTGTAGCAGTGCAAGGTCGTTGATTCCATTTCGCGGTTGCTCTTGAAATCCTTGAAAGAGTTGAGGAAGTTGTTGTGCATATGATGCAAGATCCCCTACATTGTAGGAGGCCAAACCGTAGGTTTGGTCTTCCACTGCCAGTTTCGGTCCTGTGCTTCTTTTTTATTGATTGTATGTAAAACGAGTCCTTGTTTTCGCACGAAAGCTCCTAAACAGACGTTGAAAGTGACGTCCACCGTCGGTTTTGGACACTTTCGTGTAGTATTCCTGCATCGAGGTTTGGACTATTCCCCGACGAGGTCTTTTATCAGGGCTCATCACCCTAACAGCTCAAGGGGCTTCGCCCCCTTTGGCCTCTTTGGTCCCCGCGTGGTAATTAGCCGCTTCTACTGTCGACAAGTGCCCGTGAGCAGTCTTAATCGTGCTGTTAGACTGCGATGCGATTGTACGAAAATCCAATTTCCCCTAAGAGCCCATTCCACGCCATATTTTGCAAGGATGTCGTGGTGGTGACTAATCATGATGTCGTAGGCATTGGGGTCTGTGAGCCCCTCCACTCGCTCGGTACAGAAAGTAACTGCTCGCAAATGATTCCTACTGGTGGCCGGGCGTGTCAAGACAAGCACAATTGGGCGTACATCCGCTTTACGGAGTTCTTCTACCATTTGTAGCGTATTGTCTAAGATGAGATTGGTAAAATATGGTATCTCCGCAGAGTTTCCATTTTCATCGATCCTCTGCCTGTAGCTATAAATTCCAAGATGCACGTCTCCATCGGCGTCAACATCCAATACGTAAATTGGTTCTCGAAGGAAAATGGCAGCTCCCATAACCACTGATGGATTCACCCAACATTTGGGTGGAGCTGGAACGTCAACGCTGCGCTTCCGTTCTGCATCCCAGTACAAGGATAAGTCACTTATCGACGGGGCCTTGTTCTTGTCATCTGGGTTTGTGTACACTGCACCTGGCTCAATATCCAAGTCTATTGCCCGAGCATCTACTAGCTGTTTCAGTTTCGCTAACAGGATGTGAAGGATTTTCTTCTTCATGACTGTGGCCTCCAGTATTTGCTCCGCGGAAGCATGCAGCAGAATTTAGGTTACATTGTTCGTTGCCGCAAAGAGTGCAAGCCATCTACATTGACCGTTTCTCTCCACATCCGTGATGCTTCCCCAGTGCAGTGATCCAAGATGATAAAAACGTGTGCCTTTCGGCCGGGCGTCTGCCCACATACTCCAATTCTGGATCATCGCCCGGGCTCGTAGGTGCAGAGTGAGCCAGCATTTCTACCCGCTCGGAACACATCTCACTTTCCGCTGGTACAGCCTCTGTTTCTACCATGAGTACATCTGTAACTTCTAGCTCACTGTCTGGATCCGCCACCGGAGTAACTTTGGCCGTTGCTTTAGGTGCTGTGGTGACGGAAGATGGGTCGGTTACGCTAGCGTCTTGACATGTTGCCTTGTTCACAATGTCTGGCTTTACACGTCCCGGGGATACTTCTTGTTTGACAAGCATTGTGTCGAAGAGTGATAGTTGTTTTGTTGCACGTTAAGGGGGTTCGCCTTTTGGTGCGAACCGTTGGTGCTGCCACAGAGTACACTGTAGGATTAGAGCCTTGCCGAAGCATTTTTGGTTCGCGTCACCTTGGGGAAGCTTTGGAACAGAGTCATCAGCATCCACTTCGTGCATTATCGTATCATTGTCAGTGTTTGTGCACGTAGGAGGTCCCATATAAATGTCAGATCCGTGTTGGCGCGCGCGTTTGGCCAGTGCAGGAGGAGCGGTTTTAGCCTCGTCGCCCTTTGTAGGTGATGGCTTCATCCTGTACGGCGGTATGGTTGGTTGAAGCGACCTCATGCCTTGTTGTTTCCTCGGGGGTGGTATTAGGCGCTGCCTTCTCTTCAATGAATTTCTGAGAAACCAGTGTAGCTCGCCTGTGGGGCAGTTTTGGCTTCTGGGATGGGTGCGTTGTCCACTGCTCCTTGACTTCTGCAATTCGACTGGGCGATACCTGGTACCGATGGATGCATGCCCCCTTCCGTTTGCTCGCTGGTCATGCGCGTGAAGAGTTTCAGAAGTTGTTTCACACTAGAAACTTGTTCGGATTCCTCGTCTACTCCGGTTTGGTGCAGCCAAGTCTTTATCCGGAGAGTGTGTTTTTCGATTTGGTACTTGCGGTCCCCATCACTAACCGGGCAGTGAGCATAGGAATACCACCTACCTCTGCATTTGGTGCACGGCAAATGCAGATAAACATCGGATAGATGAAAGATCGGCTCCGCCTGCAGCAGGCTAACGCGCGTGTACGTAGTGAGTACCTTTGGATACTCAGGTCCATCCACAATTACTTCCAATCGATCCTTTTCGTTTGGCTGCTCAGGCTCGGGTGTTGGAACCACGTTGAGCTGGAGCTCCTTTGTGAGGAGAGCGTGCATCTCCGTCGGGGATACCTTTCCACGCTGTAACAATATCGAGAGCCGGTACGTGTCGATACGGATGGCAACGCTTGGGTTCTCGCGTCGAAACGCTTTGTTGCCAATCAGCTTCATCTCACCCCGGTCAAAAGAACAAAATGACCCATTCCACTGTGAGGCAATTCGTGAACCGTGGAAGAAAAAGGTGACAAGGCGTTTCTCTGGGTTGCAGTCAAGCCGCACTAAACATGCCTTAATTTTTGTGCACGTTGTTGTGTTCATGTAAACCCGCTTCCCCACGTCAATCCTTTGAAGAAGAGCGTATTGGCTGAGGCCCGATTTCACAAAGTGGCCGGGTTGAAGATGAGCATGCAGCGGGTACTCCTGCGTCTGCATTATCTCCGTGAGCATTGCGACTTGACTTGCGGAAAAACTTGGACTACGAAAGGCGGGATTTCCTTTACCTCCATTCGGCCTGAAAGTATCATATCCAGCACTTCTTTTTCCTCTTTAGTCATATTTCGAGGTGCCACGAGAGGACCGCTGGTTGATTCGCCATGCCATACATGTTACTGGTGTCATCAGGCGCCACAGGTGAACCTTTCGTAGATTGCCGTTGACTTAATTGGAGCGCCTCCTTATAACTTCTACTTGGGGACACCGTTTTCACAGGCTGGAGAGCCGCTTCTTCCGGCTTGTTTGTAAACGTGAAAGTACGGAGGCTCTGGTCCAATTCTGGCTTGGCGATTCGCTCGCGAACAAGCCAATCATGCATTGTATTGGTCAACTGAAGGTGGTCATTTGGGTTGCAGTGGTCCCAAGTACCTGCAAAACGTGAGTACTGCTCCGTGTCGTTTCCATCCATGTCTGTCGTCCACTGTGCGGGCATGGTCGTTGCATGTTCCTGGCCCTCTGTTTGTGCAATGCTTCTCTTGAACTCAGCTTAACGCTGTCGTGTTGCAATCTCGTGAATTCGCACTACCATTTGGAAGATGTACTTTGGGGGCATGCACTTAAGCAGTTCCCTGAGCTTGTAGAACGACCCTCTACTGTCATCAACTATCTGATTACGCATGTTCGTGGTTTGGAGAGCACGTGAGATAGGGGGTTTCACCTGACTGTTCCCGTCCAGCGCGGCCATTTTCGTGTCCTGCGTCTTCCTGCCTGATGTGAGGCTTGGTCTGGCTGAAGGGGTTGCGCGGCGTTTCCTCTCCACTTCCATCCTTTTCCTCGTCTCGCACTTGGGCTGGTGTCACTTGGGACCTTGCCGGTGGGTCTAGCCACGCCTGCGTAGTTGCTTTTGTCGTAGTTACGCTCTTCCTTCGTTCTTTCCTGAAGTTCGATTCCGAGGAGGCTCCCTGGATTTAATGCCGTGTCTGGTGGCAGACCTTGATGTTCCATAGTTGTAAACCTTGGACTACTTCCTGGGTTTGACGACCCAGGCTACGCGCCTTCCCACCCGTAGAGTCAAGTCTTGTAGTTTTCGTGCTGAAAGCAAGCTGCCGAAGGGTCGCTTATTCTCGCTGGAGATATTTTGGAAGTAATGATATTTTTTCTAACGCAAAATCTCCAATACCCTACAGTAATGGGCGTCAATAATGAACACCTGATATGAATAAAATTAAGGAGGGTTAATACGCCCACAAGACAAACCCAAATGTTCCTCACATCCAGATGTATAATATTTCAAAGGATTTGAGTTGATACCCGTTCCTTATTGACGCACATTACTATGGATAGTAAAATGGTTGCAACGGACTCCCGTCTACCGTCAGTTTCACAAACAATACGGTACACACCGGGAAGCAATTTTTTGTTGTTGTTGTAAAATCTGGTAAAAGGGGTATTATAGCCCCACCTTTTATCAGACAAATGCGCGTTGCGCGATGAAGCTCTGAAATTCAGGCGAATAATGCAGATAACGTTACAGCAAGAAAGGGACGGGGGTGACAGAAATTAATAACAGTCTCAGTTTGTGTATTTTTGATATCGAGATTAGAGAGGCGATCAGTGCTTGCAACGACGGAAAAGCGACGGGTCCGGATCGACTAGGTAATGGCTGGTACAGGGACTATGCAGACAAACTCATTCCAATTCTCACTTGATTACTAAATCTTTGGTACGACTCCGGTCATTTTCCGGCAACCTTCTTACAAGCCGACATTTGCTGCTTGAAGAAAGGTGGGAATTCGAAGGACGCACTCAACTATCGCCCATTAGCCCTCCTGAACACAGAATATAAAATCTTCACGCGCATCCTTGCCACGAGGGTCAGCCCAACACTTTCTGACCAAATAATGAGAATCGGAACGGTTTTGTCCCGGGGCGAACCATTCATGACACTCTTGATTTATATGCGGTAGCGCAATGTATGGCGGAGACAGACCCGACCCAATCAGGCGCCACTGGAGGTTCACTGCTCCATATCTGCTTGCATGTGTTGCGTGACCTTCGTCCAGGCTTGAAGCTGGATTGGATTTCCATTCATTCGACTTGAATGCTGCGTTTTGTGTCCATAGCCATGTTCACCAGTGTATCCGCCATCTTTTTTCTCTCATAGGTGGTGGTGCCATCCGATGACCGAAGTCGTCTCCGCCAGCCGTCGACTTCTCCAGTAGAGAGGTTTGAGGTGCGCCGCTTTCGGCGGCCTCCTCTTCTTCTGTTGCGTGATGATCATCGCACTGTCTCCTACAATGTGGAGAGGTTTGAACCCATAGTGCACGCATGCTTTCAGACCCATGAGGAGGCCCATATTCTCGGCCAGATTATTTGTTGTTGTAGGGCGAGCATACGGCATTGATCCAATCCAGCATATCGTCGATGTCTGACTGCTCTCTCCTGTCTTCAACACCACTGCTCCACCCCTCCTGGACCAGGGTTGCCCCTCGACCCCCGTCGAAGAACAGAGTATATGTGTCGTCTGAGTCAGCAACATTGCTAAACTTTCTAAGGATCTCAATCGACAGGTCTCGGACGGTCAATGGCAGCTGATTGCGTAAGTGTAAGTGCACTGTGTAGTACCCTTGCCGTAATCGTTGTTGCAGAGCAGTCGTGTGGTAGGCGCTGGTGATGTTGTTATGTTCATCAAAGTAACCTACTCGCCATCGCCAAACTGCATTTAAATAGGTCGCCGCAACAATCCTCCACGAGCTCTCTACTAAGGTCGTCACCGCCTCCGTCAGTAGGGAATATGAGACCTGCTCTCCTTTTTGGCGCTCTGCTGTAGCCTGCCAAACTCCAGGAGGGATGGATGACAAGTTAAGACTGAATATCGCGCATTCAGCATCTTGTTCTCTAAGGCCTAATCTCGTCCATGCAGCGAGGAAAGTTTTCCGCAAAATCTCTGCAGCCTCACATCCCCGGAAGACATTATGCATGTCAACATCTATTCTGTGGATACAGGACTCGTGTGGGCACCCAACTTTTGTTGTGTGATGTCATAAAGTGAGAATGCCTGTAGTTTGATACGGAGCAGTAATTGTTCACCCCACGAACCCATCCCTATTACGCGTCGGATGCGTTTCCATTCAAGCACCTCAAATCCCTCAGCGGCTTTGGAGCTCTGCTCTGTCCATTTAGATGTTCGTGTCTCTCTCTGCTCCTTGCCCCTTCTTATCATTGCCGCTGCAACCCTCTCTTTATACTCCCTTCGTTTGCGTGTCCATCGTCTTCGGCCCGCCCAAAGACAGACGAGTCTGCTCAATGCAGGGTGCAGGTGCACGGTCTTGATTGTGATGTCCGGGGCAAGATGCGTTTGAAGCGTTTTGACAAGATGCAACGTACCATTGACCGGATGTATAGTCGGAGGACCAAGCACACTCGTTGATATAACGCACTCGGTTGCCGTCGTTTTGCGCATTTTAATGATGGCTGGATGGTCTGTTGAGATGGCGTGTAACCGAAGTTCCATCTTGTGTTGTTCTCTTAAAGCGATCTTTGGGAAATTTGATACTAGCAACGTAGCAATCCTTTCCAGTCTGGTTGCTTCTTGCGAATTTTTGACTTTCTGCACTGCTTCAAGAATTAGCTATCTCGATGATGGTCTCGTCCACCATACGATGTCTTTGACCATATCCTGCGAATTGTGCTTCCCCCAATGCCCCCAATGTGGTCCAAGTTCCTGCTGGAGTCCATATATGCAACCAATTTACTGAGGCGTAAGGTAACCACTTGGTGTGGTCTTCCCCTGCTATTAATTCTCCTGCTGTGTGTAAATGACTACGAATATAGTCTCATGTGCTGTCGCAAGCAACAACAACCTTCTTGCTAACCCAACTCATTGTAGATTCCACAGTGCAGGCAGCTGTTTGGATTCATTGTTTTGCGGTGTTTGACGCATGATACAAATTATCCGGGCTCCCTCCTTGTCGTATGGGTGCTCTGCCTGTTCACCATAAGTTACTCAATCGTTTCACTCCAGCCTTCGTAATTGCTGTATGCGTTGGTGTGATGTAGATAGCAGGGGCGAGGCCTGGCCCTTTTTGGTGAAATAGTACGTCTCCTACGATGTGTGACTGCAGGGATCCCGTCTCAGCCCATTTACTGACTATATCGGCTGCCATTGTATACAGCTCAGCCCGCACATCAGGAATTGCCAGTCCTCCACTTGTTCGGGGAAGAGCAGCCAGATCAGGGTCAATCCACGCCCTTAACTTGGTTGCCTCAGAAGTAAATTGACCATGTCAAACAAAGTTTCTCAGTCTGGCATCCGTCGATGGCCAGGCATGCCGTGCAATGAACAGCACCTTTGAAATAATAAGCGCTCCGGCAATCAAGCTCCCGAATGTTTTCAAGTAATCCATCAAAATTGGAATATCGGCTGGATCTTTGAAAAATGCAGCAGTATCATTGGCATACCCTGCTATTCTCAATTCTATTCTACCCACAGCTGATTGTATCACGATGCCCCTGCTACCCCTGAAGCTGTCAACTTTCCGATACAAAGGACCCAAGGCCAAGATAAATAGCATTGGCGCCAGTGGACACCCTTGTCTTATGCCGCTGGTCACCCGTACTGTTCGTGATTTCTCACCATTCGCCAAGAACCGTACTGTCGTGCCTTCATGAAGTTTTTGTACTGCTGTGATGAATTTGGTTGGGTATCCTTTGTTGGTCAGTATTTGGAACAGACAATAACAGTACGGCCGAGAAGAAGGGCCGGAGACAGCTAGTGATAGGCGTAGGGACTAACACTAGGACGGACATAGGACGTCGTTAGCTTCTGCTAAGTGACATCAATGTACCTCACTGAAAAACAAAACAAACAAACAGTGTGTGTATCTTTAAAATTTAAACATGCATTTAATGTACACACAGAGTACTGTACGCTATACGTGTACGTTATCGGCGCAGACGCAGCATCTGCTTGTGCAGCAAAACCGCGAGCAAATGAACTTGGACAGATAAACTTGCAGTGTCAAGTCGCCACTGGCCTTTATGACAAGAAGCAGACTGCGAACATTCGCGCAACATACATTTTGAGCTAATGAGATGAATGACACAGGCAACACGCAAATAATTTATTAGTTTCTACAGGACATTTTATTCTGCAATTAATATCGGATTTAAAAATGCATTTCTTATTATAGGTTGCTAATAAGTTTCATAGGTTTATTTGTTTTCTCAAAATTGCACCTCCAATCAAGTGTATGGCTTCGTCAGCATACAAGGCTTAAACCATTCTTCACGATAACAGAGGGACGGGATAGGAGCGTTTGATGTTTTGCACATTTGCTGTGCGGGTAAAACGACTCTAGAATGCATGGTTAGAAGGAGCCCACGAGAATAGTGAGCGTTCAAACGACCTGTAGAAACAAGCATTCAGATTATACATGTTGCAGCAATGTTTTTGGACCACTGTAAGAACACGCAATCAATCGCTGTTGACAGCTACTATTAATACACAAAATTCACTCTTCGTAGCAGCACAACGATTCGCAAATAAATTGCACATGTAACCGAAAGGAAAACGATATGAATGAACCTTCATTACAAAAGTTTATAACGCTACATCGATCGACAGATCCGTCGGAGCTGCCTGCTGAAGCAGCGTACTTGATTCGGAGACAAGTTGATTCGTCAAGCTACCGGTACTCTTCCTCTTATTGAAGACCTGGGATGCTTGACGTGACGCCGACAACAGTCGAAGCTGTTTACAGCGAAGCGCACGTAGCCGAGAAGCCGTTAGCGTACGAGTACACGTTGAGCACCAGGCCGCTTGTGGGCACCGTCAGCTCACAGTCGGGCGGGTTCAGCGACACGATCCTGTTGATCATCGTGTTGCACGCCGTGGACCCACACATGAGCGTGTACTGCGCCGTGGTGGGCAACGCCGTGGCCGTCAGCATCGAGTAGCCAGAGTCCGTCGAGCACTGGTTGAACGACGAGTCCGACAGGATGCTCACGAGCGCCACGTACGCAGCCGTCTGCTGGGTCGTGGTGCACGTGATGGCGGAGGTGGATCCAACGAGGGCGGCGACGGTGGCAGCGAACAGAGCGCGGAAGTTCATCTTGGAGGTGGTGGGGAGTGTGGGTGACAGAGCAAATTGCACAATGGCTCTCAGCTTGGTTCGGAGTGCGTGGGTGTTGCATGGATATATTGACGTGATACAGTAGCCGCTGCACTGTTGCCTCGGGACTGCTCGAACGGCAAAGCTCTCGATCTACCCAAGCACGCCGGTGCTTTCGGCGACTGGAAAGAGATGTCCGCGTCAGCAGATTGGTATCCTGGCTGCCGACGAGAGAAGGGCGTCATCTGGTCCTGCAACAGAGGAACGGCGCTTGCACGAGAGAGGATCCGCTTGGCCTGGCTGTGAAAGCGTCCACATCGCACAAGAGGCGACTTTCGCGACGCGGATGGAAACGATCTTGAGCCGCCAGTGGCGAGTGTGCACGCCAACCGCTTTTGTACACGATCGATAGCTCTGATCGATTTCAATGTTGTTGGCAACTCGCCGCTGATTCAGCTCTGCATCAATGCTACCCGCATGAGCCAAGGTTCGGAAGCAACTCGTCCTCAGTGACGGGGATGGCAGGTCGCCACGCTGTCCGAAATGCACTCCTGTCCCAGAGCAGTTTCTCGCATCGCCTGCAGCTCGCTGCGTCTCCGGTTTGTTTTGTTGAGCAATGGTCGCCGACTGGCAGGATACACGTTGCCACTCTACGGACTCAGCACCGTAGAAGAGGCGCAGACCTTTGTCACGCGTCACGTTGTCTTAACACGAATGCTGCTTGAAGGGACCCGTTGCCTAACGCCACAAGCACTGCTCGGAGCAGCGCTCCTGCTTGGGATAGCTTTTGCGTCGCTAGGCAACAACGACTCGTTGTTGTCAACGAGCAACCCGAGATGGAAGGATGGATACGCCGCCAACGAATCGCTGTCTTCATCCTGCACGCACTTTTGCCAGCGATGTCAGACACACAGCGCTGGCCAAATGAACGTGAGCGCGTGCTGTTGCCCGGTTCAATTGCATTCATTTTCGCTGTCCAGGATCAAGGACGAATTTGAGATTCTACCACTTGTTGTTGTTGTTGCTCGCTACGATAAAATCGCAGTCACTTCAACTTGAAGTGGATCTCCGTATCTTTCTTTTTCGGTGCTCGAAGTTCGAGTCGAACAGGCATGGGGGCACTTGCATTGAGTGTCAATAACGGATAGATCGATCTCAAAAACCCTTACCTAGTGTGCACACAGCGTCAAGCTTCGAGGACCTTCACATGGCGCCCCACGCATTATCCACGCAGCCGGTTGCAAGGCCACTAGCAAAAACAGCAATATGCCACCGTTCATCAACAACGTCATCAACAGCATGCAACAGCACCAAACACCAAGAAATCGTGAAAAACAAAAACATCGATTCCTTTATTCATTCACTACCATTTGTTCGTAAAGCTCGCCAGAGTCAAGCAGGCGAGACATTCGGTAAAAAGCGCTTGCTGCTTCTGTCTGGCCAGGAAGGAGAATCGACCGGGGCAGCACGAGACGAGTACAAAGGTCATTAAACAACTCAAACGGCTGTACATCCTTGGGGCCCGCAGCACCGCCCGTCGTCGTGCACGATCCACTTACGCTTAGGCAGACGACGACAGAGACGCGCACGTCGACGCGAAGCCGTTCGCGTACGTATACACATCAAGGACCAGACCGCTCGTCGGCACCGTCAGGTCGCAGTCGGGCGGGTTCAGCGCGATGATCTCCTCAATCATCTCCTGGCACGCCGTCGACTCGCACATGAGCTCGTACTGGGCAGTCGTCGGCAGCGCCGTGGCCGTTAGCATGGAGTAGCCAGAGTCGCTGGCGCACGTCGAGAAGGACGATTCTGACAGGATACTCACGAGCGCCACGTACGCGGCGGTCTGCTGAGTGGTGGTGCAGGCCGTGGCGGAGACGGATCCGACGAGAGCGGCGGCGGTGGCGACGAGAAGAGCGGTGAACTGCATCTTGGTGGTGGAGAAGGAGGTCGAGTCTTGTGGTTGGCAAGGAAAATTGTGGAATGAGGAGGACTGCGGGTCCGTGCGAAGCGTGTATGTCATCGCCTTCATCTGTACGATCGGATGTCACGGCACGAGTTACTGAAGGCAGACCTCGTAGTCGTTAACAACGGTGTATCCGAAGTGCTGGGCTAGGTAGTCATATTGGCGGTGACTCTTGTCCAGCAACTCCTTTGGTGCTAGTCTAGTCCTGCTGAAGTGGGGGATGTGGTGTCGCAGCGGCGGCATGCCAGGCGTATCTTTCATCAGACGCAGCGAAGCTTCTCGTCAATCTCGGTCGATCCAGCACTAGGAGCAGTCTCGACGAAGGCAAGATAGGACAAGAAGACAGGTGGGGGCAGTCGCCTAGTTTCGCCGTTTGCTGTGCGTGCAGGTTGATGCGATTCATGACGTTAGCGATCTTGTGCAGACACCACTTCGTATTCATTGAAGTACTTAGCACTTTCGCTGTTCGTGGCCCCATAGCGCTTCGTCTGCCTGGACGAGCATTGATACTGTAGCCTTCAAAAGTGAGGGGTCTGTACATGTACACACACTCGCAGGTGCAAATGCGTCAACCGAGCGATAAACCACATGCATTGTCCTAACCGCTTTTGTATTCGGGGTAGGGTACAGAACTATGGATACCAATGCTGTCGTCTCGAGACTGCATCGATAACCACCGAAGCTCGACCTCCGCCAACGATTACATGTATCCCGACCGAAACACAACTGACGAGATCATATACCTAATAGCTAAAACAGCAACATTCGTATTCACTTCGCCCGCGAGCTTGGAAAGCAACGCTAAACAATTGGACGGGATACAGGATCCCGCTAAAATACAGCCTATGAGCGCTTCCCTGTCGT
Source organism: Phytophthora hibernalis (assembly GCA_012656075.1). NCBI lineage: Eukaryota > Oomycota > Peronosporomycetes > Peronosporales > Peronosporaceae > Phytophthora > Phytophthora hibernalis. The sequence goes on along the minus strand of JAAKBF010000030.1, from coordinate 690,764 downwards.
TTTTCGGAAGCTAAGGTCCGAAGGTCTTTGAGCCAGGCACCTGCTCCATCGGAGACGGCAGCTCGAGTCGACGCTTACAGTGCCGAGCACTTGGACGAGAAGCCGTTCGCGTACGTGTACACGTCCAGCACGAGGCCGCTCGTGGGAACAGTCAAGGCACAGTGAGGTGGCTTGAGCGCCACAATCTTCTTGATCATCGTTCTGCATGCCGTCGACGCGCACATGCGCTTGTACTGCGTCGCGGTGGGAAGCGCCTTGGCCGACAGCATCGAATAGCCCGAGTCCTTGGAGCACTTCGAGAACGATGACTCAGAGAGGACACTCACGAGCGTCGAGTACGCAGCGGTCTGCTGGGTGGGGGTGCATACAGTGGCGTTGGTGGAGCCGACCAGGGCAGCGGCGACGACAACGAGCAGTGCGGTGAAGTTCATCTAGGTGGTGGTGGGGGACTTCGTGTGAGTGCTGAGCAAATTGCAGAATGAACGAGAGGGACATTGAGGATTGAAAGCAAATGGCTTGCGTCCCGAATGGACTTCCAGTGTTGTGGCGGGCGATCGTCTTCAGTCTGGCACAGGTGGAAAGGCGAACGGGATCCAGTCCCGAACAGCTTTTTGACAGCTACAATCCTCACCGTCCTTGAGCTCAATACGCTGGTCCAATTTGGACCAACCTACATGTATCCTATGGATACATGAACAGTATATCGTGCAATGGCGCCATCAGCGCTGAAGTTGGACGCACTTTAGTATCTCGATACATGTACCCCGGCGTTTATCGCTGCATGTACAGCATGGATCCAGCTATTAATAACATTTTACATGAAAATCGCTTTGACAGTACCGGTGACGCTACATGTAGAACTGCATTGCAGTTTTTTAATAAGAAGCTTGCTGTACCGGTAACGGCAAGCTTCCTGTATTCAGAGCTTACATTTACACGCTGAGAATGAACGCCATAATCTTGCCAAAGGCTTGCAGCCGCATTTCTGAGGCGATCGTGTATCCAAGCCTGCAGCAATCTGGTCTGCAACGGATTCAACTAAGCTTATACAGATCATCCACCGTGAAGCCGAGTGCGTGGTTCCTGTCAGCACCGTTCGCCACGTAATACATTTCCATTATTGGTATGTTGTTGATCCATCGTTGAACACGGCAATCGCTTGCATCAGTAAGTTATCTTAGCAAAAAAGTATCAACATTTCAGCATTACGTTGTAATTGTTGATACTTGTTTTCAACTTAATGCTGAAATGTTGATACTTTTTTTCATAATCTTGCCAAAGGCTTGCAGCCGCATTTCTGAGGCGATCGTGTATCCAAGCCTGCAGCAATCTGGTCTGCAACGGATTCAACTAAGCTTATACAGATCATCCACCGTGAAGCCGAGTGCGTATGAATGAACGCCATAATCTTGCCAAAGGCTTGCAGCCGCATTTCTGAGGCGATCGTGTATCCAAGCCTGCAGCAATCTGGTCTGCAACGGATTCAACTAAGCTTATACAGATCATCCACCGTGAAGCCGAGTGCGTGGTTCCTGTCAGCACCGTTCGCCACGTAATACATTTCCATTATTGGTATGTTGTTGATCCATCGTTGAACACGGCAATCGCTTGCATCAGTAAGTTATCTTAGCAAAAAAGTATCAACATTTCAGCATTACGTTGAAAAAAGTATCAACATTTCAGCATTAAGTTGAAAACAAGTATCAACAATTACAACGTAATGCTGAAATGTTGATACTTTTTCGCAAACAACGGTTGTATGTACCGGTACACGTACATACATGTCAAAGACCCTCCGGTGCAGTGTGCTCTTGCTTGCATGTTACACTCGTGTGTCCCCTGCTAGTAGTTCTACCGCACCGCACGAAAGTCCTCGGTCTCGTATGTAGGCACCGCGTTGCTACCGCTAACTTATATCCATATTATAAGCTTATGTGGCATTCAAATTAACACACACGAATCCCAACTGTATCCGGGATGCAAACTGTCAAAAAGCTGTTCGGGACTGGATCCTGTTCGCCTTTCCACCTGTGCCAGACTGAAGACGATCGCCCGCCACAACACTGGAAGTCCATTCGGGACGCAAGCCATTTGCTTTCAATCCTCAATGTTCCTCTCGTTCATTCTGCAATTTGCTCAGCACTCACACGAAGTCCCCCACCACCACCTAGATGAACTTCACCGCACTGCTCGTTGTCGTCGCCGCTGCCCTGGTCGGCTCCACCAACGCCACTGTATGCACCCCCACCAGCAGACCGCTGCGTACTCGACGCTCGTGAGTGTCCTCTCTGAGTCATCGTTCTCGAAGTGCTCCAAGGACTCGGGCTATTCGATGCTGTCGGCCAAGGCGCTTCCCACCGCGACGCAGTACAAGCGCATGTGCGCGTCGACGGCATGCAGAACGATGATCAAGAAGATTGTGGCGCTCAAGCCACCTCACTGTGCCTTGACTGTTCCCACGAGCGGCCTCGTGCTGGACGTGTACACGTACGCGAACGGCTTCTCGTCCAAGTGCTCGGCACTGTAAGCGTCGACTCGAGCTGCCGTCTCCGATGGAGCAGGTGCCTGGCTCAAAGACCTTCGGACCTTAGCTTCCGAAAAACGACAGGAAGCGCTCATAGGCTGTATTTTAGCGGGATCCTGTATCCCGTCCAATTGTTTAGCGTTGCTTTCCAAGCTCGCGGGCGAAGTGAATACGAATGTTGCTGTTTTAGCTATTAGGTATATGATCTCGTCAGTTGTGTTTCGGTCGGGATACATGTAATCGTTGGCGGAGGTCGAGCTTCGGTGGTTATCGATGCAGTCTCGAGACGACAGCATTGGTATCCATAGTTCTGTACCCTACCCCGAATACAAAAGCGGTTAGGACAATGCATGTGGTTTATCGCTCGGTTGACGCATTTGCACCTGCGAGTGTGTGTACATGTACAGACCCCTCACTTTTGAAGGCTACAGTATCAATGCTCGTCCAGGCAGACGAAGCGCTATGGGGCCACGAACAGCGAAAGTGCTAAGTACTTCAATGAATACGAAGTGGTGTCTGCACAAGATCGCTAACGTCATGAATCGCATCAACCTGCACGCACAGCAAACGGCGAAACTAGGCGACTGCCCCCACCTGTCTTCTTGTCCTATCTTGCCTTCGTCGAGACTGCTCCTAGTGCTGGATCGACCGAGATTGACGAGAAGCTTCGCTGCGTCTGATGAAAGATACGCCTGGCATGCCGCCGCTGCGACACCACATCCCCCACTTCAGCAGGACTAGACTAGCACCAAAGGAGTTGCTGGACAAGAGTCACCGCCAATATGACTACCTAGCCCAGCACTTCGGATACACCGTTGTTAACGACTACGAGGTCTGCCTTCAGTAACTCGTGCCGTGACATCCGATCGTACAGATGAAGGCGATGACATACACGCTTCGCACGGACCCGCAGTCCTCCTCATTCCACAATTTTCCTTGCCAACCACAAGACTCGACCTCCTTCTCCACCACCAAGATGCAGTTCACCGCTCTTCTCGTCGCCACCGCCGCCGCTCTCGTCGGATCCGTCTCCGCCACGGCCTGCACCACCACTCAGCAGACCGCCGCGTACGTGGCGCTCGTGAGTATCCTGTCAGAATCGTCCTTCTCGACGTGCGCCAGCGACTCTGGCTACTCCATGCTAACGGCCACGGCGCTGCCGACGACTGCCCAGTACGAGCTCATGTGCGAGTCGACGGCGTGCCAGGAGATGATTGAGGAGATCATCGCGCTGAACCCGCCCGACTGCGACCTGACGGTGCCGACGAGCGGTCTGGTCCTTGATGTGTATACGTACGCGAACGGCTTCGCGTCGACGTGCGCGTCTCTGTCGTCGTCTGCCTAAGCGTAAGTGGATCGTGCACGACGACGGGCGGTGCTGCGGGCCCCAAGGATGTACAGCCGTTTGAGTTGTTTAATGACCTTTGTACTCGTCTCGTGCTGCCCCGGTCGATTCTCCTTCCTGGCCAGACAGAAGCAGCAAGCGCTTTTTACCGAATGTCTCGCCTGCTTGACTCTGGCGAGCTTTACGAACAAATGGTAGTGAATGAATAAAGGAATCGATGTTTTTGTTTTTCACGATTTCTTGGTGTTTGGTGCTGTTGCATGCTGTTGATGACGTTGTTGATGAACGGTGGCATATTGCTGTTTTTGCTAGTGGCCTTGCAACCGGCTGCGTGGATAATGCGTGGGGCGCCATGTGAAGGTCCTCGAAGCTTGACGCTGTGTGCACACTAGGTAAGGGTTTTTGAGATCGATCTATCCGTTATTGACACTCAATGCAAGTGCCCCCATGCCTGTTCGACTCGAACTTCGAGCACCGAAAAAGAAAGATACGGAGATCCACTTCAAGTTGAAGTGACTGCGATTTTATCGTAGCGAGCAACAACAACAACAAGTGGTAGAATCTCAAATTCGTCCTTGATCCTGGACAGCGAAAATGAATGCAATTGAACCGGGCAACAGCACGCGCTCACGTTCATTTGGCCAGCGCTGTGTGTCTGACATCGCTGGCAAAAGTGCGTGCAGGATGAAGACAGCGATTCGTTGGCGGCGTATCCATCCTTCCATCTCGGGTTGCTCGTTGACAACAACGAGTCGTTGTTGCCTAGCGACGCAAAAGCTATCCCAAGCAGGAGCGCTGCTCCGAGCAGTGCTTGTGGCGTTAGGCAACGGATCCCTTCAAGCAGCATTCGTGTTAAGACAACGTGACGCGTGACAAAGGTCTGCGCCTCTTCTACGGTGCTGAGTCCGTAGAGTGGCAACGTGTATCCTGCCAGTCGGCGACCATTGCTCAACAAAACAAACCGGAGACGCAGCGAGCTGCAGGCGATGCGAGAAACTGCTCTGGGACAGGAGTGCATTTCGGACAGCGTGGCGACCTGCCATCCCCGTCACTGAGGACGAGTTGCTTCCGAACCTTGGCTCATGCGGGTAGCATTGATGCAGAGCTGAATCAGCGGCGAGTTGCCAACAACATTGAAATCGATCAGAGCTATCGATCGTGTACAAAAGCGGTTGGCGTGCACACTCGCCACTGGCGGCTCAAGATCGTTTCCATCCGCGTCGCGAAAGTCGCCTCTTGTGCGATGTGGACGCTTTCACAGCCAGGCCAAGCGGATCCTCTCTCGTGCAAGCGCCGTTCCTCTGTTGCAGGACCAGATGACGCCCTTCTCTCGTCGGCAGCCAGGATACCAATCTGCTGACGCGGACATCTCTTTCCAGTCGCCGAAAGCACCGGCGTGCTTGGGTAGATCGAGAGCTTTGCCGTTCGAGCAGTCCCGAGGCAACAGTGCAGCGGCTACTGTATCACGTCAATATATCCATGCAACACCCACGCACTCCGAACCAAGCTGAGAGCCATTGTGCAATTTGCTCTGTCACCCACACTCCCCACCACCTCCAAGATGAACTTCCGCGCTCTGTTCGCTGCCACCGTCGCCGCCCTCGTTGGATCCACCTCCGCCATCACGTGCACCACGACCCAGCAGACGGCTGCGTACGTGGCGCTCGTGAGCATCCTGTCGGACTCGTCGTTCAACCAGTGCTCGACGGACTCTGGCTACTCGATGCTGACGGCCACGGCGTTGCCCACCACGGCGCAGTACACGCTCATGTGTGGGTCCACGGCGTGCAACACGATGATCAACAGGATCGTGTCGCTGAACCCGCCCGACTGTGAGCTGACGGTGCCCACAAGCGGCCTGGTGCTCAACGTGTACTCGTACGCTAACGGCTTCTCGGCTACGTGCGCTTCGCTGTAAACAGCTTCGACTGTTGTCGGCGTCACGTCAAGCATCCCAGGTCTTCAATAAGAGGATGAGTACCGGTAGCTTGACGAATCAACTTGTCTCCGAATCAAGTACGCTGCTTCAGCAGGCAGCTCCGACGGATCTGTCGATCGATGTAGCGTTATAAACTTTTGTAATGAAGGTTCATGCATATGATATGTTTCTTCATTTTGGGAATCTGTGACTGTTGCACATTGTTTTGATGGCTACCGGTATTATAGAAATTCTTGCTGGTATTATATAGCACTGGCAATTGGAAGATCGGCGCAAGAACTACTTGCTGCTAATTGGACTGCATTGTGCGCTTGTTTCTACAAGGTGTGCTCTTGCTACCTTAAACGCTCGCTATTGTCGTGGTTTTCATTGTAAGGAAACGTTGAGATGTTTTGTCCACGGCACTTGGTTGAATGCTGACTCACCCACCAGTTTTGACTCGCATTGTTGCGGATAACAAACCGCTCCGACTTTGCAACTTCGCAGATTTCGAAAAGAAGTACCGTGCTCCTTTCCGCAACGACCCACAACCTTCCACATGTAATATCCCACTCTATCACCTCCTCCACCTTTCCCCTATCAATCCCCTTCCATCCCTCATCTCCCCATCCACCGTCATATCTCATCACAGAGTGTTGGTCCTTCGATCCGTCGCTCCTTCCATTCCGCATGCGCCCATGGCCCCCTCGGACGCGGACGACGGCCTCGTGTTCCTGCCGCGCGCGTCACCGGCGCTGGAGCTGCTGTGTGTGGCGCTGTACGTGTCTCTAGCGCTTGTGGCCGCGTGTCGTGCGCAGGCCTCTTCTTTCCAGCGCAGTACGTTCCAGCGGCTCATGGTGCTCTTCGCGCTGTGCCGGGCCGCGTCCTTCGTGGGGCAAGGCGTGCTGCGCGACGTGCTGAACCGCGCGGCGCTGTGTCTGTTCTTCAGCCTCGTGCTCTTCCAGACGCTATGGTGGCTCGACATCGCCAACCCCAAGGTCAGTCGTCGCTCCAGACGCATCTGGGTGGCCTTCGTGCTGGCCAACGGACTCTTCTACGCCTTCGTGCTGGGACTTTCTTTGCTACATGAAGCTGCCGTGGCTGAGGCCCGTAGCAAGCGTCAGAGACTCAAGCGCGCCACGCTCTGGACGGGCGTGTTGCCCGTGCTCGTCATCGCCGCCGGCAGTCTCGTGAGCTCGCTGGGGCTGCTCTACTCGACGTGGCAGATGCGACTGCGCGTGGAGCGCGTGCTGCGGCCCTCGGGCGACGGTCTGCGGCGACGACTGGACGACCACGTGGCGAGGAAACTCACGCGCGCGCTGCGCTTCACGGGCCTCGTCATGGGCGCGTGCGCCGCGCTCTTCCTGCTACGGACGGTCATGTACATCCAGCGGCCTTTCTCGCATCAAGGATGCGGAGATATCCACAGCCCCGATGTTTGTGTTGTTGTAGGCTACGCCATCCCTGAGATCGTACCCTGCGTGCTCTTCATGGTGCTCATGTGGGAGGTCGAACCCACGCTTGAGATCCCGTCCCGCAGAAGTCTGAGTTACAATAATGGACGAGTTACGTCAGAGGCCACGCCGCTGCTGGATAATGAAGTGCTGCCCAGACCATTGCTGGTTGCGGTTAAGGATCACGGAGAAGCGGCGCCGCCATGCTCGCCTCCGGGATCGAAGGGAGGGTACTTGACGGTCGGGCGACGGCCGAGTCCGCTGTCGCTGGGACTTGGAAGTGGCGTGTTGGACCGCGCGAAACGACGTCTGGAGCTGGTGGTTCGACAGCATTTGGGTGGAGGAAACGCAGAGCAAAGTAGCAGGTCCTCAAGGCTCGATTCGACGAGCAGTGCTGATTCGCCGTCGGCCTCCGAGTACGAGCGACAGGCTAAACAGGTGGCTGTCTCCGATGGATCATGGAGCGACGACACGAGATGGCCAGCACGGACTGCCTCACAAAATGTGCCGTGCGCGTGGCTGTCGTTCCAGTGCTTCAATTTGAAACTGCCCTCGAAATCATCGGTGAGGTCATCCTCGTTTGTTGTGGTGCATCTGATGAACGCGGAGACAGGTGTAGCACTGGCCGAGGTTGGACGAACCGAGATCTCGCATTCAGAGGACCCGTGTTTCCACATGATGTTGGCCGTTGAAATGCGCGAACACGATTTGCTCCGCGCTTCGGTGTACTCGGTTCGAAATGAGAACTCACTGGAGGATCTGAATAGCCAGTGGCTTGTCGGGAACCCGCTTGTTCCGCTTTCGTCATTTATGACGGGCTCAGCACTCGCAATCGGACGAGCATCCATTTTTTCGCTGTATTCTCCGCTATCTCGGACGCAATCATCGGGTGAAATTGTTATTCGATGTGAAGCGGAGGTGAAAGGTTTGCACGCCGGAATGTCTGCTGACGGGCTTGAGCGCATCACTCGATCATTCATGTATATTGGAATTAACAATACTGATGCAGATGACGCTTCGCCCCGCGATGAGTCAGTGTACTCGGAGATTGCTCAACAGATGATCAATCTTGCATCCACCTCCCAACGCACACAAGGAAAAATGCTGGTCGAAGAAGAGCTAATCGAAAGTGTGTACACTTGGGAGGTACCTTATCAACTACTCCAGTTGATTTTATCCGACTTGCTGGTTAAGCTTGACGCTCTAAAGCGCGAAATTGCGGCCGAGGATGGAGATGAAAGCTCATCGTCAACCCCTCCAGTCAATTGTCAACCCCTAGCGTCGGTGGTTATTCACTTCCCTCAGCGATTCCTTCCTCTCCGAGAGCTCTCGGTACTGTGCGAGAACATGACATGGGTACCATCACGCAGTCGTCGGAAGATTCAGAATCGCTGCGATCTGCTGCATCCGGAATGAGCTCTTCATTTCAATTTGAGAATCGAATTAGACCGGCAACCAGCATCGGAATGCTATCGGAGATGATCATTCAGATACAAGATGACGCCATTGAGCGCAAAAAGCGAAAGTGGCGTCTGGATCTTGTCAAAACAATGGAGCAGTACATATCTGAGGTGGAAGACTCGATTTTACGGTATGGTACGACTCAACACGCGGGACTTACCTTCAAGCCAAGCACCATGAAAGCTGACGCGGATCTACGTTTCCTGGCGCTGAACCTTCACCAGCAGTTGATGACTGTGGGCAATGCAGCCCCTACGTCTGAAAAAGATGTCCAATACGGTGACCAAACTAGCGCGGCGCGCTACGCCCGTCTTGTTAATTCATTTGTTGGAACGCTACAGTCGTCGCCTTTGCACCTATCGAGAGAATCCAGCGTGCGCGGGCAGCAGACTGACCTTGATGCCGTGCAGTTCATAGATGATGATATCAACGATGAGAAAGAGATCGTATTATCCCCACCACCCGAAGAATCACCTCTTGAGCCTGTTGAGGCCCTCCGTCGGCGCGTGATATCATTTGATTCTGCAGAGACTATTGTCAACAAGGGAGCTTCGGGCCAAATCATTACTGTTCCTTCTGAGCAACGAAAGCTAGCAGAAACCATTGTGGCGATGGGGATTACTGAGGAGGAATTCGCGAGTATCTATGGCATTGATGATACTGTTGACTCGTCGGATTTGACGGCTGATGTCCTTTCTGACATAGCACCAATCAGTGTTGATCGCGAAGAACTGAAGTGGACCGTATCAACGAACGGTGGAGCCGCGTCCCCAGAGAGATCAATTGCCAGTGAGCAGTCGAACAAAGCGTCTCTGTCGATTAATACGACGGCTGGACGTAGAGTTCCTTTTTACAAGCATCGGATGTACGGTACGACTACGGTGGGTGCTTTTGCAGCACATGTATACGGATTCAAGAGTGGTGGTGTCCGTCAGATGCGTGAAGAGTTAGAGAGGCTCCATGGGCGGCTTGTGAAAGAAGCCCAGGCGAGCTCGGATCTCACAATGGATGCGTTGGAGCGCAAGTATAACGAGCTCAAGTGGGATGTGGAGCGTCGGCTCGAGGTAGCGTTCTGCCAAGCGATGAGTGCACTCGTCACATGCTTTCAACAAACGCTGTACGTCCATACACACGACCACTTGGATTTCGGTCCCCATCCGCTGAAGGCGTGCGGCATCGACTACCTGGAAATGCTTACAAGGGTTGGCTTCTTGTTTTCGGTGGAAAGCTTATTGTCTACCTATGGCAACGAGTTGGGAATGCTGGGCGATACAGAGGCTGCCGTAAAGGAGCTCGGACGTGTTCACATCAAGCTTCGACCCGTAAAGTCACCGCGAGCTGCTGCTTTTCGCGTCTCCATCACTTCTGGGCCATCGGCTACCGTGATCGAGCTCCCTATAATTACGCGCCGTGCAAGCGAGTTTCCGGATCGGAGTATGCACCGTGTTCCGGGCCAGGACGCGATTTCAGGGGCAATTTACTTACCTTTATCGACGCCAGAGCAGAAGATGCGCGCCAAGTTTATCTTCCAGAAACCCATTTGCGTCGTGCCAGTGATCTTCTCACAGGGGATGAATGAAATGCAGACGGTCGCTAACACCGTTGGTAAGGCCTCTTTACAAAAGGAGATCAACGCTGAGAACGTTGTTGAGCTGGAAGCGTATGCAAACAGGTTTGCTGAATGGGTATTCAAGAAACAAAGCAGAGATGAGGAATCAGCCCCCATTTACGAGGCAGAGGACCTCGACCGAATTCAGACGTCACTCATGGCCCTCAAGGTCAGCATTCAGCTATCAGGTCGATCCAAGCGTATGTCTATCCTGAGTTTGTCGTCGTCCATTGCGCGCGCCGTTGGTGGGGGTCGAGTGTCGATGTGCAAATCGGCCAAGGACCGCACTTCGATGTCGATCACGCTCGAAGAAGCCAACCTTCTTGTGCGTTCACATGGACTCGTTGCAGACGATGGGGAAGCGTTCACTAACTTGCTTCGCACATACGGCGTTCGGCGCGAGAATGCACGGAAGAACATTGGTATGGCGCAGTATTGCTTCAGTGCACTGCAGAACTACATGCTGCCTCAGGATTACCAGTGCCCGCCTGGCACTGGAGGTGGTAGTCGAGCGTATTCGTAGAATGGTATGGTGCTGGCAGGTAACTGGAACTATCATCGGACTGGGCGGACTGTAATTTATGTTTCGATTTTTAAACTAACGTTAGATCAAACATTACGAACGGGTATGGCTGGTGAGTGCGCTGACATGACATGGTGTGTTCAGTGGTGCAACGTCAAGATGTCCTGCATCGACATGGTGCGCGGGCGAGGGTATGGGTGTTGCGGCAGTTGAGCACTGCTCTCTTGAGTGACTTGCTTGTCATTCCTGAAGGAGGTGAGGATGGAAGCATCGACAAGTAGGTTCAGGGAAGGCATCGGCCTGGCAGTCTGTGTGGGAATGATCGGTGTCCAGGAGCTACTTTTGAGACACGGGTTCATTGTTGAGAAGACGACGCTTGCTTCTTTGCTTGGACTGACCCGCTGCAGGTCGAGATTGAAGCCTTGCATCGTGGGTGGGGGCGTCTGTAATGGCGCTGCTGAAGAGTACGGCGGAGGAAACAATGATGTCGCTTGCGCTGCCATCGGCGCAGTCTTGATGAATTCGATCTCATCGGATTCGGACATCCGCTCATCGTCGTCGGAAACGGTTGTGGTGGCATTGGAGAGGGTCGGGGAGGAGGACCAGGAGCTCCTACGCACAGATAGCTTGGACGATGACGCTCCTTGCAATGACGGTAGTCCCAGCTGTGGCATCTTCACTTGTAGCAAGCGCTTGGCGCTGGCACCACGAAGGCTGGGTGCGTTGGGGTGGAGTGCTGCCATGGGCAATGAATCGCCTTCCTTCTCGAGCTTGCGTCGCAGGTTCTCCATAGCTTCTTGACGGATACGCTCGACGTTCTTCTCACTCCGGAAGCCCAGGTATGGCCATCGGCGAATGCCAAGAGACCGGCAAACGCGGATAAGGGTGCGGCTACTGATGCCGAGATCTTCCGCGGCCTTCTTGGCGGTGAATGTGAAGAGCTCGGCGAGCACGTCGAACGAGATGGTCTTGATGCCGTGCCTCGTGTGGACGCGGACGACATACGATGCGTAGGAAGCAACCAGGGAGCTTTGTGAAGCGTCGTACCGGCCAAGACTGGGAACGTGGCTGCTGGTGGCCCGATGGTGTGTACAGAGGGCAATGGGCTGGCCATTGTGGGAGATGGCGGACTCGTGCGGTGGTCGTGAGTTCGGCGAGTCAAGTGAAAACTGAGAGCTGCGCTACCAGAGAGGTAAGTCTCTGCTGGATTGGCGTGTCTTGGTTGTGATCTGCTTCCGGCAAAATCGAAAGTGACGAGCAGAGGCCACTTGGCCGCAAGGCTAAGAATGGTGGCGACATGCGTTTGAGGACAGACCAACGGTGGAAGAAAAACATCTACGCTGGCTGAAGAGAGCTCATGTCCGGCATCGCGATAACGGCGAGCGGTCTACGCCACTCTTCCACCCTTTTGCGTCTTTCCAGCGCTGCCTGCTTTGTCGAGCAAACTGTGCTGTAGGTGACACACGCGACGTTTTGTCATCTCCATCTTCGACGGAACTTGCGCGCAAGCCTGGCCGCCATGTTGTCGAACTGAAATGCTACCCGCTAGTGTTCTCGTTCTAAAGCGAGCGAAAGCGGTCTAGTGTGCGTTGAAAGCTCTCCAACAGTCAGTGGCAGTTGACGTTGAAGTTGCTCTGAACTCTGGAGTAGCCAGATGTGGTAATTACCGCGTTTCGACTAACCAAAAGGCACTTGGGTGCCGATTAACTGGCTGCTCTCTATTAATAACGCCGCCTCGAGAACAAGGATTTGGTTGCAGTGGTGGGAGGCGAACGGAGATCGGTATATGACGAGTGAAACGGCGACAAGAAAGACGCGAGCAATCAATTGTAGCGTCACTGCAAAGTATCTTCAAATGCGGACACAATACGGCTCGAAGGAAATGGAGTCGCCACCGGCTCAGGAGAGGCGTCCAGATCGATAACAGTCGACGTGGTAGCGGACGAACATACATAGTTTCCTTTAGTATTTCGTGGAAGATGCGCATTCTGGCTTACCGGTGCTGGCAATTGGAGATGATACCAGCGTAAGCTAATGAGCATTCCGAGAGCAGCGAGTATCGCGAAATAGAGGCTAGTGAACCTGACGACGGTGGGGCTGGATTCGCTAAGAAATACTCGAGTGCAAACGTTGAGTAGCTTGGTCACGCAGACCGGGTTGGCCATCGACATCAAGCCGGTGTTCAATCCACACCGCAATGGCGAATGCGGGGCTATCCAAGCTCTATAGTCGACCGCGAGAAATTTCTTTTCGAGTCCCGCTCTCCATCGCTTCACTACCCGTGAACTTAGTCCTACGCAAACCAGCCACACGGACATTGTCCTGTTGTCAGTCTTGGCATGCCACGGCACGTTGTCAGTCGCTCTTGACGTCACACAAGACTCGAAAACAGCAATGCTGCATTTCTTGTACATCAGCTCTGGCACTAACTACCCAATACAAATGCCTCAAAGCCAGCTCCTGATCACAGTTACCTCTATCCTGGTTTGCCGTAGACGCCTGCGTGTTCCGTGTAGACATTGGTAGGCAGCGTGCATGCTCCGTGTAAGTTTCTGGCACTCGAGGAGCGTGGATCATTTCGGATTCTGCAACTTTCCTCTCGTCTCGGCTGCGGTAAATCATCCCAGCAAAGCAACAATGCATACAGCTCGAGGTTGGGGAATAACTTCCGTTCTTGATATCATTGGTCCCAACTTGGGACGCCGTTCAACGAAGCACCGCTCACAAGTTGGCGAAACCAGGTCATTCTTGGAATCAATCTGCTTAGCAGATTCCAGTTCAACGAACACTTAAACACTTGAATGCCCCGCATAGCTAAGCGTGGATCCCCATTCGGCCCTTACCCACTTTTAGTGGTGTCAAAAGCTACGAAGCTTGGTCGAGCAGAATACCAGCACTCGCCCGGATGTCCTACACAAATGAGATCTGTCTGTGGTTAAGAGGATTGCACCAATTTGCGATGACCGACGCATTCTTTGGAAGGTGACCTGGATCGAGAAATTGATAGATAGCAAAAACCCACTGGACTGCATCAGCGATCGGCAAGTATCATTTGCCCGTGTTCCAGCAATGATCACTTTGACATCCGTCCAGTACCTCAATTCACCATTCTCTTTCATCTTCTGCACAACATCACGCCCTCGGTCCTGCTTCAAAAGAACACCTCACGGCCTGTATCTTGACCTCGACCCACCAGCAACGGAGCTCACGGCCCCAGCTCAAGTCTCACTCTCATTTATTACTCGTACACAGGTCTCCAGTCCTACAGCGACCCCAGGCCGACCCCTTCAAAGGCTCCACCCGTGATCTCCATGGCCTCCGCCGCCGCCGACTCGTCCATCGCCTTCAGGATTCCAGTCGCTGCACCCTTGGACTTCTTGAGCTTCGGAGACTTGCCCGGTCGCTTCACATTCTGCAACAAATAAAATAATGCACAAAAATTAGCCCCCATATTTAAGAAAAAACCTTAGGATATCTACTCGGCCGTACAATAGTCACCCCCAGCTTCTGGCAGAGAGCCTCAGCCTCCGCCCACTTGAGCACGCCGTACTCAAGGCACCACTTCTGCCCCATGCGACTGTCCGGTCGCTGCTGCAACAGACTCTCGTAGAACACGCGGTCTGCAAAACCCTGGCCAGCAAATAAGAAATAATAAAATGTTACATATTTAAAAAAGTTTATACAAGGAATAAAGCATCGACACAGGGAGAGCTGCGTCTTCATGGCTGCAGACGTACGGGCGACGGCGTCGGGTGCTTCTGGCCAGGCTTGCGGTTGGCCTCCTGCTCGTTGGACCACTCCTCTTCCTCGATCATGGCGTAAGAAAATATATGGTACCGCTTGGAGTTTTATTTTAGGTAAATAAAAAATGTCACTCAAAAGATGAAGGATAATGAGTGACCATGTGACGTGTGACCAATGTCACATAATATTGTGTTCAGATTGAAGTTGTTAATCGAAAAAGGCAACAAGATACTTGGAATCACATAACTCGAGGTGCATTCTCCAGCAAGACGGAGAGGTGGTGAGCAGTGTTCGGCTGTAAGAATCGGTCATCGGCTCGATGCAAAGATTCGCTCAATAAACTTGAGTGCAACGCTGTATTTGGATAAGATCTGGTCGAAGACTATTAATAGCTGTGATTTTCGTCCGAAGGTGGTCTCAATTCGCTTAAAAACTCAAAAGAGGTGGTCTCAATTTCACGGCTGAGCTTGAGTTCGTGACCGTACCGACCGCATTTCCTCGTTTCCGAACAGGTATGACGGCAAGAGGACCCACGCGTTTGCTACGCTATAGAGCAGTCAATGCTCTTGGAGTTCATTCGCCACGGGTTCGTATCTGGGTCCCTTGTCTCAGTAGTAGTGGTGTTGCGTAGTCAACAAGACTGAGGAGGATGTAGTCCGGTTTCCTTTGAGCCATGTTGCGGATTCATTTCTGCCATAGGGGTCCGATGGAGGAAGCAGTTTCCCGACTACAGGCGGGATGAATCCTCGACCTGGCGTTTGTTACGAGGGTATTATACAAGTAGGGTAGTCCACTGTGCTTGTAGTTGCGTTGTTTCCGACAAACTTCACAAGGAAATACAAAGGGCCGCTTCGTGATAACTCATCTGTCTTCTGACTCAGCGCGTAAACAAAACTTGAACTTGTTGCACTTTAGAGACTTTCTACTACTTGGATCGGCTCTTGGCCTTTTGCTTCTTGAGAAGCGCCTTCTCCAGTGCACTCTGGGCGCCGCCAGCTTTGGGCTTCTCCGCCGTGGCGGGCGAGAGGCAATCGAACCTGCTTCCTCGTCATCTTCGCCTGCTCCTGGCTGCGGTTTCTGAGGACGGAGTGGAGGCGTCTGCTTCGTGAGCAGCAAGTACGCGCCAAACGGCTTGACCTCTTCGGCCTGAGAAGGAGGCTTCGGAGGCTTCACCTCTTCATTGGAGACAGAGTCCGACGCCGCGGTTGCTGCTCTGCTCTCGTCCAAATCGGTGCTGTCACCTTCTGCAAGCTCCACAGGGACGACGGGTGCGACCTGCTCGTTTTCAAGAAGCAGCTTCTCTTCCCTTACTCCACCACTAGGAAGTATTGCTGTTGTATCGAGTGGC
Source organism: Phytophthora hibernalis (assembly GCA_012656075.1). NCBI lineage: Eukaryota > Oomycota > Peronosporomycetes > Peronosporales > Peronosporaceae > Phytophthora > Phytophthora hibernalis. The sequence continues at coordinate 674,838 of JAAKBF010000030.1, read as the reverse complement.
GGTGCCCCTGTCGTGGATGCAGCCGTGTTCCCTCGAGACGGCGGTCCTCTCTTGCTCGACAAACTCTTTAGCGCTCGCTTTGTGGGAGATAACGATGTCTTGGGATGCGCAGCAGTGTCGACCACTACTGCCCTCCTTGCTGTCGAGTGAGCGTCGGCACCGTCCCTTTCCTGACGCTTCTCCGACTGCAGTCGCTCCTGATGCTTCTTCTTCAGCACAGACTCGAGCGCTCGCTTCTTGGGCGACAGCTTCCGGTTCTGCCAGAGTACGTACGTGCCAGTAGGAGCCGCGGTTTCTTCCTCGGTAGCAGACATCTCCTCGTTCTCATCAATTGTTGCGGCCCTCGCGCTCTTGCCACGCTGCATTAGCGGTGGCAGGTGTCCGCTAACCTTGCGCAGCAGCTTGTGCAAGCGACTCGCGGCGATCTCGCAGCTCACGAAGCAAGTTTTGACGCTTTACCAGCAATTCCGCTCGCGGGTCTGCGCGAGGGCCGAAGCGGTCGGACGAGCTCACCAGCTTCTCTTCCTCACCTTTTTTTTCGTGTCCGCCGACTTCTCTTTAGCTTCGGTGCCTTGGGTTTGTAGTTTTTGGTGATATACGCGGACGCAGTGCATGCCGTACAAGAAATGCTCAAAGTCCACCAGGTCTGCGTACGCCGGGTCAAAGGCCTCAAGCAGTTCACGGACTTTCGTGGCTGCCACATGCACACCCAGCTCATAAACCGCCTGTGCGATAGCTGTGTGCGAGATCAAACCTAGCTGTGCTGCGTCCGCCGATGCAAACAACAACCGGAAGGCCTCGATCTCTTCTTCGCTGAAGTTTGACAGCGTCTTGCGCAGTGTCTCGCGTCTCTCGACAGCCAACAAGCGATGCTGCTCCTGCTTGTGAGCTCGTAGTTTTCGTAGATAGCGTGCACGCGTGACTCGTGTGAGCAAGCGACGCTGAATACGCGCAGCAGCAACGTAGCGCAGACGGTCGTACAGCGAAAGCGACTTGCCCAATTGCTCACGCTCCAGTGCTTTCGCGTCTTGTGGCCCAATGCGCAGCAAAGCACGGCCACGGCGGATGACTCTGGCAAGTAATGTACGTGACCACCAACCCCGCAGAGTACGCGCCACGATGGACGCGAAGATGGCGGCAGGTTCGGCTACCAACTCTTGTATGGCCACTCCTATTGACCACGCTAGAACGCAGCGCCAAGACGTAGATAACCCAAGCTCCATCGCACCGATTGCAACAACATAGGCCATGATTCCCAACCACACCAGGCATATTGCGAACACCACGTACACGACGGATGCCGGATACGGAACGGTAGCATTGTCATCACCATCAACATCCTTCTGTACAGCATCATCTCCATCGTCATGATACCCTTGATCTGCTCCACTTGTGATCAGCAACTGCTCACGGTGAAGTGGTGCTGCCGCCAATTCACTTGCCACAGTTGGTGCGACGCTGTCCAGACTTGAAGCCAGCATTTGCGAACGCAGTTTTCCACGAGCTGGTGCCGTGATTTTGAGTCCCACAACGGTCTCAAATGTCTGACGTACGTCCCGCTTGACCTCATCAGCGTTCGTTGCCGTGTCAGGTACTCGCAGTTTGAGCTTTGAATCCTTGGAAATAGCGAGCTCGCGCGCCAGGAAGAGCGCCGTCACCACCATGATGAACAGTAGCCCGCCGCAATTAACGCGCAGTACATTGCTACGTCGGCTCCTTGGTGGAATCGAGCAAGCATCCCAGCACGACATCCCGGCAAGGTGGTGAATTCCTCCTTCGTTTCGCTCACCACTGTGCCACTAACGCTCAATGCTTCGTACGTGACTTTTACGGGATCACCTTCCGGGCACGGGGATACGGCGCGTCAATAGCGCTTGAAAATCCACAGCAGTGTAGCTCCTGTTGCACAGAATCCTTCGCGAAACCTGTGAGCCTTTCTCTCCATGCCAAATCAAGACGTTCAACCACACTGAAGCCCGTGGTGCGCACACTCCAGCTATTCAACGCACTGGCATCCTCCTGGACCACCTCATGAATCATGAACACGGCGAGAAGTACAGCACCAAGTGCCAACACTGCAGTGATCGCCACAACTACCAACATCACGATCACAGGAGTCACCTTCCGACGATGTGAGCGCTTCTGCTGCTGCTCTCGGAGGTCGTTCGCTATGGCGGCGGCCAATGCGACAACAATGAGTGCAGCCGCAAGTACTAGTAGTTCAAGGACGTCTTCATCGAGCGGGACTCCATACAGCGAGTTGTTGTAGCCTAGCCGAAGCAGTCCCAGAAGTGTTGCTAAAGCACAGCCTCCGAGGAACAGGGCCACACCACATGCCTGGAATGTCAAAGCCACAAAGCGCGTGAGCCATACAAACCAGCGTTCTTCGGTGGTTGTCTGTGTTGCTTCTAGTGTGGAGGTGTCGCCGGTGATAGTCGACTGCTCCATCACTCTGGAGAACTCCTGAGCATCTCCTTGACGTTGGCGTTTAAACCACGGGGCGTGGAAAAGAAGAACCTTCTCCTTTCGCTGACGAGCTGTAGCAATCTCCTTCGTCTCATCCTCTGTGCGATGTCGGACATGTTCGAATAGCGCGACGGTGGTGGTTTGAACGGCAAGTCCGACGGCACCACCATACACAAGACCCAGACCAATTAATTCTCCTGCCCCTGGCTGCTCGCACGATATCAGTGACGTCCGGTAGCATCCTTCGGTGGCGAAGTACCCCGCGTACACTGCAAGGACGCCGCCCACGCACACAGCACACTCATTGCACGTTGCGTTCGTGTAAGTCGATCATCAAACCTTGTGCCGACTGAAACCAGTACGTGATACCGTCGGAAGTCACGCCGGAAACTCCCTGCAACGTATCGGAGTCTGCTCTCGAGAACAAACCAGGCTTCTCCTTCGTAGTTCCGGACGTCGTGTAGGACAAGCGCACCAAGCACAAGAACCACGATATCCACGAGTGCAAGTGCTAGCACGAATGCAAACAGCCACGAAAGCGAGGACTCAACGCCCACTGCAAGAGGACCCTTGCAACCACGCGAGATTGCTAGCGTGCACCCAGGATATCCCAAAGCCGGGCGGTCGAACACGACACCTTGACCAGCTACAAGAACGGGATCGTTGAAACCGCAGCACGAAAACTCAAGCGCTATCCAGTTCTGCATCGATGGTGTGAGTTGACTCCATTGATCATCCAGGAACTCTACGAGTTGTGCGCGCCAGCTCTCTTCTGACGCCGACGAATAGTGCGAGAGATAAGCTGTAAAACCAACCGCAGCAAAGAGCGCAGTGGCAAGAACTATTCGTGCCACGCATTGCAAGAAGAGCTGATGCACACTGAATTGAAGCGCTGCTCGGATCGAGTACATGAGTGAAAAGAGCAAGCACAGCGTACAGCATCAGCACCGAGCCCATTGACTGAGCGAACACCATCTGAAATGCACTGGAGCTGAACAGCGTCCAGCCGACAGCCACATCCAAGCCCAAAACGAAGCAAGCTACCGCAGCCAAACATCCTAGCAGTACAACGAACAGGTAAAATGTCCTCTCGATACGAAGCCGCCAACGCGGGTGCCACTTCTTCTCTTGTCGATCATCGTCATGTAAGCCACCGGTACAGAGCAAAGCTGCAACACTAAATCCTGCGAGACCACCGCACAATTGCCAAGCAATGCGGGCTACACGTGAGACGTAGTTTTTCATTGGTGGTGCGCACCCGTCAGTAGCTTCAGAGGGACATTGAGACTCGTTGCTTAACAGAGTTGTCTCCGCTCGTGTGTCCGAAAGCATGCGAGTTTTCGAGAACGTTGGATCGCTACGTGAATTGTAGATTTGATATGTGGAGGTGGAAGTGAGTCGACGCCATCCAAACTGCTCAGCTTGAAGCGTGTAGGATATCGAGCCATTGGTGGCTTTGACGCGGGCGTAGCCACAGCACTGAAGAGTGTTCTGTACGAATAGCTTTGTAGTGGAAGGTGCCGAGCTCCACAAATCCTTGAGACGGGTATCGACTGCTATTTCGTTCGCGGTAGGATCTTCGCCCTCACTTACTGGCACCAACCGCATTGAAAGCTTGTGCCCAACACCAACCAACACGAATGAGGCTACGAAGAGCACAACACAGGCCAACGAATAGCCAAACACCATCCACTTCCGCACAGTTCTCACTCTTGGACGTTGGTTAGAGCCCTGAGCACCTAGCCACGCCACAATGCCGCCGAACAGTGCAAAGATCACTATAGATCCACCGAAAATGAGCAAGTACAAGCCCAGTCGGCGGTCAAACACACGCAACAGGTATGTCATTTGTAGCACATTCAGATCGAAGAGTACATCGATCCCCAGACACAACACACCAATTCCCGCTGCTACTGCTGCCACACTCAGTAATGCTAACAAAGCTGCACAGACTTGTTGGAGTAATGTTGGTGGTTGGCGAACACTTGGGGCTTCGTTACTAGTTGGTGAAAAATGGATTGCAGCCAAGCTAGAAAATGCCGTAGTCGCAGACATAGCCATGTCAGCAGAACGAGAATGCTTGAGCCACTACGAACCCCGTGAGGCGATCAATTGCCACGGATAAGGCACGCGCGAGTGCATTTTCCACTTGTACACGACAAGTAGGTATGTTGACATCTGCTTCATCTTCGACACAGGTACCCTGCGTAGTATCTCGGTATCCGCAACAACCCAAAGCCATTTCAACGCTTAGCAACGTGGTCGAACGAGGTAAGGCAGTGTACTTCGCTTCAATAGCTCGACTGATGGACGGGTCCAGGTAGAAGTCCGCAAGAAGTCGACCCGAGTACACGCGCACAGCTGCAGTAACGAGCAGGAAGGCTAGCGAAAATCCAACAACCCAGCATAGGGATCGAATGTTTCGCTTACCAATCGCGTACAGCGACCACAATGAGATAAGCAAATAAACCACAGCTCCAGCGACTATCAAAGCACCAATCTCAACACCAAACAGCGCAGCAACTAGTGGATCAGCCGTTGCACCCCAATGTATCATCAAGTCGACCCCAAAGAAGACCGCACCAGCGGTAGCGCAGACAAGGAGAACATACAGAGGCGGCAGTGAGCACAAAGCGCAACTGATACCAGTGACCGAACGATAGCTGCTTCAGCACTAGCGCTGGGCCCGTTAGCAGCAAGTTGTACCAGCCGAATCCGACGCCATCGGACGAGAAAGTTTGCCAGCACAACGCACACGATCTTTACGAAAAGTACGGCCTTCACGTAGGCAAACGATCTGGAAAACAACGAGGCTGCCTGTACGCCCAGGGTTGCCGAGCACGTACGAGGAGGTACGGCGTCAAGTGCTTCTTCAGGACATGAAGTTTCCTCACTGATAGTCAAGAATCCACAGCATCCGTAGGATGCCTGTAGTTGAGTTTTAGCAACGGATGATAACGCGTCCCAGTTCGCCTTCAGTGCAAGAGCGACACCGCGCGGCATGACATCGAAATTCTCGAGCAAATGGAACGCGAAGACGACAACCAGTAGCTGAGCCAGCAAACCGAGACCCAGAGACGTTAAATACGCCGTTCGAGCCGCGTTTGAGGCTTCTCGTCGGGCGAGGAGTACGCCTGCGATTCCACCTACGATCAACACTACACCGCCCACCATGAGCGTGATTCCAAGTGGGCCACCGTACAAGTAAAGAACAAGTTCTGCTGGAGTCCGACCAAGCACAAACTGCACTTCAATTCCTGCAAACAGCAACAAAATCCCCAATAGTGCCAATATCAAGTTGCTCACTCGGAAGAGCAGAGTCACACGTCGATACTGTTGATCCACGAGAGAAGACGATCCAAACAAAGTGCGTGCTTCATCGGGTAGCTGCACTGTAGTGTCGATCGATTCATTAGGAGGTGCTTCCAAAGACAAGGCGTTCTCATGTAGCCCACGCACTGATGACGAGTAAAATGTTCCTGAAGATTCCCCAACGTCGGTCACTGCAGTTAGCGCTTCCGATGGACGCGTTTCCAACTTTTCTGCTTCTGGGCGAGATAGTACGCGTCAAAGTCCTCGAACACGTTGTTGATCTGCGTTCTCGCCTCCAGTTCGTTCCACTTCGCGCGATTCAGTCTCTTGATCGTCGTGACCTTTTCGCGTTGTGCATCACGCGCATCCAGACGCTGACCAGCTTTTGCTACAATTACGAAGACTCCGACCAAGACAACGAGAGTGATGCTGACAACGAGAGACGGTTGGTCGTTCCGGTACAGATCCGGGTGCAAGGCGTAGAAATCCAAGCGCTCTTCCAATGTGACCAGCACTTCGAGAGCTGACTCAATTTTGTGCAGTAACAAACCGTGAACTGAGTCGTGCTGGTGATGTCGTCTTTGAAACACACGTCAACTGACCAGCTCGACACCTCGGCATTCCACGTTCTGCACGTCGTGGAGAAATTGCTCTGCTCGATAGCGGACAACTGGCGGTTGTGGGGAATTGTGATCGATACCAGGGGCATCCATTTCTCAGATTCATCGGTTGTGAGACGCCGCATCGTCTCGGAAGCTAGACGAACACAAGGACTTGAGACGTCGAGCGTCTCTGTGACTACACCATTGTCGGAAGAGTACGTCGTCGCTGCTGCAGCGTTTTCAAGCGCAGTTTCCGAGTGCACGGAGAATAAAGTAACCCGAGAAATGGGCTCCGAATCGTTGAGAGTACGGAGAGTGAGGGCTCTTGGCCACTTCGATGGCGTCAAGGTAGAGATTCGAGCCAAGACACGCTATGGCAGTGGACGTGAGGTTCATTTCGATATCACTCGTCGGGTTCGGCGCAAGACTCAAACCTTTGAGGAGAAAGTGCAGATGGTACCCACTTCCAGTATTTCAGGCGGTTCGTCAGAGAGCAATTCCTCACTGCTCAGAGCTGCCAACGACTGCAGGGTGCGCACTATATTTTTCCAGTTGGCTTGCTCTGCAGCGGTATCACTTGCGTCACTGCACTCGTTATCATCGGAAGTTGCATTGCTGCTGTCTGCTTCTACGAGTCGGCGGGCACCGGAACTACTGGTCGTGCTGCTGGTAGAGCTTCCCAGCTCCAGAACCGCAGATGTCACCTCTAGCAACGTATTAGCTGTCCAGTCTAGGAATTCAGCCGGACTGTCGAGCGTGAGTGCACTACTTGCAATGCCACTGCTGAGTTTGGTGATAAGGCTAACCTCGTCCGAGCCCAAGATCTCAGGTGCAGCCCGTATCACGGAAGCAAGTACACGCGCTTGTTGGCCAAGCCCCAAACTGGAAGGCTCCACGCTGGCAACTGCATTTGACACGGTCGCCAAGATGACAGCTTTGATATGCTTCACCACAGCAATCTCAGTTGAGCAGTTGTCTCCCATGAACCCCTCTGGACAGCTAGCAAGACGACGAGTTTGTGCGGTGGATGAAGACCCGAAAGCCTCTTCCAACACGATAGCAGCAGCCAGCACTTGACGCACTTTCTCGGATCCATCACCATCCGAGATCAACGTGCCGTTGGTGTCAAACAAACTCGATATGAAGACCACAGGTTGAGCCCTGACTTCCGCGGGAAGTAGCACGTCAATCGTATCGTAAGCAACCGTCACCGCGCCGAGTTTATCGCTAATGAAAGCCACGATCGTCATACTCTGGTTGGCTTGCATGCCTGCAGGAGGGAACAGTTTGGCCTTTGCTTGAGGTGCGAGTTGGCTCGACACCAAAGGTGACGTCGATTTCCGCAGCTGAGCTAAAAACGCATTGGAATCCGTCGAGTTGTTTTTGATCGCATCAAAGTCAGTGGCAGGAAGTACCCCGAACGAGTACGTTAGAGGGTAGTCACTGACATCGTCACTCCACAGCGAGCAAGTGAGCGTGAATGAATCTTTCATCGCGTAACCTGATTGAGGGCTCACCACGAAAGTGCCAGAAGCAGGCGGGGAATTCACAACGACAGTGACCGCACCATAGCCCACATTGCCTTCCGTGTCCGTTGCTACGAGTCGAAAGTTGTACGTGAGACCTGGCGTTAATTTGAAGCTGCGAATGGCGTTGTTAGCACTTGTGAGCGGTAGCGTGAAGGCATCACTCGTGTTGCTCACTTCGTTGGTAGGAAGTACGAGGTCTCCGAGTGTTTGAGCCCACCGCGTTGTGTACGGGTAATCCGAGCTCACCTCACCAACAAACGACACTCGGCTCGACGGATTGATCTTTGCTGCAGAAGCAGTGATGCGGACGACTGGGAGATGTCCTGCTATGATCCATATCAAGCTAGAAACTGTCGCGCTACGAGAGCCCTTTGAAGCAGTGAGTGAGAACATGAGCTGTCGGTTAGACGCGAGGTTGAATGGGGCGATTCTCAGCACAGCTCCAATCACAGAGTTCAATTTCAACGGAACGGACGGCGTGGTCGATGCGTTCATGCACGACGCTGTCACCGTACTCGACGAATTTGTGACGTCCTGACATGTCCACGCGTACTTGAATGGTGCACTTGCCTCATCCGGATCAACCGTAGCAGATCCGTCGAGGACAAGAGAATCTTTCTCACCGATAGCGCAGTCTCCGCCTTTGATTGAAACCAGCGGTGTGCTACTGGACACGGATACAAGAAGGGAGGCGAAGCTGCTCGAAGACTGGTTTGATGTCGTTCCCGTCATGTAAGCTTCAACTCGGAAAGTGTACGTCCTTCCAGCCTGCAGCACTGAGCGCGGCAAGCGGAATACTCTTGGGTCTCGTGCAGAGTTGTTGTAGCTGAAATCCTCAGTGGCTACTGCACCAGTGCCATCACTAGATTGGCTAGTTGTTGTCCATCGGTAGGCGACTTCCGAGCCGGATAAGCTTGGACAGCTAACTACAGAGTCTACCTGCAGCACAACAGGGGTCCCAGCTCGCGTCACAGTTTGCTTTGAATCTCCTACGACAAACACGGCTGGTCCCGGGTGACTCTGAATCGTAATGGGCTTCGAGACCACCGCTGTTTGGGCGAAGGTATTCACGAGTTTCAATCCGACGCGATACCCCGTTCCTGGTTCCAGCAGAGAGCTATTCACATGAAGCTGCAGCGCACTCGTCGATGTAGCATTCTGCGCAGTTGATCGAAGGTAGCAGGTAGATCGAAGCTGAGCCATCGTAGATATGGTCGAGAAATCCGATGCAGCACTGGTGTTAGCAGCAATAGCCTTCGTGAGGTCAACACTTGGAACAACCGTAATGCTTGACGTGCCAGTCATCCAATCGGTCTTGTACTTTTGACACAGCAGCTCAAGACCAGCATTGAGTCTCTGGTACAATGCAAGACCCGCTACAGCGCTGGTTTGATTGATTGAGCTCGAATACAGTGAAGCAGGGAGCGCAAACCAAACCAACTGAGCAAACGGCCGACCACCAGCTCCGCTAGAGAGCGACGCATCTGCATTCCACGTTCCACAACTTCCAGCATTCTCGGGAACTACCAATATGGCATTGGGTTGGACGATATCACTCGGGACCTGCACTGAGATACTTGCTTGTGAATAAGCGCGGCTTGAAGGTCGAGCGCGAAGTACATTCGTAGCGTTGCAGTATTGGTCAGCGAAGGAACTGCAGTCGTTCAGTATGAGTTTGTCAGCGGCAGCTAGTGTAGCTCCAGCGCTAAGCTCCATCCGCAAGTTCTTGCCATCCAGCCAAAGACAGGAAGCCTGAGAGCCCAACGTGTACTTGACAGTAGCGAAGTTGAACACGAGGCTGCATGCAAAAAGTCTTGAGCCGAGTCACATAGACACCAGAAGAGCTTACGTCCATTGAAGCCGCATGATACACCGACGAATCGAAGGCGATGTTAACCTTGAGCCTGAATTATCAAACACAGCAGTCACGGGTAGCGGTGGAGGAATAGCATCTCTGTCGCTGATCATTACAGCTACACTCACAACTCCGATGGAGCTGTTTGAGATGTTGTAGCTCACATCTCCACTTAAAACTGTGTGAAGGACCGTCGAATATTGTGTGGCAGCTTCGGGGATTTCATCATCGATGGCAAACACAGTCACTACTCGCGGGCGTGACCAATCCAAAGGGTGAAAACCAGTTGAATGCTGCGAATGGTTTCCGTTCCTACTAAGGTCATAGCCGACGATGCAGTTGATCCAAAGGAAGCTCCAACTTGTGGTTGTGTAAAGATACTCTTCGCATCAGTGATTTTCTCGATTGCAGGCCGTAGCGTCACCGTCACGTATTCGTACGGTTCCGAGTTCAAGAAGACGCTATACGAGTCATTAAAGCTGCCTTCTGCGACGTGAAGTTGCTTGGTTAGACTCTGGATGGAGATATTCACGAATGACACATCGTTGTCCGTAATGTAAATCTTGACGTCGCCACTACTTGCCGCGTACTCGTTAACCACGTACAGAGGATCAGAACTCACTGAGGCGTGAGAAATCCGAGCAGTGTGGACATTCGCCTCGTCAAACCAGTCATCCACTGCGATGAAAGACACATTTTGCCAGACACTCCAATTAGCACCTCCAAAGTAGAGAGAAGTTGATCCAGTCAAAATGGTGGCGTTGCAAATACTTTGGCCGGTTTGAATCCGCAGGTAGCAGTCATGACTGGCGTTAGGCTGTACAACCACGGGCGACCACGGTTCTGATGTGAGACGTACGCCGTATCGGAGCACAGTTGTATTGCTTTCTGTAGCACGCAGCTCCTGAGTCGACAGTTCGATTCCGGATACGTCGTTGTCAGTGATAAACACCTTCACTGCAGTCAGGTTACGCAGTCCAGCGTAGATCAGGTCGTTCGTTGTCAGAGAATGATTGAGCGTGCTTGAAGAACCCACCACATCTTGTGTATGGTCATCGAACGCTGCCACATTCACAGTCTGGCTGATGTTCCAGTTACGCCACGTGAAAACCAGCTTCGTGGGGCTAGACACAGCTAGGTTCCCAACAGTGCCGACGTTGGTGACATCCACGGTCACCTTGGCGAATGGCTCCGAATTCAACACAACACTGTATGAATCCATAGCTCCGCGGCCTTCCGTCACAAAAACAAATGTCTTGTTCACGATGAAGCCCGACACGTCGTTGTCGTGCACGGTCACGCTGATCTTTGGGATCGTAGGAATTGCGTTGTACTTTGGGTCGTCGCTATACGAGATATGTGAGATACCAGTCATGTGTGTGTCGAATTCGTCCAGATTGTCGTCTGTAGCACGTACCACAACCTTCTGCGGTACATTCCAGTTTCGTGACGTGAAGACGAACTCGCTCACCGGGAGCGTGACGTTGCAGAGTCCAAACCGATAACACAGTCTGTTGTTATCGTCAAGCCACGGCAGAACGACAATTTTCACGTCGGATAAGGGCTCCGAGTTCAGCTGCAAGTTATAGCCGTCCACAAGTATTCCATCCTCGCTCACTTCAAGGGTCGATTGTGACACAAGCACCTTGACGACGTCGTCACTCTCGACTTTGACAGTCACGTCGGGCAGAGGAAGCGCCAAGTAAATGTAGTCGTCACTGAAAGTTGTGTGCGTTACGTTTGAAAACGTCACCATTCCGTTTTGCTGTGTGTATTCGTCGAGGGAGTCGTCTACAGCAACGAGATTTACTTGCTGTGGAATGCACCAATTCTCCGGCGTGAAGACAATCCACGGATCCAGCACTGTGTAGTTGCACACGAAGCGTTCTTGGGCTGTTTCGTTGGCGATAGCGTACACACAGTATCCACGAAGACGGAGTGTGTCAGTCGGATCTGGCTGGAAAATAGCCATCGGAATAGCTGAGCACCTCAGTTTGCCCTGGAGATCAAGCTCCGACGGAACTGGTAGTGGCTCTATCTCCTGTGTTATCTGTGTAACATCCATCGTGATTTTCAAATCTGCAAAGCGCATGTAGTCCTCTAGCGCCCACTCGAGTCTCCAGGTGTGGCCTCCATCCAGGTAGGGCCCTTCACGGTACACTCGAACGCCTTTGTCGAACTTGATTCCACGCCACACTTTCGTCTCTGGGTCGTATTCTGCCTCACGGTTTGAGTGTACAAAGGACAAAGCTTCAAGCGCTTCGTCCATACCCACCGCACTTACATCAACAGGCAACCGCCACGTCGTACCAACGTACAAGTGTTTGGTGTCTGGATCGAGAAGCTCAAGACTCAGCGTGAAGCTACCACCGAGATACGTGCCATTTGCTATTGTCGTCGAGGTGAGTGTCATTCCCGGAGCTTGACGCATGGTAGCGTCCGCAAAAACTGCGATTGGTGGGAGGTTTCCAGGGCTGTTGGCGTAGCTGATCGTCCACGTGTACCCGTTGCAGACATCGAAGGTATCGCACTCGACGCCTACCCGTGTTACATCCGTTTGCTCAGTGATGTCTAGCGCAAACAGAGCCCTCCGAAGACGCCTGGCCGATGAATTGAAGAACAACGTAGTTGTATTCTTGAGCGGGAAGTTCATCACGTACGCGCGTCTTGTACGCGGATCGGTCTTCTTGAACAAACCTCCCATTTGCACCGAAAAGTTCCCACGCAGAGGCTCGCCATCACGCACAGTACTTACACCAACGGTGACCCCTTCCCTGTCAGGTTCAACGGTGTCACAATTAAGTTTGGTAGGTTGCCGTAGTTCTCAAGGAATTGAACAGTCCATGCCATTCCTCCTTCTGCAGTCAGCTTTTGACGCGAAATAGTCACATTCGCCACTCCCTGGAGCTGCACTAACTTGGCAGCTAGCGTGTCGGCTGAGTCGTTCCAGAAGATCGGTACTGTACGGTTAGGCTTTGTAGTGCTAGTGATGTTGAGTGGGGTGAAGTAGTCAATCACAAAAGCTCCGTTGATCAGCACCGGCGACTGCGTTTCCGTCACTGAGATGTCGACTGGAGTCGTCGAGTTAGTAGCAGCCACCACGCTGGTCGTGTAATTCGCTAACAGACTTGCGAAGGTATCAACGCTCATAAATGTGATAATGTACTCGAAGCCGTAGCCTCCGGTACTCAGTAATCTCCTCGAAGTTGTCACCGAGTACATTCCAGCTTGTACACTTATGGTGCTTTGAAGTGCTGCCGCTGTTGGCAGAATTGGGACTTGAAAAGTAGCTGCACCATAACTCAACTTGACGGTGCCGGTAGGAAAGCTTACAGGACGTGTACGCTGACATGACAACCCGCCTTCGATTGCTCCATTTGCCATAGCTGTCATAAGTGGAAACGATCCGTCCGCATTCACAAATCTGAGGAACGTAACAGTCCACGTGAGTGTGGATAGTGAATACTGAACATCTCGCACCACATTGACGGCATTCGTTCCTCCAGGAAACAACCCGTTTAACGCGGTCTGCACTTGTTGAGCACTAGCAAATAAATCCAGAGCTGTAGTGCGAGAAGCTGCCCCATTAGTGATGGAAAATGTACTGCCATAGTTTACAGCCGCTGTGACGGCAATTCCAGAGGTAAACCGCTGCTTGAAAACGTCGTTAAACTGGAAAACAATCGCCTGGACCTCCCAGCTGAAGCCACCAGACATGCGAAGCAGGATAATCTGATCCACGTGATCCGCGTAGGTCACGATTCGCTGCACTTCCGTGATTTTCGTCATCCGCAACGAGATCTGATGAATTTCACGTGTCGAGTTGGAGCGCAGTTGTACCAGACTCACACTTTGCTGTCGAGGCAGACCACACGAAGCCTCGTCAAAGGGGTAGCCACATCGTCGATAACATGCCTTGTTCGCCTCGTTGCTCATTGCAATGGTAACTGTGGCATAAGGTTCTGTCAGAAGTTGGAGAGTGTAGTAGTCCGCATGAGGATATCCTAGCGTAGACGTCTTCTCCGCGAGAGACACCAGCTTTGCTGAATATGACATATGCGTGACGTCGTTGTCAGCGATTGCCACGACGATGTCCGGTAGTACGAGCTGGTTGTAGACTGGGTCAAGACTTTCGGACGTAGCTCGAATGACAGCCAAATGCACGTCTTCTTCGTCGAGGTGGTCGTCGATAGCGAGAACTCTCACCGTCTTCGGCAAGCTCCAGTCCTTTGTTGAAAATATGAGAATGTCAGGGAGACCGTGATGTTACACAGAAGTTTGCTGGTGCTCATACCCTCCGTGGCATCACCACAGCTCAAGAAAGACTCGTCTCCTGGCACAGCGAATTTCCCAACCGTAAGTTCAACTGAATGCGAAGGACAAAGCGGCATCACCACACAGTGTCGATAGCAGCCTGAAGCAATGTGGAGACTCACTTGAACCTCGTCTGTAGGCTCCGAGAGCAGCACCACTTGGTAATCGTTTCCTTTTCCATCCTCTGACACACTCAGCGACGCTGTGGAGAACTCGACGCCCGGCACAGTCAAATCCGTTATCGTCACAGATACAGACGGAACTTCGATGGTCTCAGTATACGCGTTTGCAGGCACAACGACTTCCTTAACGGGTTGTTTGGCCCACTGCGCGTTCAACTCTACAAGAGCATCTTGTCGTGTCAATCGATCGCTACTGCTCTCCAGAACTTGATAGAGGACCAAATCACGGTAAAACGCTGCCACCGAGCTGCTGAGGTCTTGCAGAAGTTGTTGACCATCAAAAATACTATTCACACTGGAGGTGCTAGCCTTTGCTGTGAGCTGGTATAGTGGAGGGCTTGAACTTACGTGTGAAATCTCAGAGCTGTGCAATCCCTCGTACAGTTGGTCATCTGTAGCGAGAGCGTGCACGAACTGGGGTAAATTCCAGTTCTCCGTCGTGAACACCAGCACCGATGGAATAATGGACACGTTGCACATGTTAAAGCGGTAACACGCACTCTCTGCGGCGATCGTCACAGTGACAGGTTGCAGAGGTTTGGCTGACAACCCGATAGAATATGTGTTGTGGGCTGCTGTCACCTCCGTCCCCACATCTTCGAGAAAATCATGGTAGTGATCCAATATCTCCGTACTCGTCAAAGCTCGCACAAACCACGCTACACTTGCAATTCTACCGATAAATCCACCACCGTTCGCTGACATTGGAGCTCCGAAGCGGATAATCTTATTCGAGAAGTTGAGTAAAGCCATGTTGCACAACGACGTACTCGTGTAGCAGCTAGTTACTTGTTGTTGGCCCGGCACGCAGATCGAAAGTGATATACTGGACGAAGTAGGATCATACGTCGCAACGGATTGATGCCACATCTCCGCTAATGGTAAGACGTCGGAATCGTCATCAAGATCTGTCCTACACACTGTTCCATCAGCTGGATTGGCCATCTCGAAGTAGAACCGCTTCGTTTGGCTACTGACCCCCACACTTCCGAAGGATACGTGCCCACCACTTGCATCTTCACCATATAGACTCGCAGTTGTATAGTGGTTTGTGGACGCAACAAATGCTTCGTCAATTTGAAACCAGCACTCCAGCGAAAACGAGCTCATAGCTGGTTGAATGGCGACTGCGGCCGAGAAGAAAGTGCCTTCTACAGTATCATCAATCTTCAGATCCACTGAAATCGAAGTGGTCTTAAGCTCAACCACGCCTGCGGCTCGGTTATTCTCGTCTGTAGCCGTACTAACAAGCACCTTGGCATTTTCATCAAACGGCCAGATTGCTACTGGGTTATCACGGAGAAGTAAGGCACGATGCTCATCAAGCGAAATCGGGAGGCGGTCAACTGGAAGCAGCTCAACTTTACCGAAAATTGCAATGTCAACGAAGTCACTGAGAACCAAAGTACTTCCAGCTGCATTTCGGACGTATAAAGGTGTCTGGCACGCTGTATCCGCACAGACGTACGCTTTGCACTGCGAAGATGGAGCAATCACAACCCCTTTGCATCCAACGCACATGTAGTTGATCCACCCTCCGCGGCTAAGGCTTGAATCACGGTTTGACTGCGAATGCCATCAAGCACAGAACCGTGGGAAGCAACTGAAAACTCGACTACAGGATCAACATTTGAAGATGAACATTGACTCACATCAAAATTAACGTCGACAAGTCCAATCTTGACAGGCGTCGTGAACTCCAGAACTATCCATTCGTGATAAGACGCAGCACTTGCTACGTAGCACAAGGTTTTATCCTTTGCATTCAGTAGTGCATTCGCTGATCCTGCTCCGGTGCTCGAAGCTTGCGAACTAACGCTGTGAATTTTGTAAGACAAGGGAGTTGGCGCTTCCAGTGCTGTAGAATCGGAAGGAACCACATCACCTGGTGGAAACACTTGAATATTAGCGAGTGCAAGTGGCTTCGCCCCTGCTCCAAAGAGGTCCAGTAGCAGGTAGCGGGAAACTGAGGCTGGGTTCCATCGCACAACCTCCACCTCGTTTAGCATCAATACACCGAGGCCACTCTTTCGCACAGTCACGAAGCGAGCTTTCGAGAAAATAGCGTCCCACACGACAGAATCGGTATAGTTGGCGCATGAGAATGAAAGCGTCTTGCTACCTGTGACTTGAGCTCCAGAAGCGGTGCCATCATTATTCATCAATGGTGCGTTCGAAAGCAGAACCTCAAATATCTGCACAAACGGAGCTTTCAGTTGTAGCAACGAGTCAACATGACTATAGCCGTACAGATCGCCGCTCCACGTTGGGTATCCGTTGCCTTCGGTCGATGTTTCAGTGGCGCAAACCTCGTCGTAATGACTTCCGACGTAAGGATAAAGCACGACGGAGCGAACAGGTTTCACACTTCCCAGATCTACTTCCCACCATGGATCAATCGTCTTGTCGGTGCGTGAACTACCTGCCGCCATGGTGCTGTCGCCTTTGTCCTGGATAATAAGAGGATCCCATCCAGTGTGTCTTAATCCGTCCACAGCTAAGTAGGAAAGTGCATCGCTCGGACTCGTACTGCTTTGTCTCGTACTCATACCAACCGCCAAGTTTTCGGCCTTCGACCTTCTTACAGTTTGCAGAAGATGCCACGGTTGCAACACTGTTGGGCTTGGTCCCCAATCTGATTTGAGTCGAGAACGGATTCTAGCTCCATCTGCTGTCGGTGTCACCAATATGAAAGGATCAAAAGCCTGTACTTGTGACAACTGCAATATACCAGTGCCTTCACGATAGATACGTACTGCAACGGCACCAGCTTGGACGTCCCAGAGCAAAATTCCCTTCCGGACTGGCATTCGCTGTACATGAGGGCATGCACTTGGACAACCATATGCAACTGCATCTTCAAGTGATAGCGGTTTAGCGTCAAATGTCTTCAGTGACGCAATGATCACGATATTGACAGTATCAGCGTCCGAGTTCTCCTTGACGATAGATGCTGGTAGAAATACTGCTAACGTTCCCAGCTTCGTCAATTGCGGCAGCGTCACTTCCCACCACGGTTCACTTTGGCTTTCATCGGTAGTAGTCGCCACTGCAACGGTACTTTCAATTTTGTCGTCATACGCGACCCCAGTCGTGGCAAGTGAAGCTGATAAGGACTCATTTGTCAGGAGAGACGTCGCTGTCGAGCTCTGGGTAGCCTGTAGGCCCTTTAGGATGTTTGGAAACTCGTAGGCTAGGGACAAAAGCGGACGCAGCTTTCGCTCAAATACCGATGAACACAACTGAGTCGTGGCGATCGATTCAGTGCTACCTCCTTCCGAAAGCACTTTGATTTGCAAGGAGACCACAGACAATCGCGTCGGCAGAATTTGCGCAACGAGCGAGGAAATGTTCACCTCAATGGAACGGCTTTTCTCCACAGTCGCAACGACCTCGATTGATGCACCATTTGGAAGAAACGAAAGCGGTTGGGGCATTGTGTCTGCCTTGCGGATGCTGTCGGTGGACCAACCGTTGTCCACCGCCGTCACCTTCAGCAGATATTCCTTTGTAAAGCTCACTTCATCTGACGACGACGTGCCTCCATCTGTCGAGGAAGTGCTGGTATCGAACACGTTGAAAATCTTGTACGGAGTTTGATGGAGGACAAGTGTAGCCCCGGCAAAGGCAAGTGACGTGTCTCCATCGTGCAAGCGCGGCAGGTGGAACTTCATGTACGTCTTAGCATCGGATGCGAACACTAAGATATTGCGAAGTGGCGACTCGACCGTTTCTGCGTTTGCGGTCGTTGTTGAGAGTGATAAATCGTGAAAAGTCAGCGCAGTCACGTAGTCTCCCCCAGTTCATTGCATATTGTGCTTCTTTCGTTGCAAGTTTCATTTGAGGCTGGTTTATCACCACGTCCACCTTCGCAACATCGTTATCTCTTACGAAAACGTTGACAAGTTTATGATCAGGTGACTGAAGTACCATCGGCACCGGATTGTAAGGAATCGCCCCACCACCGGAGTTATTCCAGAGCGGGTAAAGCTCGAAACCAGCGGGTGCAAGTGTGCCCTGGAACCAAAATGCAGTCTTGTCGGTGTATCCATAGACAGAATTCTGAACGCGATGAGAGATGGTATAACCAACGTTGAGCTCCGCCACAGCATCATCCACGGCACGTACCACAACTCGTTGTGGCACGAACCAGTTTGTTGCCGTGAATGTTAAAAATGAAGGAGAAATCGCCACCTGTGAATTCCCCACGATCGCTATGCTTACATTTGGCTGATCAACCCCAGTCTTTCCACTCCACGCAGATTTATCATAGATCGTAGCAGCCAAAGCTGAATATTCTCCACTCCAGAACCCACACGAATCTGATTGCTTATCTGAGCAATACATGGATGAAATTTGAGTGTTGTCGGTGCTGGAAACTACCTGTGCATTGCCTCCAACCGCGGGTGGAGCGTTCAAGACAATGTCGTAAAAAGCTCCAGTCGTGTCACCTTCGCCAATTTCTAGAGCAGCAGTAGAAACTGTGACGCCAGGATCGTTGTCCCACACACTAACATCGATACTGCTACCAGGAAGAAAATTCGCCATGCCGCAGTTCCAGGAATGTCTCTCTAGCGCGTAGCTCTGTGGGAACATGGCGAAGGTGGCTTGTAGTACACGATCCACATACCCTTTGGGCCATTCTTCAAACGCCCACCGCATTGTCTCCAAGCGAACCAGCCCCGCACAGATCGTATGGAGCACATTTCTCGGGTTTGCACTCATCTTCCGGGCTTGGTTGACATTCATTAGCCCAAGGAAACTCAAAACAAACCCTCGTAACTCGGGTGGCGGCGATGTAAACTCCACCTCAGAGGCTACTTCATCTGCGGAAGCGACGATATCGCAGTAAGCTGCGAGTCGCCTTTTCAGCTTGCAACAAATCAATTAGACTCTGGTAGCTCATATCTGTCGGAGAGTTTTCGGTACTTCCAGGGTCCAGTGGCAAGCTTCCGAATCGCGCTGGTGTTCGACCAGTATCACTCACCACATTGGTGATGCACGCACCATTGCCGAGTGAAAATGCACACTCGTTCGTTAAATCACATACACGAACGGAAGTTTGGCCTTCCTCGAGGTCTGACTCCGCCAACAGACAAATTTTTGGTTCAAGTGGATCACAGTTCGCCACATCGAAGCACTGCGGACGGCGCGTATGATATCGGATATCCTTACTCTCCGTGTAATGGAGCAGCGGACCTCCATCATAAAGTCCACCGTATTCCGCCTCGGAATCGACGTCGTCTACAGCGCTTACCACCACAAGCTGGGGGACATTCCAGTTTTCAGGTTGGAAAGCAAGAACGGCGGTGCCATCTGCCGATGCTGCGCTTGATAGTGGCGCCACAGCAGTTTGACTGCCATGCATCGGCTTAACCACGATCGTCACGGGATGCCATGGCCGTGACATCAGCACCACTTCGTAGCTATCCTTGCCGCCACCTTCTGCGATAAATACATGTTGCCTTGATAGCGATACCCCAGCTCGGTCGTTGTCGTCGATCTGCACGGTCACATTGCGTCCCGTAAGAAAAGGAGTATCAGTGCCATCATAATTCGGGTCGGCACTCGCCACGGAGTGGGTCACAACGGCGTAGTGCCTACCTTCAGCCAGTGCGTCGTCCACCGCTGTCAGTCGTACAAACTGTTCTCGATTCCAGTTCGCAGGCGTGAATATCACGCGTTGCGGCGTCAAAAACTGGAGTTGTTGAACAGCTTCTCCGCTTGGATCCAGGAGCCGTACGTCTTCCGCGTCCACCATGACATCCGCGAGTGGTTGTCGATTTAACACCACCGCGTACTCTGCAACGAGTCCTCCTTCCCTAATTCGCCGTCGTCGCGGGGTCAGTGTCACTCCTCCGTCCATGGCGTAGTCCAGAATATCACCTCGAAAATTCAGACTCAATGCAAAATCGTACTCTCGTTTATGCGCGCTTGTCCGCGGCTTCGGGTCCATGATCTGCGCTTCGTAGTCGGCCTTGCCTCCCGCGTGTATCATACTTTCGATAATCTCCGCTACGTCCACTTCCACGGTCTCATCTAGCTGGTTGGTGATGCACCCACCTGACAGCAGCAGTGTGTTGAAGCTTCCATCCAGCGCAACTCCATAGACAAAGTCGTTCGCAGTCGTGCCGAACTGCAGCAGCAAATTCAGAAACGCTTGAGTACAGCATTATTCATCAATAAACTCTTATTCGAAGTACCTGTCGCGTCCAGAGCTTGTCACCGGTTAACGAAACCTTGACCAGCACCACATCTCGACCTCCGTACTGACCGAAGCCGTTGAGTGCGTGGCTGCCTTCATCCAGATAGCCCCAAGTGTACCCTGCAACGTAAAGTTGCTGGGTCGTGTCGCCCGTTGCTGGGTCTTTCTCGTCAATAATGACGATGGAAGTTGCTGCATCGGCTTGGTCCGTCCCCCACTGTCACAACAACTTGGTCACCTACTGGTAAAACTCAAAATCTCAAAACTTTGACCAACCTCTTTGGTCCAGTTGAGAGTTCCGTCGACGTTGACTCGAGCCACAAAAATGTTGAGCAGGTCGACGTTGGAGCTGTCGAGTGTCTTGGAGCCTGCAAAGTACAAGTTCCCGTCCAGGTCCAGCACGCCTTTCCCAGCGATGCGGACGACGGCGTCTGCTTCCGGTTGCTGCCAGTCAAAGTCATGGTTCCCGATTCTCCACGTCTGGATTTCCTCAGCGGTCAAATCTGCAGCATCCACGACGACGAACAGGACCACGACGACCAACAGACAACAGAGCGAAGACGGCATTGGACTCGGACAAGCAACAAAAGATTTCCAACAAAGCAAGAGACGCCCAGGAAAGGTCGGAGGTGACCCAAAATAATAGCAGACACTTCTTGGTTATCAGGTGCTGTCACGACGCTGCATTGAGAGGTGCCTTCCGATGGGCGATACTTTTGATTGTCAATGCTCTCAAAACTCATCACCAATCGCTCGTCCAGGACGTTTCTATCTCGTCTCCTGGACGGGGACTCGATCGCTACGTCCCCACCATCGAGTGCGACAAGCAATTATGATTAAAGGCGAATGGTGCTCTGTTGTCACTGAATGGAGTGTTGAAAAATTCAGGGGGTCTGCGGCAGCAACATGGTTTCCCAATTATTATGGTACCCCTCCAATACATGTACCGGTGGTAAGTTATCGGTACCCCTTTCGCGATGAGAGGGCGCATTTCTCGCGGGCGCTAGCGCACAGCCTTGTTTTGCTAATTTGTTGATTCATGAAAACAAACGACAAGGTTGTGGAGCTGCGTTGCCGCATTCAATTGCGCGTCGATTGCTACAGGTTTTGTAGGAAATAATTCAGATTAAAAGAACAAATACTAATGCAGCATGCCGAAAGCAGAATCAGCTGAAGTAACTCAACGAGGGAATAGATCGAGTGACCTGCCTAGCCACAGCACGCGCCATTTCAATGTCGGGACCCAACATACTGGCGATATCATAGTATCGTTCGATGCTCTCACGAATTCCGTCACTTTCACCACCCTCTCCGATAGACGGTAACACTTTCGACAGCTTCTGTCGCTTCACAGGGCCTTGGAGCCCACGGATCATCATCTCGGTACTAAGTGTAGCAGTAGGCTTCAGTAGCTCCCTCATCAACTCGAAAGCCTCGCCAGGATTCATAATAGTCACTCTGTTGACCAAAGTGGTATCGTTTTCCTTCCCGGCGACCCAGAAGAACCGCCAATCGTCGTTGAAGTCAGTAAGCAGCGCAACCACAGGGTTGGTGGCCAGCAGATCTAGAGCAATTAGCTCTGACATCGCTTGGAAGACCGATTGTCTTTTTCTTCACTTCAATCAGCATCCTCACTCCAGGCAAGTCATCAACATATTCCGCGCTCTCCTCGACGATATCACTGAGTATCAAAAGATCGGTGCGACCACTGAGCTCAATGTTAGAGCCCTTGACGGCGACACGGAGAATATTTTTCGTATTCTCCACACCGAACACGCAAAGCTTCTCCTCCTGAAGAAATCCGCCAATGTTGCGCTCAACATACGCGCAATAATCATCTTTCTGCTTTTCCTCGCTCAGCCCCATGTCCCATGTGAACCCGTCGACTTGACCCCACGTTGCGGCAGTTTTGCTCACAAGTACCACCGTAATGTTGAAGGCGCTTAACAGCTCCTTGTACTCGGCTGAGTCCACCTGCGAGAGGACATATATCTTGCGCTTGGTCAGCACGGTGCTCTCGTGTATCTCTTTGAGCATTTTATTCATCACGGAAGTCTCGTTCAGTGAATCAACTGCGCCCTCCGGAACCACCACCAGCACGTGAATCATTCCGTCGGGAATTGTGCTAGGAAACTTCGAGCTGATCTTGTCCGTCGGATCCTCCAATTCCCCGTTCATGTAGCGACTCTCAACTTCATTGGGAATCTCCCTTCCGCATCCAGAGAAGATCCTTCGACTTCAGCCACGCGCCGTCCGACGTCTTCGCCAGGAAGAGCCGCAGCTTCGGAAAGGGAACCGTGATTAAACCATCGCTCTTCTTCTTTATCGCCTCCTTCAGCGCAGAAACTTTCTCATTCCTGCCGATCTTCACCTCGAACGCGCTTCCTCCCACACCATTGACTGCACACATAAGCAAGAGCTCATCGGGGAGTCCCCCATCTTTCCTTGACGCGGCAGATTCTCGAATGGGAGAAAAGCGGGAGAAGCTTCATCGTACGTAAGCGGGAATGAAGACGTGATGAGACGGTGGCACCAATAATAGAAATCAATTACGGTATTAATACTAAAAATTGGATGCCAACTACATTGTAGTAGTTGCGGTACTGATGTTGGGACGTGCTTTCTGTGCCAGCCTGCAGAGGGGTCTCCGTGTCGAAGGCAAGCTATCACTGGACGTTGTCAAGCAAGAGAGGGACAAAGCTGCAGGTCCTGACGATCTGTTCACCATGTATTGCACGAGTGAAGTGACAGTAGATCTACATGAGCTTCCAATTTCTGCGTTTGTCGATGCCACGTGCTGGGAAGAGTACTATGGCCCATTCGCTGCTCGTGTTTTCTTCATCAAATCTGTTCCTTTACCGTGCATCAGGGGTGGGCCAACAGTACAGCGACCAAATAGCAAAGAAGCGTCCATTCGCGAGCTTGGAAGACGCTCACGCGAAGTTAAACATCCCAGTCAATGTTCTCAAACGATTCAAGTTACCTACCACGGATCCGCGTTAGTGAATTACGGTACGACGTTGCGAGAAACAGTAACTACATGTACCTTTCCCGGTACTGTACCACTAAGGTTAACCTATTAACGTTAACGTTCGTTGGAGTACAGTAGGCAAGTTGAAGTGAGCCTTACAGTCCCAACCTCATTGGTCGCCCTTTCGACCAATCGTAACGAGTGCACGTTTGTGTATGCCCACACAATCGCACGATTAGTCAGTATCCTAACTTAAAGTCAGCACTTGCTCCTTCACTATGTGGCGTAGTGGTCTCCTCTCCAGCGTGCGTCTTCTCTCGCCTCTGCAGCCTTCACGTGCCATCGCCAGCTCCGTCCCACTACAATACGGGAAGGCGCGCGCCATTGAGTTGAAATACCACGACGGGACGTGCACATTGGCGGTGCCTTTGCCCCTTAGCGGCTTCGACGAGGAGCGCGTGTTCAGTATCCCTCCAGGTCTTTATTTCTTCTTTTATTAAATTGTATAGAAACTTGTTTAGACAGTTTCTAATGTTCTTATTTGGGTGTTCTAAACTTTAGAGACCACGGTGGCCGATATTATTGCGCAGATTGAAGCAGAAGACAAGTCGGTGCAAAGTGTAGCCATCCGTTCGGCCAGAGGAGAAGAATTCCAGCCTGAAGATACGCTGCAGACAGTCTTGACGGACGACTTTGAGTTGTTACTGAACGGCCAGGTGCTGCCTGTGAGGGCCCCAGTGTTCACTGGCAGCGCGTACCAGAGTCTGGCAGATGACGGAGACTTGGACGTGAGGTCCGTGGCGCAGAAAGCTGCCATCATTATGCTACGCATCGATCTGGAGAGACTGGGCAAGTGGAAGATCAGCCACCCGGAGTTCATGCACATGTGCCAGGAGGGGCATCCCCAAGAAACAGGCGCCCGAAGTACTACAGGCGCTCCACCAATCCGGAGTGGTCTTCTACTTTGGCAAGTCGGACGACGAAGACTTGACGCACTCGGTGTTCCTCCAGCCACGCAGCATTTTGGACTCGTACTTGGAGTCCATTGGACTCTCGCCGTTGTCGTCGCAGCTCTTTGAACAGCAGCGGGGGCTTTGCTGGCTAAGATTCAGGCGCTTGAACCGGAACACGTCGCGCTCGTTAACTTGCGTCGGGAGTTGGAGGCGACTGCGACCCGGCAAGCGAACGTTATCGCGTACGGGTTGTCCACCTCGCTTGTGGGCGCTTTCGGTCTCTACTTCTGGCTGTCGTTCATTCACTTTTCGTGGGATATCATGGAACCAGTGACGTACTTTACGGGGTTCGGCGTCTCGATCATCGGCTACGCGTGGTGGAGCCTTACCAACAGGGAGTATGAGTATGAGAACATCTATCACTACGTGTACACTCGTCGCCTTCAGAAGCAGATGGCCAAGTCCAAGTTCGACCAGAAGCGGTACGATGCTCTCACGGAGGAGCTGCGTCTTTCACGGGAGAAATTGGCGCAGACGGATCTCGTGCTCAGCAAGTCGACCCCGTTGCAAGCCACCTACTTGCATTTGTTGGACTCAAGCGGGAGATCAAGCCGCCAGCGCTCGCAGCACCACATGCGGCCATTAAATCCGAGGACCCGCCTGAGTCCTTATAGAGACGCTTTCGAGTGGGTTGAGCACGGTACGGAAGTAAGTTTGTTGTTTTAAGCGTCTGCTGTAAGCATGAACGAAGTGCAATATCACAGACGCATGCATTGTAATACGAGCGAGTGTGCAGAATGGAAGCACCATACAACATGCTAGCCTTGGAGGATTGTGCATCTTTGTCGCATCAGGTATGGGTGAAGGTACTTGCCCTAAATCGCCTCGAGCTGTCTACATTTTCCAATCTGGTGACCCAAGCAGCGACCACGTCGAGTGCCATGCCTTCGTACGCTGAAGAAGTGAATAATCTAGTGCCTTTGTTTGCGTTTTAAAAACAAAAACTCAAACAATGAACCCGGTTATTCGACGTTTTGGTGGCAAAGATCGGTGGCATAACGTGACGAAGCAACACTTTGCTCCGTTTAATGAGCTGCCATTACTCGAGACGGAGAATCAAAAGTCAAAGTTATGGATATTTGCAAATTTGTAATTTTTTAAATTTTCGTTCAGGTGTCGTCGCGCCTTCGCTCGTGTGCGCACTTTAGATTCGAAACAACGCATATTCATCTTCATCATCCCAATCCGACCCGTCCTGCGAGCGGAAATAAACCTGGCGAAGGGCAGGGTCAGCTGCAAACTGTAAAATGTTCGACAGCAAGTGTTGATCCAATGCGGATACAAAATGCTGAAGGTTGTTTGCACTCGCTTTCTGCTTCTTCTGGTTGGTTGGACGACCGAAGCGACGATATCACGCTCAGAAATGGGATATGACACCTCATTAATTGTTCGATAGAAAGTCTCTGGTTGTTGCTTAGCATCTCATGGGTCGATTGCGAATGCTTTGGGCATAAAAGGAATTCATTCCAGACTTTATCGGCTGGAATATACATCGAATACTATGACCCTAGCGCCGAGAAATTACCAATACCCGCGTCCTTCGGCACTCTTTGGCGGTGCATGCTTGCAGCATACATTCGTAGACGAAGTGCAAGCATGATGAGCCCTATCTCCATATCCGATGTACTTCAAGTAGAATTTTGACTTGGGTAGCTAAGCAACTCCATCAGCGCAAATGATATCGACATCCTGGGCATAAGGAGGTACGATCAAACCGCTGCGTCTTGTTCGTACTGATCAGCACGCGAGTGAGTGCGTCTATGCTATTTGTTCGCGAAAAGTGTTCGTGGTTACTATATACAAGTACTTCGAAGTACTGCTTTTCTCGATGAATTAATGATTGTATCGTTAGCCCAAGCTCCATAAACAAGAAACAGACTTTTTTGCAAAAGCCCCGTCACTCAAGATCAAGCAAAATATTTGGATGAGTTACGCACCTACATTATGTGCTACATGTACTACAGATGACGAGGGTCCACTTAAAAATACGCCATGCGACAATTCTTAACTTCTGGTCTGATACAAAAAAAGATTTAATTATAGCCAATAAGATTAACCTAAACCCACTTTTCTAACCAATGACACAAATTTGCAAATTACTGGACGCATGAACATCGCGACCTATAATACGAGCAAGAACGATGCGCGTCAAGCGCTACTACAAGATTGAGTCCAAGCGTCAAGTACTTATAAGAGTAGCGAAGGTCGGTATTGATGCAGTCATCGCCGAAATCAACGCCCAGCTCTGGACAGTAGGAGACTGGGTCAAGAACGAGGACAAGATAACAAGTTTCGGTGGCTCGTAGAAGAGCAAGACGTTCGAATGACGAGGGCGGAAGTAGATTGTTCCTTTTCACATGATCTTGTTTTGCATATGAAGGATGAGCGCCACAACAATGTAAATATCCTTTATTTAAGGTATTTCATAAAACCTGTCTTCATTTGAATATAGATTGGTTAATAGAGTAGTTTCCTAATCACAAATGAACTGCCTTTTATTAGTCTTTTATACAATCTTGACCTTTTCCCGGACTCAAGTGTTCTCTGGATATTGACAACCCCTAATAGGTAACCCCTAATAGGGGTTGTCAATGTTGACAGCAGTAAGTCGTTTTTTCTGCGCAAGTCGGCGATTTTTTCAAGGTTTGTGATTGGGTAGAAAAAAATCCTGCTAACGGAACGAAACGTCGTGCAAGTCGGGCAGCAGCAAGTCGTTTTTTTTCGGCGGGGGATCGTGTTTGCCGACATGGCGTCGTGCAAATGGAAATCTTGTCGCCAAGTAGACAAGAAAACCAGCGAAGACTCGCTCTTGGTGACGTGCGACAATGGCAGCTGTTCTCAAGGTACTCATCACGCTTGTTTGATCAGCATGCTCGCTGCGTTCGGTGCTAAATATCCCTTCCAGAAGAAAGTATGCTGGAAGCGCTGCTACAACGCCGTCATGAAGGACCAGCGGCAAGTGACGACTTCCCACGCATCTAAGAAGAGGATTTCCTGGCATAACGACGGCCCCAACAACAGTGTCAGCTCATTGAGTGTACTAATCAAGTGGATGACCGACGGCAGCAACTACAACCGCTACCGCGGCGGCAAGGACAAAATGGGAGACCAAGCAAACCCTCGCGGGCGAAGTTACCTCAGCGATTGGTGACAGTGGCATGATGACGGCACGAACCCCAAGGACGTTATGAGCAAGATATTAGCGCTGGAGG
This sequence comes from Phytophthora hibernalis, assembly GCA_012656075.1. NCBI lineage: Eukaryota > Oomycota > Peronosporomycetes > Peronosporales > Peronosporaceae > Phytophthora > Phytophthora hibernalis. Next base: position 647,177 of record JAAKBF010000030.1, on the reverse strand, counting down.
CCAGCTTTCGTGCAACGTCTGACTGGCTAAACAACACCGGGCAGGGTGTGCAAAATGAGGCTGAAATCCGGGCCGCAATTCTTCAAAAGTGCCCGACCTTCTATGATCTCCAGCCGATCATGGACGACACCCCAGCACACACCCGCTTCTGATTAACACGCAGTCTGGCTTCAGCTACAGTGACCTGGACAGTGAAAGCTCGATCTCATGCGACGACGAGATAGATGGCGGCAGGCTTGACTCCGACCGTGCTATTCAACCCGCACCAAGCAGCTCTGATACCAACGCTGTTGCAACCAGCTCTCCGCCCCCGACAACTTCGGCTGCAGCAACTAAGAGTACGCCAGAAAGCCGGAAAACGCAGCTGTGGTGCACTTAAAACGATTGCCAGTGAACGAAAGAGCTCGAAACTTCATCGGGAAACACTGGCAGGCCATGCAAAGCTGTTGGAGCTAAAAGAAGCTCAACTGGTCCAGCAAAAACGGATTGATCTGGAAAAATTGTCAATTAAACGTGGCGCTGCGCCAGTTGCGCTCTGCCAAAGATGCGCAAGAATCCGGGGCACGGATTGCCGAGGCCAATGCTAACGCGCTAAAACTGCAGGAAGAAGCGAAACACTGCCGTACGCAACGCCTCGTTGCTTTGCTTCGTGAGCGAACGAAGCTCAAAGCTGAAGGAGTTTCACAAGACGAACTCGACCTGGTGCTGCTTCTTCCATCGTTGATACCTGTCACCCCGGACTTCCAGCAGATACGCCAGCAGCTGATTACGACGCGCTTCGCCATCAGCACTAGCAACGTCCAAGTTCAGTTCATCGTCTTCGTCAAGGTCTCCCGAACTGCTTCCATTTGCACGAATTTCATCCTCCCATTGTTCAGGCACTGGCTCCGCAATAACTAAGTTGTGCAGGATGCACGCACAAGTTACATAGCGAATAGTCTTGCGTAGATGACGCCGCTTCTTCAACATCAAGCGAATACCCTTGAGCCATTGAAACCGAGTCAAATTTTGCACCTTGTGGCAGACTGGCGGCCGCCATCTGGACCGAAAATTCAAGTTACCGTTTCTTATTTCGGCGGCTTTGGAGGTGCAGAGACGCTCTGGCGACGTCATCCGCAACTGTGACACGATGCTGGTGGACGACGACGTGGTGAATATCCGCGTGGCCAACGACTGCGGCGTCGTGGGGGTCTTTTCGATCCTCAGGAGCAGGACGCAGAGCCGTTTTGCAAGAGAATTCGCAAAATTTACGTTAGCGTCCTGGAGCCGCAGCCGCCCCGACGCCGTCCAGGACAACCAGGTCAGACAGAATCAAGCTCGTGTCCAAGTCGGAGCAGAAGTTTCTGGCCCCAGGAAGTGGAGGTGGAACCAGGAGGAGGCTTGGGAGTGCTTAATTTAATCCTTGCCTTCGCTAGCTTCGTGTTGAAGTATGCATGCGTTGGATCCATTACACCACCTGCAGGCTTCTTAAATGCAGGGATCATCACGGACGACGCCTGGAAAGCAGAGTCGCCAAGGATGTACTCATTGTGGTGACAAAAAGCTTGTTGATTTTGGCTTGGAGGACTGTTTCTCCATACGCGATTGTCATGCACGGATCCGGGCCACCCCACGACAAGATGACGAGCACGAGCAACGTCGTCGCACACAATATGGGCGTTCACTACGTAGTATCCTTTTCGTGTGTAGTAAGCTTCGCCTTTTCCTGGGGCTTGCACGCTAGCGGCAGCAGAGTACCATCCGCCATGCCAATGCAGTTGACGAAGCCGTGCTCGCGGTAAATGCGGCACGATATTTGAATTCGCTCGGCCTCATTTGGCCACACAAGCGCGTTGCCCTCGAGACCCAGAAATGCAGCAGAAGCCCGATGGCGGTACCGCCCAATGGATCCTTTACCAAGACCGAAAACTGAGCTTGCTTTGACCATGTGCCATCGTTACCAAAGCAACCAATGCACTTTAGCAGGACCATCATGTGGAGTTCCGCTCCACCGCGAAGCGGGCACCTGCCATCTGAGACAAGCACAGGATCTTGATTGACAAGGTTCACAACCCGGAAAAATGCCCCGCGTTCCAATCTGAAATGCTCCATAAACTCAGTTGCGTTCAAATGCTCCGTGTCGTAGAGTAATTGTTTCCAGTGGTCCTCTCTGCGTCGGTACGATGAAGGTCTCGCGAAGTATCAGGAGCCAAGCACAGCTTCGTACGATGCTGCGTAATGAATGTCCAGGTCGTCATCACTGCTGTCTTCCTCGTCTAGCAGGTACCGAAGCGCCACAGCTTCTCTCCTTGCGTCGACAACGGCTTTCAGCTTGCCTAGCGCAGCTTGCCGCGTACTTCGACGTGGCATACGTCTGGTTCAGTTTCTGGCAGAAGCTACAAGCTGTGGAGGCACACACGATGTCAGCAATGGAGACCCTGCTATCAACCAGATCGCTACGCACGGAGACCGATCTGGTGGGGCTCTGCGAGAAGGTAGTATGGGACTCACCAGACAAAAGTCTGTATCTGCTGCCGCGAGAAGAAACGGGGGTGGTCATTCTCTCCTCTTCGGATTGGCTAAAAATGGTTGCCCTCGGGAGTCCTGCGCAAAAATACTTGCTGCTGCCAGCATTGACAACCGCTATTTATATCCAGAGTTTTACGGGGTGATCGAGGATCCTGTATAATTGAACTCTTTGGTAATTTCATAGAAACTAATGCAATAGTAAAACCAAGTTGAAGTCATCTAATATCTTATTACCTGTCAGCATCTTATCCAAAAGGGTGAATGTTGACACAGTCGGTACAGAACGACATTCGTTCAACATCGATTATTTGTGCATCATTCGGACGACATTTTCATTCCTCGATGGCGGCAGTCAAGTCGAGAATATCTTGAGGGTATCTCTAACACTGCTGAGCAGAGTCAATTCTTAGCTGCCCTCGACAACACAAGATTGATGAAAGGTAAAAACTGCAAAACGCAAGAGATGACGAAAGGAAGTGGCTACGTATTTGGTGAGAAGTACACAAAGAAATGGCTACGTAGATGTATTTGGTAAAAAGTATGCAAGGAAAGTAAACGACGAACTGTGTGCTGCAATATCCCCGTAAATCGTGCTCACTGCCTTTTCAGCGTCCCATGAATCAGGCTCATTCATTCCTGCCTTGATTTTTGTCACACTGCCCTTCCCCAGTGTACCCTTGGTCGCAACAGAATTGCTATCAGCAATAATGAGCTCTCCGCCATGGATGCGTCCGGCACCCTTCCTGTTGGGCTTCGCCAGCGTGGCCTTGGTGTTGCTCCCATTCTTGCCTGGATAAGTGCCAATCATCAATATCACGTCATTTGATGCCCCAATTGCATTGAGCTCACTATCACCACCCTTACGCGGTCTAACTAGCCGACAATCAGCGTCCGACACGCGTACGTCGTTTGCATTTAGCTCCCCACTTTCTGCATTCAGGTTTGCCAGCGAACGCTCGGTATCCGTGCCATAGTTTCCCTGACTGTCTCCAACCGTCTGCTCTCCGCTACCTGCTCCATCGTTGACATCCGCTTCGGAGTCATCGTCACTGACTTTGTCACTAATTCCACTCGATTCGCGTTTCCTTGGGCCAAACTCTCCATTGAGGTCTCGAAAAGCTTGAGCCCTGCCACGCGTCCATCAAATATCTCAGCTCCATCAGGAATATCGGTGATGTCAATAGCATTTGGGTCACGCGTTTTAGCGTTTCTCGACGACTGTGACAAGCGGAACAGGTGTTTGGCCTTGGTATTGAATTCCGAAGATGGCAGCTTCGCCACCTGAATCGGCGTTAGCGTCTTAATCGTGTGATCTCCAAGCCACAGCATCCAACCACCATGGGACGGCTCCCGAAACGCGATGAACATGTCAAGCGCAATAGCAGTAAGTCGCTCCTCGTGTTGACCTGCAAGCATCTCCACAATATCTGCGGTTGGTTCATAGACTTCTCGGTCAATTTCGCGCTGCACATCGTCTGCAAGGTTTCCTCACGCGTCCATGACACGGCGAAGGTGCTAACGAATGTATTGCCTCGAGTATAAATCGAGGGCGTGGTGAGCGGCCCCTATGATGTGCTCGTGCGCGCATGAGATTGTCGAGGCTGGACCATTCGGCGTTAAATATTTTGTAGATACCGCTGCCTGAACAGGATACTCGTCGAAGCATCTGGATACCCACCGACCAAGTAGCTTGATTGCCAGACTATCAGCTCTTCCCCTGAGCAGTGCGGTAGCACCGCCGCTTCATAGAGTAGTTCGCGGCTGCCACTCCAGCTCTTCTTGCCGTGGCCTTGAGGGCTTCGGACACAGTTTTTGTGTCGAGATTGACACACAGATACTCGTGTTGCGTTGCTCTGAGTGCGGTTGGCGCGTACATCAGGTGCTTCCATGCTCTCACAGGACACAACAACCGGTCTGCTCTAAACCACCGCATGTCCTCAATCGCGGGCACGTCGAGTAGCTGACGGGAGTATGATGACATTCTGTGCATCGCTGCATGCACTTGCTGGTAGAAAGCTCGGGCGGACGGGAAGCATGTCGCCACGTGTCGGAAAACACCCAGGAGCTTGCTGAGTTCTGATTTCGTAGCTATGCCGGTGTTGAGGATTATCTCCACTTGTACCATCGCTTTCTCGATCTTGTCTTCCGGAATTGATACAGTGCCGTTTGCTGTGTTCCATTTAAGCCCGAGAGCTTTGTTTTCGGTGCGCCTTGTCGTAAATTTCTTGTCATTGATTGCAGCTGGGCTCAAAACAGTGGCCAGTGCTTGTCGTAGTGCCACATTCGCGTCACTGCACCGCTGACCGGTGTTCACCTCAGTGCATGTATGATCGTCGCACCACACACTACCGTGAAATTGACTCGCATCTACCAGATCGTCAGACACTGGGTAGGATGCTTCATAGATATCGTTAATGGCCGCGCCGGCGAGCGAGTAAAAGGCCGGCGATCCACACCAGCCAAAGCCGCATGACAAATCGATGACTACGTAGTCATCGGCCGCAAAGGCAAACATATGCATGGCGTCCTCGTGAACAGGCACGTGCCTAAATGCACCGGAGACGTCTCCGAGCATGAGAAGTACCTCTTCGTGAGGGAACTCTGTACGCAGCTCGTAAATTCGGCGAGCGATATCACGTGGCGGATAATAAGAGATAATCGGAAAGTTAGATCGGTCCGTAAAATCGTTCACTGACCCCCACGTGTGAACGAGTAATCGTTGATCATGCGGGTCTCGTTTCCCGCTTTCTCAACCACACCAATCGGACTCAGGAACAGTTCCGGCCACAACTCCAGTACACTCGAGCCCATAACCAGGTAGCGGCCATCTCGTTGTCCTTTCCGAATGTGTTTGTACACTTCAGCCGCGTGTGTGCGAGAATTGTTTTGGTTTTTCGGTCTGACGGCTTGGAGGGTTGGCTTCGCGTGGGTCCATCGGGGACGTACACCAACTCTAGCGATGCCATTCCACTGGCGAAGTGTGTTTTGACTATTTTCTGTAGATGGAACAGCAAGTTCGTAGAACGACTTGTTGTGCCGACCGTCGGATGATGTTTGCCCGCGTACCAACCGTACAAAAGCTGGTAGTGGCAGCCGAACTCTACAGGCGAGCTCGGACAGGAACATTACCGAGGAAACATCAATCACGTTCATGTTGGTATCTGGTAGGGGCATAGCTAGCCCAATCGTAGCTGCGAATTCAGATAGCTCCTTCAGCCGGTGGACTTCGGCTTGTTGCGCTAGTCGCTCGAGCAGCTGAAGTGTGGACGATAGTTTGGGTTTTACAGAAATTTGAACGCAGGTTATATCCAGTATATGCAGGTTGACGTTGAGGCTGTTGTTTTCATGCCTCCGACTTTCCTTTGACCAGGCCTTGGTATTTCTTGTCGATATAAGCCTTGACGATATCCGGGAGTGTGTTAGAGTAAAATGAGCACGGTGATAGTCAAATCACCCACCACGTCCATCGCCTGAGCACCCTTCGACCGAAATCGCTTTCATGCAGAGCCGTATATATACTTGACGTGGTAATGCTGTCAGAACATTTGCAGGAACCGACGATTTGTGAGCTGGGCGGGTTCGGCGGCGCGACTTGTCTTGGCTGGATTTATTGCGTTGCTGGCTCGTATCTACATGATTCTAGGACCGGCGTAAATCTCGTAGCTCTAGCAACTCTTCATCCGTCCGCGAGAATTCAAATCGAACCTCCTGTGCAGCATCTAGATCACGGGAGACAATACGACTGCGGAACTTGCTGAATTTGCTAGTCACCCAAAAGGCCAATTGCTTCCAACGTATTGCGTCAGTGTCCGACACGCCTTAATAGCGGTCCATAAAGCTGATCGAACCGTCAATCAAGTCCTGACTGCTTGAATGTAAAAGTGCCTGGCAAATACGTGTAGCGACCGTAACGCATTGCAAACATCACTTCAAGACGAGGCGGCAGCTGCAGGCAGCAAAGTGTTTCGTTCTGAGAAGTCGGTCAAGCTACCTGTTGAGTCTTGCGCTTGCACCCGATCCCACAAATCGACGGACCGACAGTGCATCAGCGTAAGACCTTGAATGCCGAATCCAAAATCGAAAAGCCCCCGGCAGACTGGAGGCACTGCGAGGAACTGCGTGCTGTCCGATTGTTGCATTCGTTCAAGTATATAAGGAATTGACTTACCTTGAAATCTCGCGTTGATAATTGTTCGACTGACTCGCTGCTGGGTAGCCGACGGGCGAAATGATGCACGAGCTGACTCGCCATCGTCATCACTTGAGTTTCCGTAGCTGTTATTGACATCTTCTAATGCATTTCCGCGTTGAGATCGACGGGGGTCTCGAGTGTACGCGAACGCTTCCCAGGGCGCGGTTCTGCTGACGGATCTCACCAATATTATCTACGTCCGACCCACTGGAAATACTCAGGAGTGCCTCGTCAATATCGTTGTGAACATCTCGTTGGTTCAGTGCAGCTGTAGGGTCTCCGGAGATTATAGGTCCTTCGTGCGGATCTTTATTAAGATCGAGACTGTTTTTCTTGCGCGCTCCCATTACACAGTCAAGGACGTGTTGCTAGCGGACACGAACCGCGATAAGATCTCGAGGTCACTCTAAAGTTACCATGTCATCAGATACGAATGGCACAGAGAGGAGTGAACGGACATATACCGGAACATCGCCGCGACGCTTGCGACATGCGGCGATGATCGTGTTCTGCTGCTGCAAAAGCTCCTTAGGATTGAGTATCATGTCTGTCACGGTCGCACCAACTTGCAGAACATAGGTTATTGGGTCTGCTTTGATGACTTGAAGGGGTTCTTGGAGTCGGATCGAGATGACTTCGGCGTTGACCAGGACACTCAGTAGCGGACCCACAGCTGTCATCTCGTATAGAGTGACTACACCGTAAGTCCACTGACCTGTGCTCGGTCCGATAGGTTGAATAAATGAAATAACGGGGTGACCAACGTAGTCACCCGGCCATAGTTCCGCTTCAATCGCGTCGACTACGCGAAGCTTCAGTGAAGACACAGGTATCGCGTATTCTTGTTCCTCGTCGTCGAGGTCCGGCCCAACCACAACAACAAATGCTGTGTCACCATCCACGCGCCGCACACGGACGTAGCTGAACTCGGTGATAGTTGGGATGTGAGCGGCTCCCACGAAGGCGAGCGCGTTGACGGAGATGCGGCTTCGGGCCATACTTGCGAAGGGACGAACGAAGCGACGCTTGGGAGGGCTGGAGTTGTTGAGGTCTTGTCGGAGAGTGTTGCACCTCAAGTGAAAAACCGAAGTGAGCTCTAGCGACCTACAAATATAGCCGATTCTTACCACCTACCGGAAAACTGATCATCCTCTCCGTCTGATCCTCACTGATCTTTTCTTCGTCCGGAAATTTTGAGAATGGCGAGCATGGCATGGCGGCTCAATACAAACCCCGCATGTGTTATCTGTCACGTCAGAGCCTTCCTCCAACGCAATAAGGCCATGCCTCGCGCGCGTAGTTGTACATGCCATTCCAAAATGCATACAGACACAGCCAACCGCTCCACCACGCCGTCGCCTCATTTGCGTAGTTGTGCATGCCGTTCTAAAATGCATACAGACACAGCCAACCGCTACAGCTGGAGAGAGGTGGGTGGACGCGATGTCTGCGTCGGCAGTTTGTCCACCGTTCTAAACCACGCTGCCGTAATGATTTGGAACGGTGTGAGAGTTATGGGATCCTAATATTGCTCCATAGCAGTATGTGTACAGCAGGGAAGGCAGAGAATCCTAGAGGTTGCTATTTATTTCAGTGTCCAACTTTCTTCAAGATGGTTGACATGTTGCCCGGCGGCGTCTTCAGTATTCACTCAAACTTATATGTTGGTCTGCCTCCACAGCCGAAGTTTCGCGTACCTAATCGATACAGCTGCAGTTGTACGGGTCATACCTGCCTCAACGAGGGTGGATCAGCGTCTGTGAACTATCATTCTCAAGTATTTGTGTGATGACGGAAACTGCACGAGCGGACTAGGCTGCGGCAACAGCTTCATCCACAACTATCGCGTCGAGGCCGGGCTTACAAATGTTGGTTTAGGCGTCGTTGCTACGACTGCATTGCCGACTGGGGTATTTTTGAGTACGTGGGTAAGTTGATCTACGACGTGGAGAGGTGTTCACGGAGCCAGGATTATATAATGGAGCTGGAAATTTTGACGAACCTGAACCGGAAAGTGTTCATTGATGCCAGGATTTGCGGAAATGAGTCTCGCTTCGTAAATCATTCGTGCCGACCGAACTGCACGTGGTACGTATTTATGTCGATAAATGGGCCGCGAGTGGGGATTTTCAGCAACCGTGATATTGTAGCTGATGAGGAGATAAGAGTACGATACCGTAGCGATTGCCTTGGGTTTAGATGTCGCTGTGGTGAGTACTGCTGCCTTAACAGACGTTCTTAAATGTCATGCATTAACCGTCATTGTAGTTTATCAGCCATTTCAACAACAACAAAAATACATCAGTCACTCAGTTCTATACACTGCGTACTGATCTTTGGTATACTGATGGTCAACATGTCAGCACTTAGTGCATACAACAGCCAGTTGGATGGGATTACGATCGACTGGTGTTTGATGGACCTGATGCGATCTTAGAACTCTCGATCCGATCCTTCAACCGAATATGTTTTAATTTACATATTGAGTTGCACGCTGAATACGGGGTGACAGCTAACGCGACGGCCACTCTGATATCTGGCGCTCGTCGTCGATAAATTTCGATGCAACTATCATGCTTCATAGCCGTAAATGCATACACAACACTTTCAATTGTGTTGCTGGTAGTAATGCCCTCACAACATTTAGATCGGTCATCTGTATCGTGCACGTGCACTCAAGAAACGCTTAATCCGTCTCGACTAACTCACAGGGAGCAAGTATGTGAATCGTGTACTCGCGTAAGAATGGTCGACGCCCGGGAGCGAGACCGAATATCCAAGCGTGTTCATCGAGCATCAACGAGAGAGAGAGAGACTGTGCGAGCTATCAATGTCCAAGCGCCGGCGTTCAAACCCACCCCAACACGAAGATAGGGTCGTTGCTTCAGTTAACAGCCTATTGGATAACTATCAGAGTGTTGAAGAACGCGTGTACCAGCTTGGCAGCACAAAACTTTCAACTGGGGCTATGGAAAAGATCGTGTGCTGCGTGTGTGACTGTTTCCATCCGAAGGCCAAAGTTAAAGCTGAGCTTCTCGTGACGCAAAATGACTTATTTCGAGCGTTTGCTGTTCGCCTAAAGCCCCACTCAATCTTCCAACTGAACTTCAGAACCATGTCGGATATTGATCCATCTCTTGGGGGCTACTACTTTCAGGGATGGTATTATCGTTTCAGACAATGAGATATATGCAGTTCGTGCCGCATTTCCCTGCTCGACAAAAAGCGCGTCAACCCACCAAAGTTTGCTATCGCAAATGGACTTTACATGGAACGATTACCAGCGTACATTGAAGACAGCACCGAAAATGCGATGTTAAACTTGTCACAGCCGATGCACTTCATTTCCGTAGTACGTGGAGGAAAGCATGCTTTCCTTCATGATGACGATACATGTACAAACGTGATGGGGAAACCAGCATAAGGCTGTATGAACTTGGATTAAAGCCGATCGCGATATTGAATCAGATCGCACCCAGGGAGTGGTGTGGTGGGTGAACTGCGCCCTGCGAGGGAAATGCTAGAATGGTCGCTAACCAGGTACACGTACAAAAGCGATGGGGAAACCAGCATAAGGCTGGATGAACTCGGATTAAAGACGATCGTGATCTTGAATCAGATCGCACCCCCAAAACAACCGGTCGTCGTTGAATTCAGAGTGAGTTTTCAAAAATTCTTGCAGCGATGTTGGAGCCCGAGACGGCGTCAATTCGGGTGTAAACCTGGAAACAATCGCTTGACCACATACCCTGCTGTCGGATTGGGTTGTCCTGGACTCCAGCATAAAATAGCGCCGTAGCACCGCCGCTTCGAAGTGAGTGAGTACTGTAGTCGGATTATCTGGCGCTAATGGCCTCGGCTCCTTTCCGAATAAGGCTTGTGACTTCTTCTGCCTCGATTAGGCAGTCAACTGCGACCTGGCACACGGGTAAGTTTTGTGCGCCGCCGATATTACTCGCGTGTTGAACGAGGTACCAAGCCGCCTGAACAGGACATAACCATTTTATCCCTGATCGGTGTAGTCTGCGGGTAGTGGAAACACCAAACTGGTCCGTCTTGCTGCCACGAAAGCGGATAATCACAATGTCCGCCTGATGATGTTGTACAGGGGTGCCACCGTTTGTCGCACGGAATGTTATGTCGTATACCCGAACTGAATAGGGTGTTAATCGACCATTACACGCTAGGTATTCGCTGCATCAGAACATAAAGAAGAAACCCAAGACCGTAACCCCCAGAGCACACGGTCGTAGGTAGTTCGGAAGTTGAGAGTTCTTCGCATTTCAGATAGGATCGGTTGGGTGACTGGCTGCTTTCGGATGGGAGGTGCTGACATCCTCTGCATCCCACGCACAGCGAGTTTTTCAGCGGGCGACAGGGATACGGGTATCCGAAGGCGACTTGATGACACCATGAAAGGTGGTTAACCTTGGACAGCACTGTTCTCGCATTGTTGCCTTTTCCATGTACTCCTGTTGACCAGCAAAAAGCTGCGAAGGGGGCCAATTGATAAGAGTGCTGTTGTGAAGATGGGGGCAGACACACTGAGAACCCGTGAGACTTGCACCATAGAGGCCAGTGTTGAATGTCTTGTACATGTACCAAAGTTTGGTTGGTACCTGCACATTAGTCCACGTGCCACAATGTTCAGTAAACAGATATGTTAGTCTATTATCCTTTGGCCGTGATCCGCGTCTGCTATGGTGTTACGATATCCAGGTATATACTCCACTGAGATGTGAATCGTGAATACAGCCTCTATCAACCCAATTGCTCGATTGAGTTCTATACCGAACAAGTGCTTTGAAGCAAGATTATTCGATCGAGCAGCTGCCGTAGTGTTATCAGACCAAAATCGAATGTGTTGTACCCGTGGACAGGCTGAAGCATGCCAATCGCATGCAAATAGCAAACATGCAAGTGCGATCGAGAGTTGCTCGATTGTTGATGTCGAATTCACCAGATGTGATTTTCTTTCTCATTTTCATCAAATACACACCGAATGTAGCGACGGCTTGCAGGATTCAATGTAATCAAACTGTCGTCGCTTGCATCCACATACCAATGACAATCGACTGGGGCAGTGATACAAAAACCTGAGTTGGTACGCTTCGTAATCGCCCGGTCCGGAGTATGGCGTCAAACCAATCCAAGTCGTTTTTCATTTGAAGGGTGACGTCAATTCGTCGATTTCTGTTCCCGGTCTTGCACTTGCGATACAGGCGTTGGAAAAACGGTTTTGCAGCTCGAACGCATAAACATATGTGTCGTAAGCTGTCTAGAAGCTCTTGAAGCTGCTTGAGTGATACAAATGCTCCTGATTTTGCGATTTCAACACGTCCCATAGCCTTTGTGATCTTTTTAGTTGGCATTGAGATAGTCCTGTTGGTACAATCCCATTCAAGACCCAACGCCACCTGCTGTTCTTCCCAATCAGAGAACTGTGCTTCATTAACTGCTGTCGGGCCGAGGATTGCCATCATAGCGAGGCGTAATTTATCCACGGCGATGGCACAGCGCTCGTTTGCGTCAGCTTCAATAAGCACATGATCATCTACCCATTCGAATGCGAAAAAGTGTCTGATATCAGAGCTTGTCGGGCACATGCTCGCAGGTGATTCTCGGCCCAGTAGATGTGAGATGGCACGGACAATCATACCATAAAATGCTGGTGAACCTGTCCAGCCAAATGAAGCAGACATATCTATAACACCGATGCCAAGTCGTTTGAGAAGACCTCCCATCCAGCGGGCATCTTTAGCTATTATCCGAAGGTGGCGAAAAGCTCCTTTCACGTCGCCTTTACAAATCAAAATGCGTGTGTGGGGTTGGGAGATCGCTGCACTCGAGCAAATTCATCTTCAATGCGCTGTGCGAGTGCTTTCACGCTTACGAAGAATATCTCAGGCAAAGAGTCTTGGTCCGTTGCAGAATTAGTGAACTCCTGTTCCGGAAATGACAGGTCGTGAACCAGCCTCGATTCAATGTAGGGTCTGTATCAGCTCTCAGCACAGCGCCAAATGGACTTATATGAAGATCACAGAGCTGCTGGATGTCCGAATAGGCGACTAGGTATTCTCCAAGGACCTGCCCACTTGCGATACGTCTAAGGACGCTGTTTTCATACAAAGTTGCAGACTGATGATTGTCATACGAGCAATGAGGAAGGCATGATTGTGACCACCCAGCTTCGAAGCTATTGTTAGCTATCGATTTCATCAGCTGCTGATGTTCATAGTCGCTTAACAGCAACTCGTAAGTGCATGGCTCCAGAGCCTTGTTGGGGCGCGGGTCAGTGTCAGTCTCACCGCAAATTAACCGCACTGTATCTTTGAGTGTTGCTTTAGACTGTCGAGCCCAAATCGAGAGTTGCTGCTGGTATAATTTGTCGATTTGAGGGTGTATCGCGGTAGTTATATCTGATTTTAACCTGTGGATATCCAACGTTCGGTTGATAAAGCACTGCTGCTGCCGTAGAGTTGACTCGAGTCGTGCTAAAGAATCTGGCGAACACGAGGATCAACTCGTGTGTACGCTGATGGTCGAGATTCTTGTGGAAGACTCCAGGACCTTCACTGCTTTGATACTTCATCTCGAAGCTTACCGAATGTACTGGAGCAACAAATGTACCCGTCGTTCAAATTCACATGAGTTGGAATCATCATTTTCAGGGCATCCCGCAACCGTCCAAAATCGAAGGCATAGACCTCTCCGCCCGCGTCTGGGGATTTGCTTCGCAATGTGAATTAGAATCCGCTCTGACGACGCTGTACTGAAGGTGCATCAATGAAAGGCCATAGTTTCCAAATTGGATATCGTACAAACGAGTGCAAATACCCGGGTGGGGAGAAAGGGAACCACGCCATGGGATACCATATGCCTCACAAATTGACCAGGAGACCTACCTTGTACGGATGGGGAGGATACCACACTATGCAGACGAACTTGCTCATTTGTCGGGATAAACTCATACTTTAGGGCACGCTTTCGACTTGATGTCGAAATGACAGCAGCTGCTGTTTCTGCTCGCTGCGCCCGTCCGAGAAGAGCAAGATAGTGTAGCTGTAAGTTCGGCTGTAGCTCCAACGCTTTCAATTTTGCAGCATGGCTGTCAGGTAGTACGCCGCCTTCGTCAGCTTGAACAGGGGTGTTGACTGACGAAAATACCTCAGCATCTGGGTGAAGGCCTAACCCACCCATATTTGCGACCGTATTCGGGTATGGGTGTGTGCTCCATGCGCACCAAAGTGCGAAAACGTTAACTGTACTCGGACAGTGCTTTACCGCGGGATTTTTTTAATTTTCCACAACTCCTCCTGCAGGTTTTCGCTGTAGTCCGTTGGTAACACGACAATTGAGGCCTTGCACAGCGCACGGGTGAACTCCTCTTCCATGCGCACGTCCTCATCACTGAATGACGCGTTCTCAAACGCCTCGCGAAGATCTCCTTCGAGCAAGATAGTAGCATTGAGGATCTTGTCTTCGACATTCCAATGCTTCAGCTTTGCTAGCTGGTGGAAGTGATACGTCCACTCCAGGAAGTCCTTGGGGCCTCTATCTATGAACTTAGCCATCTTCTTGGTGACGACTTCTTCTTCTATTCCCTTTTCCTTGTCTGTAGCACGCACTATAATGGAGTACGTGATATAGCGCTCCTTGTCATCCTTCTTAGAGGAACCGCTTACCATGGTTGGGTTGGCCGACGTGTGAACCAGGTCCATCTTGTTTGAAACGCTTCCAAATGCCAAGCCACTTGAGTCCTTGAGATGAAATTGAGAACTGATTGATTGAATGAAGCTTTAATTCTGGCATCGGCTAGCACCTATCTACTCATGTGGCGCCTTGGAGTACGGCGTGAACTCGAAAAGGGTTCAAACTAACTGAGATGCACCCATACGCAATTGAGGACAGGCGCAGTGGCGACAAGGTGCAGGATGTCATGGTTCCCGAGTCTCCACGTCTGGATATCCTCAGCGGTCAAATCTGCAGCATCCACGACGACGAACGGGACCACGACGACCAACAGACAAAAGAGCGAAGACGGCATTGGACGCGGACAAGCAACAAAAGATTTCCAACAAAGCAAGAGACGCCCAGGAAAGGTCGGAGGTGACCCATAATAATAGCAGACACTTCTTGGTTATCAGGTGCTGTCACGACGCTGCATTGAGAGGTGCCTTCCGATGGGCGATACTTTTGATTGTCAATGCTCTCAAAACTCATCACCAATCGCTCGTCCAGGACGTTTCTATCTCGTCTCCTGGACGGGGACTCGATCGCTACGTCCCCACCATCGAGTGCGTCAAGCAATTATGATTAAAGACGAATGGTGCTCTGTTTGCCACTGAATGGAGTGTTGACGCACTGTTGAAAAATTCACGGGGAGCCTGCGGCAGCAACATGGTTTGCCAATTATTATGATATCCCTCCAATGCATGTACCGGTGGTAACTATAATACTTGTATGATAAAAACATAATTTAGGTTTTCAGAAGTTTAACCATGTAACGTATACAATAGAAAAGATTATTTTGCAAGAGTACATAGTTTTGGAAACCTTGAGT
The DNA here is from genome assembly GCA_012656075.1 of Phytophthora hibernalis. Classification (NCBI taxonomy): domain Eukaryota; phylum Oomycota; class Peronosporomycetes; order Peronosporales; family Peronosporaceae; genus Phytophthora; species Phytophthora hibernalis. Next base: position 631,914 of record JAAKBF010000030.1, on the reverse strand, counting down.
GCATTCATCATTCTACTTCGCCAACGAATATGCTGCAAGCATGCATACACGCACCATTAATGCGTGCCGGGCAACTTCTCGGCTGCTAGCGCCTATATCAAACAATCGTAGTCCACGGCATGTTGGTTGGCAAGGCTGCGGTCAAGTGCCAGGCGACAAGCAGGCGTTTGCATGTCCGAGTTCAGGAACCTCGCCGAGGCGATCTTGGTTCTACGGTAACTCCCCGACTACCGGTATTAATAATTGATTTCTATTATTGGTGACACCGCCTCATCACGTCTTCATTCCCGCTTAGGTACGATGAAGCTTCTCCCGCTTTTCTCCCATTCGAGAATCTGCCGCGTCAAGGAAAGATGGGGACTCCCCGATGAGCTCTTGCTTATGTGTGCAGTCAATGGTGTGGGAGGAAGCGCGTTCGAGGTGAAGATCGGCAGGAATGAGAAAGTTTCTGCGCTGAAGGAGGCGATAAAGAAGAAGAGCGATGGTTTAATCACGGTTCCCTTTCCGAAGCTGCGGCTCTTCCTGGCGAAGACGTCGGACGGCGCGTGGCTGAAGTCGAAGGATCTTCTCTGGATGCGGAAGGGGAGATTCCCAATGAAGTTGAGAGTCGCTACATGAACGAGGAATAGGAGGAACCGACGGACAAGATCAGCTCGAAATTTCCTAGCACAATTCATTAGATAATAGCACCCTACCAATATACTGGTACTACCAGAAGGTATACAGCAAACCGGTGGATAAGTCCTGTTGGCACGATGTACACCCTGATGTGGAAACGAAGGTTTTGTCAGGCCTTCGGACGCTACAGTAGCGGCTGCGGAAACAGCAACGTGAGGAACAGGATAGCACGTGGGCGCAGAGATCGACCCGAAGCCTTTTAATATGTAATATTTGGCGCTGAACAAGTATGATAGTGTAGGAACATTATCACCAAAATCCATCACACTTTTGTATCAGGGACCACAAAGCAGAATCACAGTCGAGTTGGTCAACAACTGGGTAAGCAACTGACACAACAAGCCATCCATGATGTATTAACGATGTTTGGACATACTATAGTTCGTTCAAACATAATCCGACTTACTCGCCACCAATGATGCACTTCCAGCAGTGCTGCCGCAGCACGATTCGGACACTTAGCCGCATTGCGACCACCAGCTTTCCCACACAAACCGCACGTACCGGTTTAAGGTTTTCTCATCCTTTTCTTCGCCCCGCTAGCAAAGTGCTCAAGCAAGCCGCCTATTAATAGTTGCGTTGAGCTCCTTCAAAAGGAACCGTATGAGTAGGCGTGGATGCCCCTGGAATATTTCCTCTATTAAGAATGCGACGCTGGTTTTTAGCTCTGCGAGACAGTCGAATTGATCCACTCTACCGGTAAATTGGTGGAGGGGTACTTCAATCCTAACGTTGCTGAACGAAGTGTCGAATTGATCGACAGTGTAGGCAGGGTGAAATAAATCCAACGTCGAATAAATATGATGATATTGCTTTGTGGTCCCTGATGAAAATGTGTGATGGATTTGTGGTCCCTGGTGATAATGTTCCTGATAGTGTATATTTTTCATTAACACATGTATTGAAAAATCCCCATCGAGCATTCAGTTTGAAGCTTGACAAGTACAGAGAACGCCCGGTTAGCGGACACAATCGGGACCCGGAAAATAACCGTGTCCGTGGGTTCGATTTTGAGGTTATGGACATCACTTAACTTCAGTATACTCGTATGGACACTACATACGAGCTAATTAGCTGTAAAATATGCGTGATCTGCTGCTGGCGCATGCTTCCAATTAAGAGTTGTCTGCACTTCTCCGTGATCTCGCACACGTCGCGGGATTCGATGTTGTGCGCGAATACGTAGGTCGCAAGCTGATGCGACGCGTTGAGTGCTTCTCGATGCGTGAGTGGTCGATTCTCGGGATCTTCGTCACCGCTTGACGCATCGTCGCTCACTGGGCATGTTGTAGCGTCACTCTCTAGTGCCGCCTCATTCCCTCCTCCAAGCTATCATCGCACGACAGGTAGCCATCTGCATCCATCGGGTCTGCGAGCGACAGCTTTTCTATCAAGTCATCAAGCTGGGATAGGTCAAAAAATTTGGGCTGATTTTGCTGCCTTAGTGATGCGACGTTGACTCCAGACACGATCCCTGTATGAGCCCAGCAGTTGCGGATTGTGTCCGCCGACACACCCTTCCACGCCTCCACGATCATATGAATTGAGCTGAGTACGTCCACCTTCTGATTGTATGCACCAGCTTCGATCTTGTCTAGCGTCCACTGCACGAACAATGTCTTGTACTTGAGCTTGAAATTCTAGATGATCCCACCGTCCATTGGCTGAAGGAAGGATGTAGTGTTAGGGGCAAGAAGTGCAGGCGCACGTTCGAGAGCTCTACTTCCATGTGTGATGAGGCATTATCCACCAATAGCAGCACTTTTCGCCCGCACATGCTGAGATTCAGCGCCTTTAACCACTCCACGAAAACTGCGGAGGTCATCCAGGCCTTCTTATTGGCATAGTAGCGGATAGGCAGCTAGGAGACATCCACCTTTGAAGCAGCGCGGTTTCTGATACCTGTTAATGACGATGGGGTCTAGTTCTTCGGAGCCGTCCATGTTGCAACACAACCCGACCGAAATGGGGATTTATCCTTCTTCTTGCCTGGGATGGGCGCCGTAGCGAGAGTCTCTGACGGTTGCATCCGGTAAAACAACCCAGTTTCGTCGAGATTAAACACGTCACGCGGCGCATATTGGTCTAACAAGACCTGCAGATCCATTCGGTGCTGGTGCAGTGCCGTGGTGTCAACAGATCCAGCTTCTCCATGCTGGCGGTGCAGTTTGATGCCGTGTCGTGTCTTGAACCGCGTGACACACGACAGGGAGACCGTCGAGTCTTGACCAGCTTCTTGTAGCTAGTGGTTTGCCTTGGTGTAAAGCATGAAGTCGCTAATAGCAACCTTTCCTTGCGTCCGAGCACAAACGCGTTCAGAGCGTCTTCCATCTCAGGATAGTGGCCTTTTGCTGTCGTTTTGCATCGGGGTGAATCCCGGCTGGATGTCATTGGATAGGATCCTGCTCATGGTTGATCGCCCAACGCGCTGCCCAAACTCGGACTTAGCCCAACGACAGAGGTCATCCTGCGTGAGCGTGGGGTTGTTGTTGCGGTGGCTTTTGATAGCCTTCTTTTGGGTATATGTCAGGTGAGTTCGGGCAGGCATTGTTCGGTTCCTGAGCAGAAATGTTGTGGTGACGGTGACTCCGCAGATGGCAATCTTCCTTGGGTTGGTTGATTGGGACTGGCCGCTGCTGTCCACGTGTTCTTCGCCTCTATAACTGTGTGGGTATTTTTTTACACTTGATTTTTGTATTAATATTTTTGTCCGGCGATTTGCATGCCCCTAACTGTAAATGCTCTCCATCTGTAGTCCTTAAATCGGTATAAAATATGTAGCAGATCCTTGGGACGGGCTGGAATACGTGAAGCCTCGCAAGCTCGTAACCAACGACTCAACGATGCATGAGAGCACGTCTAATTTTTGAGAATGTATACTGCATAGTAAGGAGGCATATAGGAAAGACGAAACTAACAGAAACCACTGCTGCTAGCGCAGCAGTGTATGCATTGAATACCAGAATTCATTTCACCTCCAAGCAAGCACCCGGATTCTCAACCTCCAAGTATTTAGTGGTCGAAAGACACTACAAAGTTAACTTTAGCTGTGGACGACGTTCCAGTACGGGCCATGAGTCAGCCCCAGTAGAAACGCAGTCGCGTTAACACCGATGGAGATGAAGGTGACGCGACCAAGCAACGAAGAAGCTCTGGGCGGCAATGGAGCCGCCGCCCATCGTGTGTTTCTCACACAAAGCCCTTGTCAAGTGGAAGCGTGAGCGAGAGCTGTACGAAGCTGCCGTGATCTCTCGATGCCAGGAGTCCGGCGAGTCTTTCGCTACCGTCATGATTCCGGCGATCAACACAATTCATCGAAGATTGTTGAAGACATTTTGTGAGCTGGAACTTAAGGTGTCGAAGGACGACCTGACCAACGATAAGTTGATCTCTGCGATTGCACAGATCTTTGCCAGCGCGATCAATGACCAAATCCCGAACGTGCATGTCATCATGAGTCAGCACCTGATGATGGACCTCAGACAGAAGGATGTCAAGGCCCGTGTGTTGAATTACTTCCATCAGATGAACTCATTGAGAAATATGGACAGAGTATTCTCCTGGATAGCAAGAGAAATTGAAGTGCCGGTTGTTAACGGATAATTTGCGTCCTGCGACTCTCAAAAAACAAGTTCAGACCTCGGTCCAACACTCAAGATCAGTGTACCGCGCTTGCTCGACGTTATCAAAGCTGAAGCACTGAAGAATCAACAACCGTTTGATTTGTATCAATCCGCCAAAGAAAGGGGTTTCAAAGAGTGTGCCGAAATCAGGTTCTCCACGCAATAGTAGAGCTTCAAATTGGGAGCGACCGCGACCTGTGCGTGACGAGCGCCATGATGACAGGCCTACGCCCCAAAAGCGTGACGATGCTCCTGCCCAAGGTTGTCTACATTGCAAAGGACCTCATTGGGTCATTGATTGCCCTTCGGCGACAGAAGACCAGAAGAAGCTGCCCGTATAGCGTTCATGGCGCAACGAAAGGGGGCCGAGGCATCTAAAATGAAACGATTTCTTCACGGTGAGGAAGACTTGGCTCCGAAGCATGTGGCGTTCAATGAAGTCGTGACGATGCCCTACCATCCTCACAATGGAACACAATACAACGTGATCCCTCGTAGGATTGTAGAGGAAATTTAGCAAAGTTTGTCCGAGTACGAGCACCCCGTACCTGTCAAAACCTATTGATGGTAACGAGGTTGGAGGAGCAATTATCCGATGCAAAGAGTCCATTCAGCTGGACTTCAAATTGCTCACGCCGGCTGGAAAAGTTCGGATGCGTAACGTGAAGTGTATTATCACGGAGACTGATGAGGATGAATTTCTTTTAGGAAGGTTGACGGTGAAGGCACTGGGTATCGATGTTGACGAGCTGCTGGCTGCACTCGCAAACAAAGAGATTGTTGACTTTGATCCTTTTGAGGCGACGACCCCTATGTGCTTTGACCCCCCGACAAGAAGAAGATTTCAACGCGTCTGTGTGAGCTGGTTAATGAGGCAGTCGCAAACGTTTTTCCTGCGGAACGAAAGCGAGAGCTCTTTGATGTGGTGACTCGCTATGATATCTGGTATCTTGCAATTGGCAATGACCCACCTTCACCGATTGAACCGTTTGTGATTCAATTCAAGGATGGTACTATACCGGTTCGAAGCAAACCGCGGACTTATGCCCCTGCTGAGCGCGAATGGATGAAGGTGTTCAACGATTCACTTGTTGCTCTTGGTTGGGTGTACCGCAATGAGGCTAGTCGGTGGACGAGTCCTGCGCGACCAGTAAGAAAAGCTGGGAAAGTGGTGGACTTCGGCAGGCGGTGGATTTCCGTCGTGTGGATGCCAAAGTTCTGCCTTTGGCGGGTTCGATGCCCAGCCTCAGCACCCGCTTTCATCATGCAAAAAATAAAAAACACAAACAGACTGTGGAATTCCTGAAAAGCTTCTGGCAAATGGCGTTATTATAGCATTGGTCAGTCAGGAATCACAGTCTTATATGACTGAAGACGGCGTTTTCACACCGACACGCCTCCAACAGGGATCAGTGAATTCCTCCATTCATTTTCAACAATCTGTGGAGAAAATTATGCGTGAAGCTGGACTGCTGTATGATAATGTTCTGGCATGGGTAGATGATCTGCTCATTTATGCAGAGTATAGACGAATTTATGTCGGTTCTTGATTGAGTGTACAGCACGCTTGAGAAGTATATTCCTCGACCTCGACAAGATTTGCTTGTACACTGAGCATGCTAAATGGTGTGGGTGAATAACAAACCCTGATGGCGTCGCCTATGATCCTGCCAAGGTCCAGACTCTGATCGATATTCCAGAACCGCTAACGGCAGCCGAGTTACAGCAATCTTTATGTGCTGATGGGTGGATTCGGAATTCGTTGGTTGACTTCGCTCGACTTGCTGCTCTTTTGCACGAGTGTTTGCAAGCGGCGCTCGCAGGCACTAAGCGCACCAACAATATTGCCGCGCGACTTACCATCAGTTTCACAGACGTATAGAGCGATTGCTTCACCGAAGTAAAGCAACTACTCGCTAGTTCAAGAACACTGGTCACTTCAGACGACCGTGATGAATTGATATTGATGACCGATGCGAGTGATCTCGGCTGGAATATTTTTCTCACGATGGTGCCAGAGTGGAACCCGTCCCCTAGCATTACGGAACAGCACCATCAGCTCGTGCACTGTATTAGCGGGACATTCAAGGGAGCGGCTCAGCATTGGAGCGTCTCGAAAAAGAAGCTTTCCCAATAATCAAAGCTGCCACTGACCTGAACTACTTGCTCATCCGATCAAAAGGGTTTAAGCTCTACTCTGATCACCGCAACGTCATTTTCATATTTGCCTCAGGTGATGACATCAAGAAACATGTTCGCGGTAAATTGCAGCGATGGAGCTTGAAGTTAAATGAACTTCGATATACTATTGAGCACATCAGTGGTGACGATAATGTATGGGCAGATATGGTAGCTGGTAAGGGCACTCCCACCCCAGCAACGACTATGAAATGATGGGTAGTACCGAATGAAGACGAACAAGTGCAGTTGCGTCCGCTTGGACAGGAATCGGACTGGCCAGACCTTGGCGACATACAGAGCGCTCAGACGAGTACTGTATGCACTCCGCCACCTACTCTCAGGCAAGATAATGGTGGTATGTGGCGCGACGAGAACAACCATTTATGGATCCCGCCTAATGCAAACATGCTCTTGGCGAGGTTGATGGTGATCTCCCATTGTGGAACAATGGGCCATCGAGGTAGAGGTGATGATCAATACCTCCAAGAACATTTCACTATCGACAAGCTGCAGCAGAAAGCACTGACTTTTGTGCTATTGTGCTGCCACGTTAAGGGCGGCAACAAAATCCCAAGGCCACGGGGAGAGACTTATCGCTCCAGGGTGCGAAATAGAGCGCTGCACATGGACTACCTTTTTCATTGGCGAGTACAACAGATAAAAACTACTTGCTTGCATTAAAGGACGACTTCACTCATTTTTGCGAGTTCATCCAATGTTACAAGCGCCGATGCAGCAACGGCAGCAAAGGCTGTTCTTGAGTGGAATATGCGCTACGGTATGCCGGGACTGCTAATCAGCGATATCATTCTTCTCGAACAAAAGGTGGAGTAGGAAAATTGGGTCTGCTACTTCCACTCATTCAAGCAAATCTGAACCAGAGCCCAGTATCGTCTCTTGGCAATCACGCCCCGGCGGAGGTATTTCTTGGTGTGAAGGCTGCGACACCGTTGCAGAAAATACTAGTTGGACCTGAGGCAATAGCAACCAATTTAGTGTAAGCTGATATGTTCGCTGGCGATGTGCAGATCGCTATACAGCAACTTCGTACGTCACTCAATGACATGCATCATGATGTCAGCAAAGCCAAAGACAAGCAAACCAACCGCAATAAGAGCAATCAGCGAGGTGCTCAACCGGTTAATTTCCATGTTGGAGATTATGTACTCTGGTCTCGTGTGGATGCGAAGACCCATGTATATAAGCTCGCGGTCAAGTAGATTGGGCCATTCCGAGTAATTGGTGCCAAGGATAACTCATTCGAAATTGATCACATACTCACCGGTTCTGCGCGTGATGTGCATCCTTCGAGACCCAAGCTGTACGCAGACAGGAGCTTCGAGCTGAACGACGAAATTTTAGAGCACACAGGATGTGTACCTTACGGTGGAAGCATTCAAACAACACCGTGAACATCCAACACACACATACGAAGTGTTCATCAGCTGGGAAGGTCTGGAGGACATTAAAGACTCGTGGGAGTCTATCAGAACAATGCATGAGGATGTTCCGGTCACGTTATTGGACTACGTGGACAAGACGGGTGATGCCGATCTAAGTCAATTCCTATTGCAACTCAAGTCGCCACGAACCACCAGCGTCACAAGATCAATTGCAGAAAAGCCTCCGTCTGCAACCCCCACACGAAAGAAGACCAAAGCCCCCAACAAACCAAAACATGCCGTGTGCATAAGGCAGAAGCGTGGTAGTCGTGAAAGCCGTCGCACGAACAAAAATCGAGGTGGCTAGCAAGTTACTTCGAGTGCAAGCCTTCACGGACGAGTATCTGCTTGAAGGGCGGTGTAGCAGATCCTTGGGACGGGCTGTTACCAGCAGACACTTCTCAGAACACGTGAAGCCTCGCAAGCTCGTAACCAACGACTCAACGATGATGAGAGCATGTCTAATTTTTGAGACATGTATACTGCATAGTAAGGAGGCATGTAGGAAAGACGAAACTAACAGGAACCACTGCAGCTAGCGCACCAGTGGTTGCATTGAATACCATAATTCATTTCACCTCCAAGGAAGCACCGGATTCTCAACCTGCAAGCATTTAGGGTCGAAAGACACTACAACATAAGCCCCATAGTTAAGCCTGACTACCGATCGATATATGATTAAGTACACCAGGATATTATACAACAGATGTATTAAGTTGGCCAGGGTTCTCTGTACCTACTTACTGTGCTACCTCCGCAATCAGATCTCAAGTACTTGGCAAATTTAATTCCAAGTTGGAATCTAACGATCACAGATGTGTGTCAAATCGGGCTGAAGGCTTCACCTCAGACTGCACTAATTTCAAAGATTATGTGGTTTTCCACCCGCAAAAGCGTTTGGTGCAAGCCCTGAGCAAAATGGAGCGCCTCAAGAACTCCTTGACAAGAAGTGCCTCTCGCCAAAACAATTGAGGTCATCCTGTTGTGACTGTGAGAGCGTTTGTGATCGCATGATCACGCTCGTCCCATCTGAAGATGTTTCACCCCACCCATGATTCACTGACTTGCAGTAATCTCCGGTCAAATTGAACGGAGTACGTATTTAAATCACACAACAGTGTTGTGCTGGCACACAAAAATAGTAGCACACAGGATCTCTGAGCAGCACACGACTTTGCTGAATGCCAAAGAGATTTGTATCCCGATAATCCCTCCACATATTTGTCCATAACCTGTGCAGCATCAGTATGCAGACGATGCGTGCGACTGCAGAGCTCAACGCGGTGACTAGATTTGCTGGACAACAACATCGCCGATTCACCGCCGGAGGTCCCAAGCAATACCGGTTTTGGCACGCTATGCTGCTACTTTCGCTCACCTTTTCCAGGTGCGCTATCCCCTGGAGCTTCTTATGTTGTCCGTACTGTTATTTAACTCGGTGTGGTTTTGATACTGGGTGTCTTTCTCTAGGTTGTAGCTCCGAAGGAAACTTGCCAACCCATGGCATTGTCAGTTCGCTTCTGTCACCACGCCGCTCAACTTTTGCTGGTGCGTACGTCTCGAAAGAACATGTAGCTGGCGGTGCTGCTGACTAACTCTGTGTGGTTTTGCTACTGGATGCATTTATCTATGACGTAGGCTCCGAAAACGGTCTAAGTCACAGTGTCCTGAATTGGCGCAGCCGCTCAACTTTTCAGGTGCTTGCAATTCGGAAGATCATGTTGCTGGCGGTGCTTGCTGACTTGCTGGTTAAAGTTTTGATACTTGATGCATTTAACTATGTTAAATACTCTAAAGCGATTCGAAGCCCTGTAGCGGTCAGAGTCTACTGAATTGGCGCTGCCGCTCAACGTTTTTAGGTACGTACAGCTTGGAAGATCATGATGCTTGCGAAGCAGGTGACTAACTCGTTGTGGTTTTGATACGGTATGCATTTAACTATGATAAAGGCTCTAAAAGCAATTCGAAGCCATGTAGCGGTCAGAGTCTACTGAATTGGCGCTGCCGCTGAACTGTTTCGGGTGCGGATATCTCGGACGCTCATGTTGCTAGTAGATCTGCTAATAAACGCTGTGTGGTGTGAATACTGGGTGTTTTTGTATGGTGAAGTCTCAGACGGTTAGTTGCTCTCTTGAAGCAGCGTCTTTTTACTTCACGCGCAGATCTCCGCGAAGAAAACGTTGGCTACATCGAGAAACTTGAGTTTGGAAGCATTGCCAGATTCATTAGCCACTCCTGCGTACCTAATTACATGTTCCGCGAAATCCGCATTAGGTGGGCTTAGATGCGTTGACTGCACGCCTAATTGAGCTCAACCAAAAGCTCTCCGTCCAGTACTCTGGTGATCAGTGGTTTACCTGTGCTTGGCCCCAAATGCATCTACATGTAGTCAACTTTGTGAGTTAACAGTCGGGTGCGACATCGATCCAGGAAGCATAGTGATTAATGGCTTACAATCAGCTTCCTTACATCCTCTTTAGTTGTCTTCTTGCATGCTTCCCTGTCACGTAGCGACTGTGCTCAATAGAAGATAAACAGCGAGGTACAATTCATACGTGTTTTCGGCGTTATTGCCAATGAAACATGCGGGGCAATATCTAAGTGTATCAATGTGCCGGCTCATACATCGGTGGACGTCCACGCTTCAGTTTCCTACTTCTGGTGTAGAGCACCCCGTTGCCGTTGCTATCAAGTCCCAGCGGTTTGTAGTCGATACAGGACGTGGATACAAACCCCAAATTTAACCGCAACCGGCAGGGACACCATTTTCGAGGCACATTGGTCAGGCTAGGATCACAAATTGTATATGTGACGACTTCATCGAATCTAGAAGCGCTCGGCCGGCGTCATCGGATAAACCGACACTAATCGCAGTCCTGTTCAACCTCAGCATCCTATCGACAAGCTTCGTACTGCCTCCACCTCCAGGGCACCATTTTAGTTGAACTTTTCACTATAGACAACTGCAACAAGTATCCACACCGCACCGCATTAGTCAGTAGCCCACCCACTATATGTTCGTCTGAGACGAGTGCACTTCAAAACGTTGAGCAGTTGCGGGCGTGAAGTAAAAGACGCTGCTTCAAGAGAGCAACTAACCGTCTGAGACTTCACCATACAAAAACACCCAGTATTCACACCACACAGCGTTTATTAGCAGATCTACTAGCAACATGAGCGTCCGAGATATCCGCACCCGAAACAGTTCAGCGGCAGCGCCAATTCAGTAGACTCTGACCGCTACATGGCTTCGAATTGCTTTTAGAGCCTTTATCATAGTTAAATGCATACCGTATCAAAACCACAACGAGTTAGTCACCTGCTTCGCAAGCATCATGATCTTCCAAGCTGTACGTACCTAAAAACGTTGAGCGGCAGCGCCAATTCAGTAGACTCTGACCGCTACAGGGCTTCGAATCGCTTTAGAGTATTTAACATAGTTAAATGCATCAAGTATCAAAACTTTAACCAGCAAGTCAGCAAGCACCGCCAGCAACATGATCTTCCGAATTGCAAGCACCTGAAAAGTTGAGCGGCTGCGCCAATTCAGGACACTGTGACTTAGACCGTTTTCGGAGCCTACGTCATAGATAAATGCATCCAGTAGCAAAACCACACAGAGTTAGTCAGCAGCACCGCCAGCTACATGTTCTTTCGAGACGTACGCACCAGCAAAAGTTGAGCGGCGTGGTGACAGAAGCGAACTGACAATGCCATGGGTTGGCAAGTTTCCTTCGGAGCTACAACCTAGAGAAAGACACCCAGTATCAAAACCACACCGAGTTAAATAACAGTACGGACAACATAAGAAGCTCCAGGGGATAGCGCACCTGGAAAAGGTGAGCGAAAGTAGCAGCATAGCGTGCCAAAACCGGTATTGCTTGGGACCTCCGGCGGTGAATCGGCGATGTTGTTGTCCAGCAAATCTAGTCACCGCGTTGAGCTCTGCAGTCGCACGCATCGTCTGCATACTGATGCTGCACAGGTTATGGACAAATATGTGGAGGGATTATCGGGATACAAATCTCTTTGGCATTCAGCAAAGTCGTGTGCTGCTCAGAGATCCTGTGTGCTACTATTTTTGTGTGCCAGCACAACACTGTTGTGTGATTTAAATACGTACTCCGTTCAATTTGACCGGAGATTACTGCAAGTCAGTGAATCATGGGTGGGGTGAAACATCTTCAGATGGGACGAGCGTGATCATGCGATCACAAACGCTCTCACAGTCACAACAGGATGACCTCAATTGTTTTGGCGAGAGGCACTTCTTGTCAAGGAGTTCTTGAGGCGCTCCATTTTGCTCAGGGCTTGCACCAAACGCTTTTTGCGGGTGGGAAAACCACATAATCTTTGAAATTAGTGCAGTCTGAGGTGAAGCCTTCAGCCCGATTTGACACACATCTGTGATCGTTAGATTCCAACTTGGAATTAAATTTGCCAAGTACTTGAGATCTGATTGCGGAGGTAGCACAGTAAGTAGGTACAGAGAACCCTGGCCAACTTAATACATCTGTTGTATAATATCCTGGTGTACTTAATCATATATCGATCGGTAGTCAGGCTTAACTGTGGCGCGTTATTAATACTTGTCAAACTTCAAACTGAATGCTTGATGGGGATTTTCAATACATTTATTAACTAGCGAATTGGGCTGGTAGTGCGTGGTCGTGTTGAAAGAATTTGCCGTGTTGTGGAAGGAAAAACTTAAGGTTGTTAATGGACTGAAGTTAGAATCGGCTATTTTGGGAGCAGCAAACAAAAGAAAACGGCGTTACCCGAATCGGGTGGGAGAAGCAAACGCGCTGGTTCAGCTATCCGTGGAGGGAGACGAAGTGGTGTCCTTGGGGAATGGCAGCAAACCAACGTTGCAATTCAGCGGACCGGGAAGTGGCGGGTTGGTGAAAGACGATAGAGCCAACGCTCACATTGATCGATCGAACACCCATGAAGTCTGAAACCTGGCCGTCTTTAATTATAATGGTTTGGCCACTCAGAGACTGTTGTATTTCCTCGGCAATTTGCCCCCACACACGGTGCATATGATTTCAGTATCAGAGTCATCTGCCAACAGGAATTCACGCTTGATGTTTGTCTGCCCGAGCGGGTATTGATCGTTTTCATAGGGCCGGTATCGATAATGATTCCGGCAACGGTCAGGAGGGTGAAATCGTCTCCATGTGGTAGATCAGCGAGGCTGGTGTATTGGAAGCAGGGTTCGGGTAGATAGCCGCGGGCTGAATTTCATGAATTTCAGCGTCTCCTCCGAACGAAAGCTTAATGGTAGACCCGCCAGTGGCGTTGATCGTAGTTATGTTGAAATTAATGAAAATATCAGCACTCTGGAGGTAAGCGAATGACTTGAAGAAAAGTGTACTTGCAGGCAAAACTGCGAAGAGAGCTGTCGAAACCAGTTGCGCCGTTTTCAGTGTTTTTCACTTACACGCAATTCAGGCGGACTGTGCTTCAATCAACCCTGGCAACGTATCAGTTATCCCGTGTTGAAATGGATATCCGGGAAACTGAGGGGAAAGGATTCGGGGTGTTTGCGTCGGAAATGATATGTGCAAAGACCCTCGTACGAGAATACGTTGGCGAGATCATAGACGAAAAAGAAATGCAGCGGAGGTATGCTGTGTGTCCGAGTATTTACTTTTACTTGATGGCCTATGGGGCGGAAAGTTTATCAATCTTGTCGAGTGGGAAATATATCTCGGTTCATAAATCATAGCTGCGACCCGAACTGTACTGCCAAAGAGTGGTCTGTCTGTGGTGTATACCGGATCGGAATTGTGGCAAAAATTATTCTTCTCGGAGAGGAGATCACTTTCAATTATGGTTCTTCATTCAGCATTCAGGAGTGCAAGTGCAAGAAATGTCAGGGATGAGCACCTTAAGCCAATACGAGCTGAGATTTAGTCCCTGCTCTCCGGGTTCCTTGTGTTTCGCGGACCCCATCGGCTTTTTTTCCATCCAAAACCATGAGCCATTTCACAGTAAACACATCGGGCCTCAGCGCAAGATATTTATCACCATCGGGAAATAGCGTCGTGTGTAAACTTCGCAAGGATTCAGCGTTCTTCACCCGAGTTCAGCCACGTATAAGTGCTCGAACTCCCACTTGGGAATATTTGTGGACCCTTCTAGCAGCGTAATAACGCGGTTGAGTGTACTACCTTGCGCTTTCCAGAGTCAGTGTCAGCGCTAAGTCTACCGCATGTTGCTCATATCGTATCGGCTGTTCATCTTTCCTGGAATCATCAAGCTTGATGATATAGTTATCGCCATTTGATTGCACCGCTCCTATCAGAATAACGACATTTTTTATGCATCGGTTGGCCAGCAGGATCAAAGCTCCACTCAGGTTCAAGGTTTACGTAGATAGGCCATTGCAAACCGTCCAGCAAATTACCATCGCGATCAGCGTGCCGTACGTGCATAAACTCGGGAGCTACAGTATCGGCAGGTCAACTTCTGATTTTCCAGAGTGCATAGCTTCTTCGGTTAGGTTCACTGTGTTAGATAGAGCATCTTCATCATCCCAGCCTAATGAGTGGTACCAACAGCGCGTTTCATTGGCAACACCCAGGGTAACATTCCCGTTAGCATTGTCTAAAATCTGGGCTGGTGCTCTATAGTAAAAGTATCCGAAAAGATCGGGATGTTCCGCTTCGTGGTACAATAGCACTTGAATAGAGTCTGACACTTCACCCATTAGAGGTTTCGCCATCGATATAGCAGTAGTTGACTGCGGCGTGCCAATTCCGTTGTCATGCAAGTGTTTATTACCGCCCTGTCAACGTTACTCGTCACGAGTACAACAGATCCATTTATCCAGCTTTCATCGCCAAGTATATCTTGTTGCGTCAGCGGTCGGGTTATAGCAGCGACCACGCTTTTATCAATCGGGTGGAAGGACGCATCAGCTTTGCTCCATCTGGGTAAATTGTGGGTAGTCTTCGAAAGTGACCAAGGATTTTTTTGCTGATTTTGGCACTTGCTCGCTCTTTGCTGTTTTTGCAACGTAAAAACGGTGAAGAGAGAAAACAAGTACCTAGCTCGCAGTAGAACGGGATCTGTTGTTTACATATACATACACTTGCAAAACGAAATCCCCCTGCCAAAAATCTCCCGTCTGAAAAACAACACGTAGAGAGACCAGAACTGTCGAAATAGATGGATGGTCTATCGTTTATGCATTATGCAGCGTACCAGTAAAATAGATTTCCGCCAAACGGTCAATTGCTGTCATATATCCCTCGAAGTCGTTCGTCCAGCAGAGCCAAGTATTTTGCTTTAAACATCGAAGCTTCGTCAACCACCACGAGGGCAACGCGTGGCCCAAAACGTTGTCGCAAAAATGCTGCAGGTTGCGCCGATAGTCGATTCCCCCGCTTGCCGCACTTTAATGCAGAATGAAATGTTCTCCCACTTATTAACTGACGTGCTGCTGCTCCTATAGGGCATGTTGATACAACTTCATATCACCGCTGACGAATTTCCTGGCATATTCTGCGAGCAACATATGATTTCCTAGTACCCCCACCACCGTGAACTAAGGTGAGCGACTGCCCGGTGTTGGCATTATCGATACTGTTCAGTACCGTTTTCACGACTTTGAGTTGTTGATCAGATAATTCACACGGTTCGATGAAACAGTCGTCTTCTAGCGGATCGTGTACACCACCCGTTCCTCCATCGACAGGAATTGGTTAGTTATTACTGGCACTTTGAAATCTCTGAATAGCAGAGGCAACACTCGCTAAGGAATGTGTCCAAACCGCAGCTGCATCCGTTCCAATGAATCGAAATATAGGATTCTGCTTGTTATCACCATCCATCGAGTGTTGGAGCTGTCCATTTTTGCCGTCGTCACTATTGTTCTGAAAACAGCCGAAAATGTCGATTTCAACAACGCAATGCTGGATCGCCTTGTAGTTGAACCGACGGTGGCGCGTGTAAGAAGATCATACAGGTCGGCGTTAGAAGAAAAAGTTCCTTCAAACTCAGGATCGTAACTGCGTGGCGGGGTACCAGTCGGTGTTTGCTTTGAATGCGTTGGGTTGACTTCCAGTAATCCGCTCGTCGGTTTCTCCGGTCTGTGGCTATTTGTTCGTTGCGGCTACTCCGGAATCCCTTTTCATTATATCCCTCATGTACCGACAGCGCTCACGCTGGATCAACGGAGCAGAACTGCGATCCCAAGAGTCACACATGTTCAGCAAGCCCTCTGCGTCAAACGAACAACTGGGCCCATCGAATTCCATGAAGTAAACACGCACAAGAGATATTATGCAAGTTTGTTGCGTTTCTTCACATCAGTCGAGTTTTCAGCGGTGTTGCTCCATGTCGGATGAGGGGCTCCTCCAAATACAGGGGTTAACATTTTTGCTCTTATAAATCCGAGATGCGTTTTGAAAGTGGGTGGGATGAGCCAAAGGGAGAACCCCGTCTTGCGGGTCTTCCACTGCCCTTCGAAATCTTTTGTTCTTGGTTTTCCCGCTAGAAGTACGTCAACAATGCACGCGAACTCCATGGGAGAGAATCTTCAAAATACTCTCCACGATGATAATTCGATTCCGCTTGCGTCAAAAATATAACCCCATCAGTCACTTTGAAAGTCCGCACACCACTGCTGGTACACTAACGCGATTTACCAGTTTTGGCCTGGTCTTCGTCATTAGTGGCATCAACAAGATCAGCTAATTCCTCTTCGACGTCACTTGACTCGACTTTATTCACGTGAGCTTGCTTCTCATCGACCGAATCCCCACACCCACTTCTTAAATTCTTCACGTAGTCTATAAGCGCAATCGGAAACACGTACCAAAAGGTGTCGCTCGATAAAAACGATCGATGCCCAGTGATCGCGTATACCATTATGGAATGCGACCATTCATGTGCACCGGAAAACAAATTATTGATCGCTTTAGTCGCCAAATATTTCCCCATGCGTAATTTTGTGTGAGCATCATCAGCTTGACTTGGGTATTTTGCGTTATGCTCCAAAGCACTCAATAGCGCTGACGCAGTCCTTTTTGCGCAGCATCATCTTTCGTCATGTAAGTCTGTAGATACTCTTCAATCATGTCTCCTGAATCGTCACCATTGATGAATGACGAGTTCGTATGCGAGGCCGTCAGGGCAGCAACTATAAGATTGGTCTCAACAACTTTAGTATCGCTTCCGGGTCTCGTAAGCTCCCACAATATTGAGCCTTCAAAATGTGGACGAAAATCTTCATCAGCTGAGTATGAATAACCGATATCAAAAGCCTTGAGAACGTGGGGAGGCAACTTATTCCCTGCGACTATAGGTGTAATTCCTGCACGAGCATTACCCTTCCGTTCCCGAATTACAAGCAACGGACACGACGGACCTTCGCCAATACCTGCGGGTCTTGTAAGTCGACACATGTACTTCCCTCGATTCCCTTGGCGGTATGCGAATGGAAATTCGTAAGCGCAGCACGACTTTGTGCGGCCTCAATAAATCCTCCAAAGCCAGTCGCTGCGTCGGGTAGTGCGATTTCATAGAGATCTCACAGGCAGACATAGATTTAGCTTGCCGACGTCGCCCCCAGCTCGCTCGAGACCTGCTTCACCGTGCGGTCGTGAATCTACTCGCTCGCTTTCCCCGGACGGCAGGTTTTGTTCTTTCCTGCGGACGTCTGCGCAGGTCCGCCACTCTTTGTCTACGCCACCGTTGCGCGAGGCGAGTGCGTCTTGAGATTAAAAATATCTACACCGTGGGTCGGCGGGGCCGATCCATGTAAGTTAGGGACAAATCCACCAACGGTGACCCGGACTCCTTCGACTATTTTGCACACAGTACCATCCGTGACACATTTGCCCAGATGGTGAGCAAGTTGACGCAGGATCTTTGGTTTTCGAGGGCATCGAGAGCGGCTAGGCAGTATCCTGAAGCTGGTGTTGGAGCGCGACAAAACGCTTCGCGTTCCGTGTAGCATGGTTGGGCTGGATGGTATTCCTGTGAACATTTTTGCCATAAATGTCCAAGGAATTGGGAATTGCCTCTATCATGCCGTTTGGACAGCTGCTGAGCTGGCGGGGGTACGGCGGCCGTTTGAGGTGACGGCCTCAAGGCACGTGTTTAATTTGTGCCTAGCACTTTGCTCGGAATGCACGGAAAGTAGCCCTCTTAACATTGTACCTCATTTGGGGTGCGTGGTACGAATAGCGAGCATTAATTTAATTAATAAAATTATTCGCGCAACTTCGGAAAGGGTGACGCAGGAGATCACAGCAGCAATTTGCCTTTACTGTACTGCAGTCAGCAAAGCAGATGCTAGGGACGTTCCCTATGAAACTAAATATTCTGCTATACAAAAACCTGCAGCAATTTGAAAACCTGTGATATTTATTCAAAACGCTGAAAATATAAGATAGTTTCACTAGAGATTTGTATTGGCGTAGTACCTACTTTTTATGTGGACCCCATTTTTTCATTTGTCGAATTAATCCCTGTTGGGCTGTCCGTCCAGGCCTTCTCCAATTCAGTACTATACTGAATTGCCTGGCAGGCATCTCAGTAATAATGACGGCAATACAGCAACAAACAATAATAAAATTTGCCGCAATTACTGCAATACCATTCTTCATTAGAGCAGCTCGGAGGTATTAGCATCGGCAGCCAATGTCGTCACATCCCACATCTTCCTGTTCGCACGAAGAAACATCAGGAGTTCGAAATTGGCTGGCAGCATCCAGGTACGCTGCGGCGTAAGCATCAGCTTGCATTGCGAGAACAGCCTTTCGCACGCGTTCGACGTCGGGGGTAGCTGTTTTAGCAGCGCGCTGTAGACGATCTTGGTCTGATGCATGCCCTGGCCCGACCCACCGCGAAGTATCTTGGTCGCATAGTCCTCTTCGGTGCCTTCCGCTTGCTGCCGCACCTGGCTCTTCAAAGCGCTTCACCGCTGCGGTCTCGGCGTTTGACATGACTCCCCGTTGATAGTCTTGACCACCGCGGATTCGAAGATGGGGAGTGGACAATTTTGGCCGTCGACTTGAGCTGATCCCGCATGCAGGGGTACTCGGCAACCACTGAGTTGAAGAGGAGGCGGACGTCCGCTAAACCAATGCCGTTGCACTACAGCTTCTTCGTGATGCTCTGATACTTCTTCGTGTGCTCCAGTAGTCCAAGCAGCAGCTTACGGTGCGCGGCTCCGGTCGGTATGAGCTCTTCAACAGCGTCCACGGTCTTGATTTGGGGTCGAATGCGCACGTACCGTTGCAGGATTTCAAAGTTGGAACTCCAGCGCGTAATATTCCGTTTGATTGGATGCAGGTCGGTCGACTTGGAAAGATCGGCGAAATTGTTAACTTGGCTTAACTTTGACATCAACGTGTTAACCTGAGTTAGTAACGGCTCATAATCAGTGAGATACCCGTTAACCGCAAGGTTGAAGCGGTGGTTGGCGCAAACAACCAGAGGTACGCCGAGCCGGGTGGCTATCGCACGGCTAGTGTTACAGTTGTCGGCAACAAGGAACGCCACCACGTCGAGGTCTTCCGTATACGTCCAGCACGCCGTCGAGGAGCTTGATGTGCGCGTCGTCGTCTTGGGAGCCTTCCTCGAGTGGCGATATCGCAAGGAGCTGTAGACGCAGCTCGCCGTTCATCACAAACACGACATACACGGCCACGTAATGCATAGAGCCGTTGAACCAGCCGTCGAACATGATGCCGAAGAGAATGCCCATCGTCACCTCGAGCTTCTTCCCCACCTTCTTCGCGACGTCGTTCATTCCGTCGAGCAGCACTCGCGAGGAAATCGAGCGCCATCTCGACATCGAGCGAGTAAGCTCGTTGTCGACCTCTGAAAGTGACATGTGCCGCTCGCCGACCCATCATATTCACTGGAAGCGGTGGGACGTCTCCTCGGAGACAAAGCCGAAGTCGGGAGGCGACGGTCGTCGCCGGAAAGCGTCGCTGCGTACTGCACCTTGTAGCCTTCGTGCTTGAGCGTCAGGTGGGCGACGAAGTTGGAGTAGCCAGTGTTTGGCGCTTGCTTGCGCTCGCTACCGCATAGCTTGCAGCGATAACGGCCTTGCTCTAGGGTCTCGTAGAAGTATGCGTACACGTCCTTGTTCGCTGACATCGTGGCGGATGGAGAGGTTTTGAAGGGTACCTGAATTGAATGCCGAGGTGCCGCGTACAGTTGGCTTGCTAGCCAGTGATTTTGTGTTCTCTTAAGATAAAGTATTTGGTATAGTATCTTCAAGATACGATGGACAGCTCGGATAAAGAGGCAGCCAACAGTTTGCTTGCGACTTGATTTTGTCAAAGACTTACCTTCTTAAATTTAATTGGAATAATTGGTCAATATCATAATATATTTTAAGCGAAAGCTCCAATAATCCGATTTTATACTGTGAAAAACTGTTTTAAGTTGTACGGAAATTTTTATTCAGACCCCTATGTCCGTCCTAACGTGACCGTTAGCACTACCAGGATGAAAAGTATACACTATCATACTTGTTTAGCGCCAAATATTACATTCTAAAAGGCTTCGGGTCGATGTGGGCGCAGACATCGACCCAAAGCCTTTTAGTATGTAATAGTTTTTTCGTAGCCGCTCCTGCAGCGTCCGAAGGCCTGATAAAACCTTCGTTTCCATGGTGTACATCGTGCCAATAGGACTTATCCACCGTTTTGCTGTATACTTCCTGGGAGTACCGGTATATTGGTAGGGTGCTATTACCTAATACTTGAAGTATATCAACGGGTATGACTACCATTGGTAGTCGCAGCCGCCTTCTCACGTTGGACGCATGCTGGAGCTGCCGATGCCGAACTGCCGCTTAAACGCCGATATGATTCCAGCGTCGGGCGGTTGCAAACGAGAGATGTAGTTAGGCGGTAGTTAAATGACAATTACGGCTTGAGTTGCAGGTTTCCCAGGACAATGTTGCGTAGGAGGGCAATATTGCACCGTTGTTGATGCATGTCAAGCTCGCGCAGCCACTCCTGAAACAACACACCAGTCATCCATGCCTTCTTATAAACCCAGAGATCAACACCGTGTGGTGCCCTCTACTATCTAATAACCCTGTTATACTTAATAGGAAATGCGTCCACGGGTGGTATTAAGTTGGCCAGGGTTCTCTGTGAACGGTTTACCGTAAACATGCACGGGTTAAGCATCTTCCGATGGGACGAGCGTGATCATTGCGATCACGAACGCACACACAAAAGACCAACAAATAGGCGTTTGTCATCAAGCAACTTCTAAATTCTGGAAAAGCATCTCCTTGTACATGTACCCTGTATAAAACTTCCGACATCGCCGATTACGATTTAAGGATATCACATAGATCTTTACCCAAACGACGATCGTACGGTACAGTATATTAAAGAATCAAGAACCGTCAATTCGGTCGATGTAATCAAGGACTGCGCTTCAAAAATTTACCAGGGTGTGTTCGGACCATACACTCTCGGCTGGTACCGGTAGAAACTTCTTGATGACCACATTTTATGATTGTGATGCTTTTAGCGAAGACGAGGTTTACGTAGGGATGGCACTGTGGAGCTGGAGACAGGTAGCCGCGTAGTTTTAACTCAAACTTGTATTTACTTGTTCAAACCCACTCGCCTTCCCAGCCGTTGCCACTAGAAATCCGCCATGCGCACCACCTGCACATTGGTTCTCGTGTTGGTCCTATTCTTCTCAAGCTGCTATGGCCTGCGTTCCGACGAACTCACCCACAAAGGAAACGCTGAGAATAATATTGATGGTGTTAAACGCGCGGCAGACAAACAGAATGATACGACCGGAGATAACGACACAAAACACTCACAACGAGCTTCAGACAGCATCATGCCACTGGAACGACCCGCGAGACGAAAACTCTTGATGTCGAAAGTGAGGAGAGAGGCCTTTTCGACCTTTTCAAATTTAAAAATCCATTGAGGAAGAATCACGCGCCAAAGGTCTCCTCGCAGAAGAATCTGGCTTCCGACACGATGATAACAATTGCCCAAAAGAATCCTGCTAGCACCAGACTCGTGGGGATTCTAGGAAAGAATCAGCCGACGCTCACGGAGAAGGACGTTTCGTTCATCAAGAGCAATCCTGTATTCGGGAAACTGAAGGCAGTTTTCGCAAAGAATCCAGCGCAACTCAGCAAGAAGGACGTCCAACTGATGGGGCAGAATCCTGGTTTGAGCAAAGCGAAGTCACTGTTGGGGAATGACCCGACGAAGCAGGATTTCAAGCGCGTGGGAACTTATTTGTCAAAGAATCGTGGCAACCCTGAGAAGTACTGGGGCATTTTTTACGGCCTTATCTGTTTGGCTGTGCTGGGCCTTATTGTTGGATTTCCTATTGTTGCATTATCCCAATGAATGAAAGTCGTACCTACGGCCCGGAGAAGCTTGGAAACTTGTTGGTAAACAAGAGCACTAACTTCCAAGCATCCTAACGAACTTAATAGCAATACCGAAGCATCGACAACTCATAAATCCACGTTTATTCAAATGTATTCTTGTTGTTTATTTACTTCATCAACCCTGCCAAGAAGTACATGTACTGGTACCTTATCTGATGATCAGCTTGGGAGGGAGAAGGTCGCGCGCCTAGCCAAGCGATCTAGGGGCACACCAGCCCTCCCATCTTTTCAATAATTTCATATGAAACCATAAATTTAAGTATGACTGCCAACCATGAAGACCGTAACAATATTTATTGTGACGCATCGCTGCATATTTCATCGAGCTCAGTCTTCGTCCAAATAAATTCGTTCAAGTTGTCAAATCCTTTGTCGATTGAGTTTCTAAGCAACGCACTACGTTGCTTAGAAACGGCTTGTACTACGTTTCCACAGTCAGACTTGCATGGTTTTGCAGGTGCAATGCAATAAGCAAACAATCATCGCCAAAATGTAGCAATGGAATAGGTTTCTTCTGCTAACGTTATAGCATGGCTATTATAGAGACAACCTTACGTTTGCTGCTTTTGAACGGTATAAATGAGGGGCATACTTGCATCTCTGATGCCATCAGCCCAACGTCAGCGTGGCTTGTGGAGCGTGGCACCCCCAAGATAGACTAAAATATCCCGATTTGTAAATTGGACCCCTCACAGATGCGGAGCTAAAACGAGCGGCAAAAAGGTTGAAAACCACAATAATGACTGCGAAACTGAAGTTGGTGGGATGTTCTATCTTAGTAACCTCCAGAAATGTCGTCTACCTATGCAGTAGTAGGTTCTACTCGTTGTTGGAGTGACGATTTTATTCTACCTCGAACTCGAACAAACCCTTCGTCGTGTTATTTCGCGACATCGCTGAAAGCACCGCTCCGAATTCTCACGAACCCATCGACCGGTCACATTTCAGATTAACCATACGAAGCTGACGAGGCACTGATGTATCACTAGCATTCTTTTTCTCGATGTGGTATAGTGGGTTGGATACTTCCGTAGAATCGGAAGCGCCACCAAACAGGTTCACCAAGAACTGAAACAGGCATTTTATTTCCGTTGCATCGCCAGGAGAATCAAGAAATATGTCCAATTGCGAGAACCAAACCTGGTCCGCCATCAATGTCTCCATCCCATTCACTAACTTTGTGTTTATAGAGCCATGATCGAAGTCCACAATCATAGGTTTCAGAACGAATGTGCATCGCAGAGATCTTGCCTTCATAGGTTCGTCCTGCAAACTCGCCCACTTCTCTCGAATCACCTTCTCGGCTTTTCCGATGTTGAGGAGATTCTTCATCGCTTCCTTCTGTGGGCCATCATTTTCTCTGTAAAGAACTTGCACGGGAATCTCAATATCCACCCAGGCTTCCGAGGCTTCAGCGTCGCATCCATCTTTGCAATTTTTGCCAGTGCCTTCACAAATTCAGCACTAGGTTCTGCGCGGTGACTCGTCTCGAAAAATAAAATAAAGTCCAATCCGAGCGAGTCTTCCTCTTTTGTCTCCTTGTTCTCACTGAGATCAAATTTCAGTACAAACTCCACTGGTACCTCGTTTTCGTACTTTTCTTCTGCAATTTTGCCCATCCATGCGTAACATTTCTCTCTCAGCAAATATTTCCACGCCTCGGGGTCCACACGAGCCACCGCAGCCAAAAGAGCCAGCGCTTCTCGTGCTTTTACGTGTCGAGCTTAAAAGTGGCTTCATCGTCCTCGTTAAAAACGTATCCCTGGCGGTAGTTGGAGCTCTCGGATCTTGTGGGGAGACGCACTTCGAGGCGGAACTTGTGCTCGGCCCACGCGTCGTCGTCCCATTCGATCTTCTTGTACAGGAAGCGGCCCCGCAGAACGGCGCAAGACTTGGCGAGGAACCGCCCGCGCTGCTCCATTCTAGAGCCGCTTGGATCTTGCAATGGTGATTTGATAAAACCAAACTACATGTATGTGTACCACACCAGGTGCCTTCTGTAATTTTAAAGACAAAGTAGCAGGAAAAAATAAACAATGTTGTGAAATCAATAGTTTGACTTTCACCGATAAGAGAATCTTCACCAATGCGGCTATTCTATTCCGAGAATAACCTCAAAAGGGCCAAAGCCATTTTTGTTTGGCCGCGCAGCCAGTGACCGTCTACCAATACTGCTATTTTCCAGTCATGGCACTTGAATCGGATGTAGATGTTGTGGAGATGCTGCTTCAAGAAGATGAGGAGGAAGAAGTCCTTGTAGATATCCTCTACCAAGCTCGTCCGCCTGAGATCGGTATCAAACGAAGACGACAAGGAGGTTCATTGCCAGGGCGCGCACCTAACAAGGCGCGTGACTGGCACGGATGTCACCATCGACTGCTGCAGCAGTACTTTGCCCCGAACTCCATTTTTGACGATGTCACCTTGCGCAGACGCTTTAGATTGTAGCGTAGACTGTTTTCACAGATAGCGATGGGAGTTCTAGATCATGACAATTACTTCGTCCAGAAACAGAATGCGGCAGGAAAAGTTGAAATATCAAGTCTATTGAAAATCACTGCTGCTTTGAGAGTACTGGCCTACTCCACGTCTTTTGACGCCATTGACAAAAACCTTGAGATAGCAGCTCCAACTGTCAGTTCCTGTGTAGAACACTTTTGTGATTCTGTCATCGCGGTTTTTGGTCAAGAGTATTTGCGCCCCTCGGCATGCCGAGATGCTACGTCTGCTACAGCAGAATGCGTTGCGCGGATTTCCTGGTATGGTCGGTTCGATAGCCTGTATGCATTGGGTATGGAAGAACTGCCCAATGTATTTGGCGGGCCAGCACAAAGGCAAGGAGAAGAAGCCTACTATGGTTCTTGACGCTGTTGCCGACTACGATCTTCGAATCTGGCACTACAACTTTGGATCTCCAGGTTCATTGAATGACATCAACATCCTTGAGCAATCTCCAATTTTTGACTCATTTCTACGTGGCGATTCATTGAGTGTCGAGTATTCGCTCAACGGTAAGTGTGACACCCGCTAACAAAATCTTAAACTTATTCTTTTTACTGACAGATAATTTATACGACATGCCGTACATGCTTGCGGACGGGATCTATCCAGAGTGGTCCGTTTTCGCAAAGACAATTGATAAATCTCTTGGCAACTAGCATAAGTACTATACGAAAAGGTAGGAGGCATGTAGGAAGGATGTCGAGCGCTGTTTCGGTGTCCTTCAAGCGCGGTGGCGTATCCTTGATACTCCATGTTGGCTGTGGAGCGCAACTAAAATGGACAAAGTCATGCATGCCTGCATTATCTGATTGTAGAAGACGAGAGGGAGCTACAGATGAGCAACAAGTTTGCCGACCTATTTGAAACCCGCAATCAACCTGGTGGCGTACCCACATTCCAAGTATCGCGACCTCAGCGCTCAAGAACGCCGCAGACAATTGAAGGGCTGATTGTCAACACTTCAAAACTACGGGATACGCGGCGCCATGCTCGTCTTCAGAATGATTTAGTCGAGCACCTATGGAAAATGCAAGGTGATCTCCAGGAGTAATTGGCTGTGGGTTAAGCACTCAGAATACACATTGATCTATTTGAATAACTGCTAACATGGTTGAATTAGATGAGAAGAAGAACAAGATGAAGAAGAAAATAGTTTGTTCCGTTCGCCGCATTTTGTTATTCATGTTAATTTGAAATCAACAACTTGGCTCGCTGATGTCGTTATTCATGTTAATTTGAAATCAAAGAACTTGGTTCGCGACGACTGTGGCATCGTCATTGTAGTCGTTGTCGTTGTTCGTGGGTGTGTCGTTGTTCATGGCTGCATCGTTGGTATCGTTGATTGCGTGAGTCCGAATAAGACCGGATCTGGATAAAGACCCTTGTACTTGCGTTATGGCATCGTGAGACGCCTCCACACGCAGCCGCTTGATAATAGCTTCTTTTTCAGCGACAAATACTCGGCAGCAAGAGAGTCGTTTGGATTTGGTTGTGCGCTGAATAAACTCAGCTCAAAGTGTTCTTGAGCTACAAGAATGCGCTTTTCAGCATTTGCAGCAGCTCTTTCTGCAGCTTTGACCTGTCGTGCATAAAGAGAAAGGTTAGCACGATCTAGCTTTGCTCGCGAAACCCCTTTTTTCCTGTGTGTCGTTCGTGTCTACTTGAAGACTCGCGTTGGGCTGACTGGGGAGTGGGCTCGCCGATATTCGTAGTATCAGTTGGATGAACAACTTGACCGGTTGCCGAACGTTTACTGGAACTGCGCTTTCCGTTCGAAGATCTCCAGGCAACCCACTTTTTAGAATCTCGCAGGATGTACCAGCACTGCATGAACTTAAATTTCCCGTTCTTGGGCATGGACTCGTACAGAGCGACCGCGTCGTGCTCCAGATCCACCGGAGTTCTTCCACTGCGGCAGGCGTTTACCACCCTCTCATGGCAAGCCACAAACTTCGAGACCGATTGCGATATCGTTTGAAATCGAGAGCTCAGCGACTGAGTAGGTCGCTCTGTTATAGGCGGTGGCTGTCGCTCCTCGTTGGCAGGAACTTGTAGACGATCAAGGCGAGTGAGCTCAGCATCAAACGCCACTTTGACCTTCGTGTAAAAGGACTCTCCAGACTGGTAGATGCCGTAAACGGGATGTTTGCTCACGGATAGCCATGCTTCACACAGGACCTTGTCCTCCACAAGCTTGTAGCTGGGACCGCGCGGCTTGAACGGGGTCGAGTTTTCCTGCATCAGCTTGAAGTGCTTTCGCTGAGGCTATTTTCTAAGTCAAATATGGCTTGGGCTTTGGCATTGAGCGGCCTCCGTCATTTATAGCTGCTGGATAGTCGTGTTGGTGGCTCCCCAAAAGCTATTTTTCGCGGCCAAATTTGACTATAGCCTCCGCATTGGTGAAGATGCTCTAAAAGTCGTAAACCATTTTTAGTATCGAATTCGCGGCTCGTAAGAACAGGGCTCCCAATATTTTTTAATTTATGAAGAGGCCTCGTTTGACATTAATTATGTTAATCTCACTAGTGAACATGAAAGAATGAAGCGCTGATTGACTTTACATTGCACCTACAAAACCATGCAAGTCTGACTGTGGAACGGAGTACAAGCCGTTTCTAAGCAACGTAGTGCGTTGCTTAGAAACTCAATCGACAAAGGATTTGACAACTTGAACGAATTTATTTGGACGAAGACTGAGCTCGATGAAATTATGCAGCGATGCGTCACAATAAATATTGTTACGGTCTTCATGGTTGGCAGTCATACTTAAATTTATGGTTTCATATGAAATTATTGAAAAGATGGGAGGGCTGGTGTGCCCCTAGATCGCTTGGCTAGGCGCGCGACCTTCTCCCTCCCAAGCTGATCATCAGATAAGGTACCAGTACATGTACTTCTTGGCAGGGTTGATGAAGTAAATAAACAACAAGAATACATTTGAATAAACGTGGATTTATGAGTTGTCGATGCTTCGGTATTGCTATTAAGTTCGTTAGGATGCTTGGAAGTTAGTGCTCTTGTTTACCAACAAGTTTCCAAGCTTCTCCGGGCCGTAGGTACGACTTTCATTCATTGGGATAATGCAACAATAGGAAATCCAACAATAAGGCCCAGCACAGCCAAACAGATAAGGCCGTAAAAATGCCCCAGTACTTCTCAGGGTTGCCACGATTCTTTGACAAATAAGTTCCCACGCGCTTGAAATCCTGCTTCGTCGGGTCATTCCCCAACAGTGACTTCGCTTTGCTCAAACCAGGATTCTGCCCCATCAGTTGGACGTCCTTCTTGCTGAGTTGCGCTGGATTCTTTGCGAAAACTGCCTTCAGTTTCCCGAATACAGGATTGCTCTTGATGAACGAAACGTCCTTCTCCGTGAGCGTCGGCTGATTCTTTCCTAGAATCCCCACGAGTCTGGTGCTAGCAGGATTCTTTTGGGCAATTGTTATCATCGTGTCGGAAGCCAGATTCTTCTGCGAGGAGACCTTTGGCGCGTGATTCTTCCTCAATGGATTTTTAAATTTGAAAAGGTCGAAAAGGCCTCTCTCCTCACTTTCGACATCAAGAGTTTTCGTCTCGCGGGTCGTTCCAGTGGCATGATGCTGTCTGAAGCTCGTTGTGAGTGTTTTGTGTCGTTATCTCCGGTCGTATCATTCTGTTTGTCTGCCGCGCGTTTAACACCATCAATATTATTCTCAGCGTTTCCTTTGTGGGTGAGTTCGTCGGAACGCAGGCCATAGCAGCTTGAGAAGAATAGGACCAACACGAGAACCAATGTGCAGGTGGTGCGCATGGCGGATTTCTAGTGGCAACGGCTGGGAAGGCGAGTGGGTTTGAACAAGTAAATACAAGTTTGAGTTAAAACTACGCGGCTACCTGTCTCCAGCTCCACAGTGCCATCCCTACGTAAACCTCGTCTTCGCTAAAAGCATCACAATCATAAAATGTGGTCATCAAGAAGTTTCTACCGGTACCAGCCGAGAGTGTATGGTCCGAACACACCCTGGTAAATTTTTGAAGCGCAGTCCTTGATTACATCGACCGAATTGACGGTTCTTGATTCTTTAATATACTGTACCGTACGATCGTCGTTTGGGTAAAGATCTATGTGATATCCTTAAATCGTAATCGGCGATGTCGGAAGTTTTATACAGGGTACATGTACAAGGAGATGCTTTTCCAGAATTTAGAAGTTGCTTGATGACAAACGCCTATTTGTTGGTCTTTTGTGTGTGCGTTCGTGATCGCAATGATCACGCTCGTCCCATCGGAAGATGCTTAACCCGTGCATGTTTACGGTAAACCGTTCACAGAGAACCCTGGCCAACTTAATACCACCCGTGGACGCATTTCCTATTAAGTATAACAGGGTTATTAGATAGTAGAGGGCACCACACGGTGTTGATCTCTGGGTTTATAAGAAGGCATGGATGACTGGTGTGTTGTTTCAGGAGTGGCTGCGCGAGCTTGACATGCATCAACAACGGTGCAATATTGCCCTCCTACGCAACATTGTCCTGGGAAACCTGCAACTCAAGCCGTAATTGTCATTTAACTACCGCCTAACTACATCTCTCGTTTGCAACCGCCCGACGCTGGAATCATATCGGCGTTTAAGCGGCAGTTCGGCATCGGCAGCTCCAGCATG
Source organism: Phytophthora hibernalis (assembly GCA_012656075.1). Lineage (NCBI taxonomy): Eukaryota > Oomycota > Peronosporomycetes > Peronosporales > Peronosporaceae > Phytophthora > Phytophthora hibernalis. The sequence goes on along the minus strand of JAAKBF010000030.1, from coordinate 602,427 downwards.
CGTCCAACGTGAGAAGGCGGCTGCGACTACCAATGGTAGTCATACCCGTTGATATACTTCAAGTATTAGGTAATAGCACCCTACCAATATACCGGTACTCCCAGGAAGTATACAGCAAAACGGTGGATAAGTCCTATTGGCACGATGTACACCATGGAAACGAAGGTTTTATCAGGCCTTCGGACGCTGCAGGAGCGGCTACGAAAAAACTATTACATACTAAAAGGCTTTGGGTCGATGTCTGCGCCCACATCGACCCGAAGCCTTTTTAGAATGTAATATTTGGCGCTAAACAAGTATGATAGTGTATACTTTTCATCCTGGTAGTGCTAACGGTCACGTTAGGACGGACATAGGGGTCTGAATAAAAATTTCCGTACAACTTAAAACAGTTTTTCACAGTATAAAATCGGATTATTGGAGCTTTCGCTTAAAATATATTATGATATTGACCAATTATTCCAATTAAATTTAAGAAGGTAAGTCTTTGACAAAATCAAGTCGCAAGCAAACTGTTGGCTGCCTCTTTATCCGAGCTGTCCATCGTATCTTGAAGATACTATACCAAATACTTTATCTTAAGAGAACACAAAATCACTGGCTAGCAAGCCAACTGTACGCGGCACCTCGGCATTCAATTCAGGTACCCTTCAAAACCTCTCCATCCGCCACGATGTCAGCGAACAAGGACGTGTACGCATACTTCTACGAGACCCTAGAGCAAGGCCGTTATCGCTGCAAGCTATGCGGTAGCGAGCGCAAGCAAGCGCCAAACACTGGCTACTCCAACTTCGTCGCCCACCTGACGCTCAAGCACGAAGGCTACAAGGTGCAGTACGCAGCGACGCTTTCCGGCGACGACCGTCGCCTCCCGACTTCGGCTTTGTCTCCGAGGAGACGTCCCACCGCTTCCAGTGAATATGATGGGTCGGCGAGCGGCACATTCCAATGAAAATAGTAGCACACAGGATCTCTGAGCAGCACACGACTTTGCTGAATGCCAAAGAGATTTGTATCCCGATAATCCCTCCCCATATTTGTCCATAACCTGTGCAGCATCAGTATGCAGACGATGCGTGCGACTGCAGAGCTCAACGCGGTGACTAGATTTGCTGGACAACAACATCGCCGATTCTCCGCCGGAGGTCCCAAGCAATACCGGTTTCGGCACGCTATGCTGTTACTTTCGCTCACCTTTTCCAGGTGCGCTATCCCCTGGAGCTTCTTATGTTGTCCGTACTATTATTTAACTCGATGTGGTTTTGATACTGGGTGTCTTTCTCTAGGTTGTAGTCTCCGAAGGAAACTTGCCAACCCATGGCATTGTCAGTTCGCTTCTGTCACCATGCCGCTCAACTTTTGCTGGTGCGTACGTCCCGAAAGAACATGTAGCTGGCGGTGCTGCTGACTACCTCTGTGTGGTTTTGCTACTGGATGCATTTATCTATGATGTAGGATCCAAAAGCGATCTAAGACCCAGTATCCATCACAGTGTCCTGAATTGGCGCAGCCGCTCAACTTTTTCAAGGTCGTGCAATTAGGAAGATCATTTGCTGGCGGTGCTTGCTGACTAGCTGGTTGTAGTTTTGATACTTGATGCATTTAACTATGTTAAATACTCTAAAGCGATTCGAAGCCCTGTGCCTTTGTCATAGTTAAATGCATACAGTATCAAAACCACAACGGGTTATTGTGCCTTTCTGCCAAAACGCCGTCCGTTTAACGGTCCCACGTAGGAGGAGGGCCCTTACGAAAGCTCTCCTAACTGATTAGATGATAGCCACTAAAATGTACCTTAACCCTAATGGAAAAACAGAAATGTTCATGTGGTGTACAGATATTACAAAAAAATAAATTGACATTCAAGTATGCAGACGGGGTTACTGGTTTGTACACGCCTGCTTAGCCCGACAGCTAACAGGTGGCACGGGTTCAATCCCCGTGTCGGTAGGGAGCTTGACGCTTGAGGTAAGTGTCGTGTGCAAGTCCTCCGGCGGTTCCGAGACAAAATTAAGTGTTTTGGTCGAGGCGATACACCCTCTCAAGGGGTGAGTCTCATGTGGAACAGTCGGGATAGGATTTCTGGGATGATAACCCACCTGGAGGTTCTGTCCAATGGGCGTTCGGCGGATGGCTAATGGGATTATTCCCTGGGAACAAACGTTCTCGATTGGCTAGAGCCCCTACTTTATTGCAAAAATGCACCCCAGCAATTTAAACTTGCCGCCTGATAATCAAAAATGGCGAACCACTCACTTCATGCCGCAACAAGACCGACCCGATAGACTTTCCCTTTAAGGTCGGGCGCGGATTTCTGGTGCTCAAGGCTCAAGTCGCGACAGAATTTCTTCGGAAACTACCGAACGAGTAGCAAGAGAATTTCAGCGTTTTCCTCAAGCCTTCGAAGCATGCACCCCAACGCAATTT